>CACRXP010000164.1:293443-308688 GCA_902702965.1 Spirometra erinaceieuropaei
GAAAATACGAAGACTAGAGGATATCGTCACCCTGCCCGC
Organism: Spirometra erinaceieuropaei; assembly: GCA_902702965.1. Taxonomy (NCBI): domain Eukaryota; kingdom Metazoa; phylum Platyhelminthes; class Cestoda; order Diphyllobothriidea; family Diphyllobothriidae; genus Spirometra; species Spirometra erinaceieuropaei. The sequence goes on from CACRXP010000164.1 coordinate 293,483, forward strand.
CGACAAGGGGCGCTCTACTGTCGTCATGGATAAGGCTGAGTACTGCAAAAAACTAGGCAACCTCTTGATGGACGAGGAAGCTTATGCGCCATCGACTGTCAGCAAGTTCAAAAAGCTCGTAAACAGCATAAACAAGACGATCGGCAAGCTGAGGAAGGCGGGCGCTCTTACTAGAAGGGAAGCGCTGGCCGCAAAAGCCAGTGATGCCGCAATGGCGCGCTTCTACGGCTTACCAAAGGTCCACAAGTCGAGAGTGCCGTTACGCCCCATCGTCTCCTTACGTGGTACCCCAACCTTTGGGCTGTCAAAGTGGCTGTACCAGCGACTTTCTTTCCTTACCAAGGATTCAGAGTGGACAGTGAAGTCGGCTGAAGAGTTTTTGGCACGCATCAAACGTCTGGAAGTGGAGGCAAATGAGGTGATGGTGTCTTTTGACGTGATCTCATTGTTCACCTCGATCCCACCCGCGCTGGCTATCGACACTATTGACGGTTTTCTCCGGGAAAAGTATGATGAGACCGACCAACAGCTCAAACGAGCACACATCATCGAGCTCCTAGAACTGTGTCTTAAGACGTTCTTTACATTCAACGGCCAGGTCTACGAGCAAAAGAAGGGGACACCGATGGGCTCGCCTCTATCTGGATTAATTGCCGAGGCGGTTTTGCAGAGGCTTGAGCGGCTGGTCTTCAGCTCGTATCCCCCAAAATTCTGGGCCAGATACGTCGACGACACTTTCGTTATCATCAAAAGGAGCGATGTGCAGAGTTTCAAGGCACTGTTGAATTCAATCTTTCCCGACATCCAGTTTACCATGGAAGAAGAGCTCAACAATCAGCTGGCCTTCCTTGACGTACAAGTGACAAAGCTGGAGGACGGTAAGATAAGGACAACGGTCTACCGTAAGGCAACTAACACCAGGCGAATCCTCCACTTCAAGAGCAACCATCCCGTTGGTCACAAACGCAGTTGTGTCAGGACCCTCTTCCAACGCGTTCGAACACACTGCAGCGACGACAGTGGGAGGAAGGAGGAGATTAAGTACTTGCACGCCCTATTTAAAGCCAACGGTTATCCCAAGTCCTTCATACGCAAGTGTCTTAAGAAGCCCCACCCTGAGCGGTCGGACGGAGAAAACCCGAAATTTTGGCTCGCAATCCCTCATGTGAAAAACGTGTCAGAGGCGACGGCAAGAATCCTGAAGCCTTTCGGGATCGGAGTGGCTCATAAGCCAGAGTCAACAATCAGACAACAAATAATGAGGCCCAAAGACCCGCTACCGGTGACAGAACAATCAGCGGTGCTCTACAGCATACCATGCCAAAACTGTGATGCAAGGTATGTTGGTGAAACGGGCAAACGTCTTGGCACAAGATTGCATGAACAGCAGCTTGCAATCAACCGCAAGGACAAGCTGTCTATGGTTTATGGCCACGTCAAACAGCAGAATCACAATTTCGCCTTTGAAAAGGCAAGGGTAATTGGCCGAGCCAATGATAAGATGGCCAGACTAGTGCTCGAAATTTGGTCCTCGACTGGCACACTCAACAGAGCCATAGATCTGCATCCCGCCTATCAGGCGCTACGCACAAGGCTCGAGTCCGTGCGGGCAAGGCCATCAGGACAGTCGAGCAAAGTGACGCGTGGCCGACGGCCGATGTCAGCAGAAATTGAGAGAGAAGCCGGCCGGGGGTCATGTGACCAGCATGCGACGCCACCTCACCGCAACGCCCACGAGGCTGAGATCAACTCACATGAGCCCCAACAACTGATCAGTCCGTTGAGTGACGAGGGGGAGGCCGACAAACATGCTGGCTCACCAACAATTACGACGGCCGAAAAGGGGTCATTAGTGGCAGGAGCCCACCGGCGGTCAATCGTGGAGAGGTCAACGCTAATCGGCGGCGAACGGGCAGGTCAAAGTTCGTGCCTCGCGGACGGATATAATACCAGGCAGGTATCAAGGCTGACGCAATCAAGACCAACGGGAACAGTCAACGCATTACTCTGATGATGGAAACGAGAGGGTTTCCGAAACGTCAGTACAAATATAACTCGGTCCATGAATTCGCTCCATCTTCTTCTTCTTCGTCTTCTTCGGGGGATGATGAACGCGATACATATCTATATATGGTTGTTGACTTTCTGCCGCTTAGGGCAGATAAAATCAGTGTCTTTGTGGAGTGATGCTAATTCACAGAGGAGCCATTTTTGGAGGCTTAACTTCACCATTAGTCGTTGACATTCCGCGCTGGCCACGCAGTTGTGGGTCGACGCCTCAAATGGTTTGGCAAATCATTCGGCCAGTCTAGTATCGACTGTATCGGCGGCAACTTCTCCGATCCCTGATCTAAACTGACACACTAAGTTTGACGAAAAATATTTGTTCGACAATCATTGATGAATGAACCATGGAAAATCATTTCTGAGTCTGGTAGTTGAAACTAAAACAGGGGACAAGGACGCAGTATGCGATCCCACTCAGGGAACAAAATATAGACCCCAACGGCATATTCCGTCCTCGGCTTTTTGATGATTGACGCTTCTGCGCTCTCGTAACTAGATGGAATGTAATCTACTTCTTTCATGAAAACAAACTAGAAGAACTGTCGGAAATGTTCAGTTTTGTTCGCAGTTGTCAGGTATCGTGATACCCTCATCAGTCCTCGGAAGTCGGGATCCTGGTACGTGTGCTCTTTCACAAGTAGCTGTGGAGAAATTCAACGCGAGGACGCAATGTGCCACCTCAGCATTAATCCGGATGTTTGCCCACTATTGTGCTCGTCTCTACGCCGTTTAGTCCCACTCATAAAACTCGTATCGCACGATGGCCTGACTTTTGTTCCCTGACTGTGGTCGCATACTGCGTTCTCCCCCCTCGGTTATTGATTTTACGGCCCTCACCCTGAACAACTCAATCCTGGGAAATTAACTCAGTGAAAATTCAACGGTGCACGTTCTCTTCTAGAGATTTTGTGCGCATTTCAATCACGGTTACTGATTGGGTTCATCCTTGCTGGTAGCAAGTATTTTTGTGCTTTTTTCAGAATTTTGAGACACTCCCTTCCCGCAAGAAATTTGAACAAAGCTGCAGACGTAAACAAAAACAAGATGTAAAAATACCATCAAAGGTCGCGACTGTTATGAAGCTGCACAGGGATTTTCCTGACCGGCAGGGGCTGAAAGCAAAACTGTAGATGGAAGTTAAAGTGGTGTGATAAATGACTGATTCCTGAGTCGTGGGGTGTGTAGTGCAGTACTTTTGTTAATGGCGCCGCTTACATACTTCCGTAAAGTTAGCTTCCCCTTCAATACTGCCGTCGTCCCGGGTTAACCTGGAGGGCGTGCCGCCTCAGATAAGGGGCTAGGACATGTGCTAATATCCCTAAATCCTGCCTCAATTGCTACCTTAGCTTTGTTCAAATCATCAGCACAGTGTTTTCCGGTTGCGCCGGAGTTAATGGGCGGAACTGTATTGTATCATACAGAACATTAAATCAGAGACGCAGTGGTGACCATGGCTACGCGTACCACACTCCACTCAATGTTCCAGATCGTTTGCATAAGCATACATATGGCCCGTCTTTATCTGCAGGGAATTTATTGAAATCACCTTGCAGCCTGACATCTATCAAACTAATCTCTCGAAATTACCTGCAAAACTCCATCTTGGAAAATTGGGCTTGCGTGTAGCCCAGAATTGTTCTTGCATGTACGTCTAGTAGTGTGCAATTATTAGACGAAAGCAGCAGAGAACCAGTTATGACCTGTTCATCTGGACGATGGGTATTTAGTTAGACAGCACTACCGGAGTTGGTTTAATGATCACTGTCTAGAAGGACTTACGTTTTCCCCGGACGTACATATTTGTTGTAGCACAATCTTTACAATTAGTGTTTTTATGCATAACAGCCAAAGGAAACTGACGCGAAGGCAAATGCCTTATTTGGTTGTTAGAGTCCAGCACGGCAACCCTAGCCCTTACCGAAATCGTAAACGTAACCGTAGCCTTTAGACATAGCCGTAACTGAAAAGCCTAATAGTAATGCTGAAACCTAATCGTACGCTCAAACCCTAATCGTAAGCCGAAAACCTAAGCCTAAAGGCATAACCCTAACCCAAAAATCAGAAACCATTAACCGGTACCCTATTCCTAACTTCAAACGTTAAACGGAAGCCAAATGGGTCAGATATAATTACGGAGCCCCTCTAAATAGCCCCAGTAAACAAGCCCCCCAGCCACCCGTAATACGGGCCTTGTTATCAACTGCGATCTAGCCAATATCCCTAAACGCTGCCTACATTGCAACCTTAGCTTTGTTGCTCGGTTGCGCCTGAGTTAATGGGTGGGCCTTTATAATACCATACAGAACATTAAATTAGAGACGCAGTGGTGACCATGGCGACGCGTTCCACACTTCTTTCAATGTCCCAGCTCGTTTGCATAAGCATACATATGGCCCGTCTTTATCTGCAGAAAATTTATTGAAATCAACTTGCAGCCTGACATCTATCCGACTAATCTCTCGAAATTACCTGCAAAACTCCATCTTGGAAAATTGGAGTTGCGTGTATCCCAGAATTGTTCTTACATGTACATCTAGTATTGCGCAATTATTAGACGAAGGCAGAAGAGAACTAGTTTTGAGCTGTTCATTTGGGTGATAGGTACTCAATTAGATAATCCAAGTCTGATAGGAGGGCGATACTTGCATACATTGCGGTTTTCTTGCGCACAGAATCCTGGGCTACTGTTTCAGGCGGCAGTGGCCACTGGCGGGACCAGGAAGATGCCAAGTCACACCCGAGAGAAAGAGAGGGGGGAGGATGTCGACTGCTTTCAGGGGTTTGTCGAGGCAAGTTAAGAAGTCTTTGTGTCCCAGTGGTACGTGTCGCAGTAGCCAAGCGGTGGCATTTTCACCTGGGGCATGGAAGTCTGTGACCGTCTGAATTCGCGTGTGCGCATGCTGCAGTCAGCCAGAATGTCAGGTCAGTTCGTCTGAAGCCGTCGGCTGTGAAGGTAAGTGGATCCGACGCGGCGGAGTTCCGAGCAAAGGGGTAGGGTGACTGTGGGATACAGTCTGTCATTTGAGGTTTGTAGGAGGCAACAAAACAAACAGTTGGGGGTTGTGAAAATTCCCCTGAAAGTGCCCAGAGGACTAGTTGGCACACTTGCGTCTACATTGGATAAATTTCGTCAGGACAGTGCGTTTATACGCGAATGGGGTCGAGTAAAACATGTAAGAGGAACTTAACGAAAGCTCATCTTTTCACGCAGGTTGGGTGTGGGAGTATGGGGACGAAGGGTAATGAGAAGCCATGAGGGTGTCAGGGGCGAAGAGAGGGAGGACGTGGAGAAGTGCGGACAGTTAATCGACGCTTGGCCACGGTAAATGCGGAGCTTGCGCGGGATCCTTCCGTGCGCACACGGACGGCTTGCGCAACCTGGCTGAAGTTTTTTCTGGTTATTGCCAACAGGCGCTGACCCAGATACTCAGGGTAGTTTGGTGGGGCATTATAAATCATGCGAGAATGGCACTGCTTGTTCTCCTATTTTCGTCTTTTCTCAACCATCTCGGAGGTGTTCCCGCTTGAGTGCAGAAATCAAACAATCAGTTCCAACTTTTGGCCTAAGTGAGTGACTTTGGTACCCTGCTGCTGACAGCTATCGTTACACTGTCCTGTGTCTTTGTCCAATACCCCGCTGCCTCATTGTCAGCCATCCCGGCAGAGAGCGGTTCCGAACGCGCTGACCTTCAGGCTGACTGACTGCATACACCGACATTTCGACCGTCGTTTCTGACGATGCCACAGCAAGGTTACGCAGGCACGGTGGCTTGTGCGGGATTTATAGTGAGAGTGGACTTGCGCTGCATCTACCACACTCTCTCTCCCTCCCCCACCTGTACCCGGTGTCAAGACAGAGTCAAGAAGGTCGGAGACGGGAGAGGAAGCAGGTGGATGGCACGGTCGAGTCCGCACCTTGGCTCTCCACTCCACACCCTCCGGTCCACAGGACAAATAAGGTGGTGGGCGCACAAGGCGACGGAGTGAGGGAGGGGCTGGGCACGGTGGATGTGGTGGGTGTGCCGGGACTGCAGTCAATTCCGTTCTCGTGGATATGCATGTGGCCGAATAGACTCACGCGATGCACAAATGTGAGAGGGCGGTGTGGACAGTGGAGGCAAGTGCGGAGGGTGTAGGTTGTACTCCAGGCACTGGTTCGCCAGGCTCTGTGAGATGGATTCACAAGTGACCGACTAGGTCGATGTGGGAGGTAAAGGTGCGGTCGCAGTGGGGACGGGCGTTGTCCAGGTCCTCACCTCTGGTGCCGACGGTGGTGGTGTTGATGTCTGTTGTTGGGCCAGGATTGTGTGTAGTGTTGATGTGCGTGACAGGCGCGACAACGGCAGCCGTCGGGGCAGCGGAGGAGGAGGAGGAGGAGGAGGAGGAGGAGGAGGAGGAGGAGGAGGAAGCGGAAGAAGACGGAATTGGTGGTTCAGGAGAACTGTCAGAAGTTGCTGACGGCGTAGAGGACGAGGACACACACGCACACACACATGCATTCAGATGACCATAGCCGTCCATGTCCTACTGGAACTTATCAGCATCCGGCTAGTGCAACACATCACATGGGCAAAAGACGCTTAAACATGCTCCAACAAGCTCATAAAAGCATCCGACGCCACACGCACACCCTCTCTACCTCTACCTCCTCTCTCTCTCTCTCTCCCTCTGTCAGGTTCGATTTAACTCGGTCAGCATATGCCCTGGCCTCTCCAGATGTCATTCCTGTCTGATACAGTAACTCGAGGATCGAGCACAAGAAAACCCTTCTTTCGGTGCCTTCGGTCCTTTCCTGCTACTCGGAGCTTGCTGTTTAGACGCTGCAGTACCACGTGACAGTCCTCAATACGGGACTTAACTGCTGCTTTCCGCATAGTTTCGCAGAGCGGAACAGGAGGAGGAGGGGAGTTCAACAAGTCTGTCAGCCGACTACTGACCTAGTTCCCATGCTACCAGTACCTCCTGAGCGGCCTTGCTCCTTGCCGGGTTCCTATAATGACAAGGAGGCATCATTTTGCTTCACACTGTCACAAGCTGCTAAAAATAGCACTCCCGTATGCAGTCCGAGCATGTCTTGACGAAACTCGTTCTCCTGTTTTCTCCCCGTTTGACCAGTATACTTCAAGCTTCTGTAAACCACGAAGTGAGTGCATGCCAGCAAACGTTCGCGCATGTGAATGCCTACGTTAGACTCCTCTCGGTGAACACTCGTCCTTAACCCTGGTAACCGGAGTAACGTCTCATCTCAGCGTAGGTCGACAAGCGACATGGAATCCATGCCCCCAGTCTACCGCCCACGAATCACTTAGTTATAACAGAAACCGAAAGCGGTGCAGAGGCGATAATAGTGGTGGGGCCAAATGCGAATAAATTAATCATTGACGAGAGGATAGAGTTGGTACCTCTTTAGAAGGAGTGCTAACACGCATAAAATTTATCACGACGCGCCAAAAGTCGTGGCTTGGAAAGCTGCCAACTGACGGTTAGTTTGACCTTCGTGGTCAGTTTTGAGTGATTATGTGGCGTGATTGGCTTAAGGACTGAGTCAGTTTCAACGGCTCTTTTTAAACGTAGCCTCCAAGGCACTCTCGCACGAGCCATCCCCTTCCTAAGCGAAGACCTTGTACATCGCGCGGGGACTAGGTCGTATGCGGGGCGCGTAGACGGAGTGCTTAGCTCTCATTTTCGCAGATGGCCTTTTCTGAGCCGTCTCCTCTGGGGACTTTCTGCGTGCTAGTCGACAAATAAGCGGAAGTTTTGTAACTCAGAGCCCTGGGCTCAAACTCTGTCCGCTTTACCTACTTCAGAATATATAGATTAATGTTACTTTTCACAACGTTTACTTCGCTCAGTTAGACTTGTGCTAGATGTGAAAAAGGCTTTGTACCTCTAATTAGACGATGGATCAATGAAGAACTCAGCTCTCGATAGCTTTCCTAGGCGATCAGGCTTTTCACTCCCAGCTTTAGCAGACAAGAAGAGAAAAAGTAGGGATAAAGAAAAGTCGGATCCTCCGACTTTCAGGAGAGAGTGTGATTAGGATTTTTTGTCGTATTCCCGCAGAGAGACCAATGTTAAAGTACCCGCCCATTATCCTTGTCCGTTAACACCCTTTCATTGACGTCTATGGAACGGGGTCGGGAACAGTGACGGACCTTCTGTCTAATGCGTGGAGCACGCCGGTTCGAACGAAGAGTCTGATTACTTGAGACGCAACAACTCTAACACGACAAACAACACAGAGTACTGAGTTTATCCAGAGATGGACATGGAAAAAGGCTTCATGAGTACTGCCGATCTGAAGTACGCCTTATTTCTTTATGCTCACCCAGGATCTGTAAAACCATACTCGGCACCGTTCTCACAGACAAACGTCTCAGACGGCTCGTCACTTGCAGGTTCACATATCAGAAGGCAGAGAAGACAGTTAGATGGACAAACTTTGCCGGGAGGGGAGGCGTACAGGCAGTTCGACAAGCAATTGAAGCAGGCGTTCTCATCAGACCAGTAATAAAACGCCTGTCTCTCACCTAGCACAACCAGCTCTCTCACTCACTCAACACTTTCCAGTTTGACTGCGCACATGCAGTTGTGCAGACGCATTGATGTTTTGCTAAAAAGATCGTCTACTCGAGTCAAAAATCTTCCTTTTTGAGGTTTAATCAATGAGCTCACCTTCGTCTCACCTTCACTCTCTGCCGCCTTTAAACCTTGGATTAAAATATGCAAATTGCAATTTTCATTCTTCCTCTTGTTAAATGCCGACTGGAATGCCGCGGACGACGATATCCATCGTGTGCCACACAAAGGAGTGGGAGCAAGGACGCTGGCCTGTGCTTGAGTTTGTTTATAGTGGAAGTAGGCTTTCGCTGCATCTATCGCACCCCCCCCCCTCCCCTCCTTCTCCTGGGCTCGGTGATGAGTCAGACTCTGAACGGCCGAAAGGGGATCCCGGGCGCAGTAGCTGATAAGGCTAACAGGTCGTCTACGCGTGTCTTGGTAGTCTAAAAGCGCTTCAAACTTATTGTAGTGCGGAATGCGCCTGTGTCGTGGGGCCGAGCTCCCAGAGTCAGCGTCGTGTGTACAGAACATCAAAAAGAAACTCCAGAGGATTTAAATGCGTCATCTCACAAACAATGTCGCTGGTACCTGCATATAGATTTTTAGGCTCAAGAATTCCCAATGCATAAGGAACCCGAATTATTGTCAATCCCTTTCTGTGATTATAAACCAGCGTTTGAGCAATGAAGTAATTAGACAGATGACCTACAACTAGAAACCAACTGGCCGATGGCGGTTTATGGGTCACGATCTTCGTCAGAAGGGTTTCCCAATACTGACTGTTGGACACCGTACGAACTCCGGCGTGCGCTGAGGACTTTCAGTTCCAAGGCAACACCGAAATGCCCACCTTCGTCCGACGGCGGAGACTGGTCGGTAAACACCGTCCCCAAGTGAACTTGCATATTCAAGCCTTCAGCTGGGAGAGAGAACGAGCCCTCAGACTTCCGCTGACGGGGTGTTGAACTGCAGTGCTCAAAGACCCACCGGAGTTCGACACGAATCTCGGTGGAACCGGCGCACGGGTCCGGAATAATGCTGATTTAGGACGACTAGCAGGTCAGAAATGTGCATGCAAATGTCGATATCTTCGTTGTTTGCACTTTTCACGTAATAGCATATCGGAGAATTCAGACACTGTTGAAGTCTACGAAAGCAAATAGTAACTGGATGTCGTAGAACTTCCCAAATGCTCCGAAGTAAGAAAGGCGTCTCACATGACCGTCACACTTTTCTCGATAGCAACTTTAGTAAAAAACAGTTCACTTTTTCTGTGTTTTCTCTAAAAGAATCACGCTTGCTTCATAGCCGAGTTAATAGGACCTGCCATACTTTCACGAAAGATGATATAACATTAAAAAAAACTCCAAATGACTACGTCCGTATGAGTTTGATTAGGCCCTTACAATCCCCAATGTAGTTTCTCATAACGAGTTGGGCTCTCCAGTGTACGTATGAATAAGTTCATGGTCAGTTCCGTCCCTGTGATTATTCAAGGTCACAAAATTAACAAATCGAATACATGGGGTCTTAAAAGTAATACTGCCTTTGGAATGCTTCCTATCATCAAATCGGTCATCCAACAGCGTGATGAACGCATGACGTTGACTTGCGCGTGAAGCAGTTCATAGTCGTAACAGACTTTTGCCCCTAAAACGAACCACGCGGTAGATGCGCTGAACCGACACAGGAGCCACATCGGAATCCAGAAGGTTTTATTAGAGAACGCGCATCCATAACAAATGCCATAATTCGGGGTATGATGACAGACCGATTTGCAGGCTCACGTCACGTCAATTGGGATCGAGCCGCCCTTCCGTACTTGTTGTAAGAAATTCCGGTCGAGTGTTGGGGACCAGGGTGCGGGTTTCCGTCGCGCCAGCCACCTGCGGCCTCTTCCTTCTCCGGTTTTCTTGACTTGGCCATGACAACGGGTCTAGGCAGGGAAGGAGGAGAGAGTGTGGCAGATGCAGCGAAAGTCTTCTATCACTATAAAATGATTCACATGGGAGTCACCAACCCTGCTCCCACTCTGCCGTAGAGCACAAGGTAAACATCGTAGGGGTCGACGGCCGAACTGTCAGTGATAAGAAACTCGCGCATAATATGCCATGCTCTCACATCTCCCACCCTCCTGACTCTGGTGACAAGAATGAGCCAGAAATGCCTGAGGTAGGGTCGGACGCAGTAACTTCTAAAGCTAAAACAGCCCGTTTGCGCATGCCACACATGACCAGGTCAGTGCACGATGAAGCAAAGTTTCACAGAACAAAGGGGATAGTCGGGTCCCATCTGAATGTAAATGCCAGAGAGGCCACATTCAGAAGAATCCACTTCAACCTGTATCTCCGCCCTGAGCGGACCGAACATTCCCCTCAGTCGGGAACCTTCCAAGCCACGACTTTTAGGTCCTGGTAGGGGTTTCAAACGTCTCAGATTGTTTATAGTAAAGAATGCGCTGAAGTACCATGGAGACGAAGTACCCAGAATCGACCTCACTCTCTCCCCCCTCCCACATGCACCAGTAGTGTATATAAACTTGTCAGCCGTCCAGTAGTGGGATTGGACGCAGTGGCCTATGGAGTTAGACAGCCCGTTTATGTTGTGTCACACACGACCTGGATACATCAAGAAGTATGCTATACACTTCTGTGGGACGTGCATGTTATAAAAGTGACTTTATGCCAATCATAGCGACGAAGACTAAACGGATCACAGAATTGCTGTCAGCAGGAGATATGATTGTCTCGGTGATTGACGTGTGGTGTATTAGGGGTTAATAAGTGATCAAAGGATGTGCGTGGAGACAGGCAGGAAAAGGGATCACGATGGTGTTTAAAGTGGGGTTTTCATCGAAGATTTTCGTGTAAGCGTCGGGATAACCGACCTTTAACAGTCCCGTCTCCCCGCATCGTGTGCGCGCTTGATAAATAGGTCGCAGGACTTATGAATATTGATCTTATAGACCCAGTGGTCATTTCCGCGTTGTGGCCTAAACATTGCTGGGAACCACGCCGTCTCCAGGCTAGCCAGGGCCACAGACGTCTTATCATGATCGAAACAATCAAAATCGAAACAACAACAATGCCAGTAACAACAACAACAACAACAACAACCATACTCATTCTCCTCATCCTACCTCTTCTTCCTCTTCCTCTGCCTACTATTCTGCCTATTCTTCTCCTTCGTCACCTTCTTCTCCATCTCCCTCCCGTCGCCCCACTCGTCGTCACCAGACTGGCAGGGTGAGCCCGCTCACTCTGGCAGCCTGGAATGTTCGTTCCCTTCTAGACAATCCGAGGAGCAACCGACCGGAGCGGAGGACGACGCTAGTGGCACGAGAACTGGCGCGCTACAAGGTGGACATCGCCGCACTCAGCGAGACCCGATTCTCCGAACAAGGCCAACTGGAGGAGGTGGGTGCCGGCTACACCTTCTTCTGGAGTGGTTGACACAGGGCAGAGCGACGAGACGCGGGCGTCGCCTTCGCCATCCGGACCGACATCGTGGGACGACTGCCCTGTCTGCCGCAGGGCATCAACGACCGCCTGATGAGCCCCCGCCTGCCTCTCCGGCGAGGAGGCAAGTTCGCCACCATCATCAGCGCCTACGCTCCGCCGATGACCAGCCCCGACGCCGTCAGAGACAAATTCTACGAGAACCTGCACGCGCTCTTGGCGACTGTGTCGAAGGCGGACAAGTTGATTGTCCTTGGCGACTTCAACGCCCGCGTCGGCACCGATCATACTGCCTGGAGGGGAGTGCTGGGCCCCCACGGTCTACGCGGCTCCAACGACAATGGTCTGCTACTGCTTCGCGCCGGCGCAGAACACCGCCTCATCCTGACGAACACGTTCTTCTGTCTGTCGGAGCGAGAGAAGGCCACTTGGAGGCATCCTCGGTCGCGTCACTGGCACCTACTGGACTATGTCCTCGTTCGGAGGCGAGTTTAGCTGGACGTGCTGGTGACAAAGGCGATCGCGGGCGCTGACAGGTGGACCGACCATCGCCTCGTCATCTCGAAGATGCGTATTCGCCTACAGCCTCGCAGGAGACCACAAGGTAAGCGACCCCAGGTAAACTGAATTTTGGCTTGTTGTCTTTGCCCGCTCGCCATCTTCATTTCAGCAATGAGCTAGCTCAACGGCTAGACAACTTTCCTATCGCTGCCGACGCCGCCGCTGCCGAGAACGCCTCCGTGGAGAACCGCTGGTGTCAACTGCGAGACACGGTCCAGTTGACGGCGCTCGCCGTCCTCGGTCGCGCTTCCCGCCAACACCAGGACTGGTTCGACGACAACGACGCCGCCATCAGCAATCTGCTTGCCGAGAAGAACCGCCTACACAAAGCCTACGTAGATCACCCCACTGAGGGCAACAAAGCTGCCTTCTACCGCAGTCGCCAACAGCTTCAACAACGACTGCGCGAGATGCAGGACGCCTGGACTGCTCGCAAAGCTGAGGAGATCCAAGGCTATGCGGACCGCAACCAATGGAAGAACTTCTTCTCTGCGATCAAAGCTATCTACTGTCCGCCGACGAAGGGCACTGCTCCTCTCCTCAGCGCCGACGGCAGTACTCTCCTGACTGAGAAGACGCAAATCCTACAGCGATGGGCCGAGCATTTTCGAGGCGTCCTCAACCGCCCTTCCGTCATCTCCGACGCCGCCATCGCCCGCTTGCCGCAAGTGGAGACCAACGTGGACCTCGTCCTCCCGCCATCTCTCCAGGAGGCAATCAGGACCGTGCAGCAGCTCTCCAGCGGGAAAGCACCCGGATCGGACGCAATCCCTGCTGAGGTCTACAAGCACGGAGGTCCCCTAATGATGGATCACCTGACTGCGCTCTTCAAGGGGATGTGGCGTCAAGTTGAAGTGCCGCAAGATTTCAAGGACGCAACAATCGTGCACCTATACAATTGCAAAGGTAATCGCCAAGTCTGCGACAACCACCGCAGCATCTCCCTACTGAACATCGCCGGGGAGATCTTCGCTCGCATCCTCCTCAACCGCCTCAATAACCACCTGGAACAGGGCCTTCTGCCGAAAAGCCAATGCGGATTCCGTCGTCATCGTGGGACCACGGATATGATCTTCGCAGCCCGCCAACTTCAGGAGAAGTGCCAGGAGATGCGGACCCACCTGTACTCTACCTTCGTGGACCTGACGAAAGCCTTCGACACGGTGAATCGTGAAGGACTGTGGAAGATCATGCAGAAATTCGGCTGTCCGGAGTGATTCACTCAGATGGTGCGTCAGCTGCACGACGGTATGGTGGCGCGAGTCACTGACAACGGAGCTGTCTCAGACGCATTCGCAGTGACCAATGGAGTGGAGCAGGGCTGCGAACTGGCGCCTACCCTCTTCAGTCTTATGTTCTCTGCCATGCTGATGGACGCCTACCGCGACGAACGCCCTGGAATCCGCATCGCCTACAGAACGGACGGTCACCTGCTGAATCAACGGCGGATGCACTTCCAATCGCGTGTATCCACAGCCACCGTGCACGAACTCCTCTTCGCCGACGACTGCGCCCTGAACACCACCTCGGAAGAGGAGATGCAACGGAACATGGATCTATTCTCCGCCGCCTGCGAGAACTTCGGTCTGGTCATCAACACGCAGAAGACGGTGGTGATGCACCAACCGCCGCCCAACTCATCCACAAGCCCCAACGCGCCGCCGGAAATCAGCGTGAACGGAAATCAACTGCAAGTGGTGGAGAACTTCCCGTATCTGGGCAGTACCCTCTCTCGCAACACCAAGATTGATGACGAAGTCGCCAACAGGATCTCGAAAGCCTGTCAAGCCTTCCGTCGTCTCCGAAGCACAGTTTGGAATCGCCACGGTCTCCAACTGATCAGGAAGCTGAAGACGTACAAGGCCGTCATCCTGCCGACGTTACTGTACGGAGCAGAGACATGGACGGTGTACACGAGACAGGCACGCCGACTGAACCACTTCCACCTCACTTGTCTCCGTCGCATCCTGAGGCTGAACTGGCGGGATCGAATCCCCGACACGGAAGTACTGGAACGAACGGGAATCCTCAGCATCTACTCCATGTTGAGACAAATGCAGCTGCGCTGGAGCGGCCACCTGGTGCGCATGGACGACGAACGGCTACCCAGACGACTCTTCTACGGAGACGTCGCGACGGGTTCTCGTCGTCAAGGAGGACAAATTCGCCGTTACAAGGATACCCTGAAGTCCTCCCTGAGGCGCCTGCAAATCAACCCGACCAACTGGGAAGGGCTTGCTCGCGATCTTCCGACATGGAGGAGAACAGTGGAGACGGGCGCTGCTATCTATGAAGCCAACCGCATCGCCGCCTCCAAAGCGAAACGTGAAGCCCGCAAATCACAACTTCGCCCAGTCAGCAACGCCGCCGCACAACCGCTTTCAACGTGTCCTCGATGTCAGCGGACATTCCGGGCTCGAATCGGACTTGTTGGACATCTCCGAACCAACTGCACCTCTCAAACTGCTCCAGCCATCGTCCCCCCGCCCGCCTCTTCCTCCTCTCTTCCGCCAACTAACTCTGACACTCCTTTTGCACCACCACTTCTATCCTCCTCCT
>CACRXP010000164.1:325917-365904 GCA_902702965.1 Spirometra erinaceieuropaei
CTTCAGTCCATCTGATGACACTCGCAGCCATTTCGTATATCAGCTTGGTTGTTTTTAGCTGTTGGTTAAGGCATTGGTAAATTCCCGAGTTTCTGAAGATGTTTCCGGGTCCCTACTACGGGATGTCTGCATTTTTTTTTGGTTGGCCGCTGGTCAACGTAGACTATCTTGAGATGTGCTTGCACGGCTTGGTATGAGGACGCTAGATTGACGTGCTATTTAGGTGAGTTTCGAGCCGGCGCATCGAGCCGTACGGCAGCGTCTGCGGGTGGTTTGTACTGGCTGCTGATTGGATGAAAAAGGCTGTAACTACCTCCGATTTGCTGCCGTTTTTCTTGGTCTAAGTTGATCGTCGTCTCAGGGGTAGACCATCTTTCTCCGCCCTTTGCAGAACATGTCTTCCCGTCCCCGCATAAATTTAACGTATGCCAGAATGTGAGCGACCACCAACATACTACTCCGAAACTGTAATTTCGTCATTATGAGGCAGAATGTTATGCATGCCTCGGAGATTAAAGACCCCCAAATGATTCATTTTCCTCTGGATACATAATACGCCCTACATGCTGGTGGCATGTTTGTGGCTGTTGTTCTTAATGATGGTCTGAATACTGCTTCACCATCATTCGTTTTAAAGTGACGGTACTAACGGAAACTTCTTTTTGTACCGTAGATATTGTTAGAAACCGTAACCTAATGACTCTGTAAGCTTCCAATTTTACGAAACTGAATGACTTTTCGGGGTCAGTTTCGACTAGCCTCGACAAATAGCTATCAGCTCACCGTCCGATCCTGTTGACAAAAGTTTGATTTTCAGCATACAAGTTATTTCGGTGAGAGGTCGATTGCGCCAGCGGTTTATTCTGTACAAATGTTGGAGAACGGAAGAAGTTGTGTCTGTACTTTCTCGGCTGTCCTTATGAGGGGGTTTAATTCCCTCAAATGGGTGCATCAGGTTGTCCCCGTAGACCACGCTTAATCCCACTCCATACTGCTCCTTCAACCGGGAGAGCTCGCAAGCACAGGACAAACTGTTCTCTGTGGAAGCACTAAGATCGACGCAAGAGGAGTGAGTTGTTTGGTGACGAGGGAGGAGTGAGGGACGAACTCAACAGGCCTAGCGTCAATCGATAAATCGGTTTTCACTGATTGCCTTCGGAAGACTGTCAATCCGTCAGCCATGGTCCTGGGGTTCGCTCACACGCAATCGAAAAGTCGAGGGAATGTTCGGCAGTAGATGGCATAACTGGTTAACAGGATTTAAAACCAAGACCCAATGCCATCGCGCTTAAAGTTGCCTTTGGCGCCCTGTTAGACCTGATTGTGCGAACGAAATCACCAAATAAGTTGTTGCAAATCACCCAGTGGTATCGGCCGATTGAGATTGTGAAAAGGAGGACGTGCCTACGAAGAATCGACTACCAGGAAATAGGTCGCTAGACTACGTCCGGACTTTACTCTGATGCACTCTCTAAAGAGAGTGCGTCAAGGCACATCTGACAGTTTTTTCCCGGAATAACGTTTAATGTACTTTGTGCTGAATTAATATGTGCAGTCGCAGTGCGTTTCGGTCGTTTTACCAACGAAAATCACCAGACAATCCACATCTGTACCGGCAGTTAAAATGTGGGTGGACGTTTCGCTGTCTAACAAATTGTGATTTTCATAGCGGCTTAACCTTTTATCACCGATTAAATACCAAGGTGTGTTTTAACTCTTTTACGGACTCCGGATAATTAGGACAGTCATTTGATCGGGTGACAACGCCCCACTTTCAGCATTATGATGTACACTTTCTTGTGCGAATGCTGATAGGGTTTTGAAAAGTATCTTTAAGGAAGAACACAGATTATAACGCCATATAATTCACATGACAGCGAAAATAACCAAATGACGACCGTCATCTGCGGTTCGCTGACGTTTGCACATGAGGTGGTCGAACAAACTGGAAACGGTTCTGAGAACCTTTAACTCGGGAGACAAGAAGTGGAATAAAAAGTCAAAGAATGCTGGAAAGTCATCAGAAACTTCTTCATCGTGTTTATTACTTTATCCTAGAAGCAGTTGGTGCGTGAATTGAGGCTGCTCTTATCACATATCTCGAAATTGGATTGAGTCCGAAGAACCGAAGTTCACTTTCCATCCAAACGGAAGCCTCCCTTCTGCCTCTTCACCGGCCCTGTGCTATTCCTCTCCATATTCTAGGCCCCATTCCCCCTTATAGGCCATTTAAACTACCACTGGCATTGATGTTGGGAGATCCCACACGATTGTCACATCTGCGGTCCCCGTAGTAGGTCATGTAAATGGCCCTTGGCCTAAGGAGATGTTTAGGTCGTCTAAAAGATGCTAGTATATTTACGTGTATGTAGTAGAAATTTGGCAAGATCCTATTTCGTAGCCGCACCTGTTAGGGGTCAGGGGGTTGGATTTAGGGGTTGGCGTTAGGGGCTAGGGATCAAGGTTGGGGTTTAGGGTTAGGGGCTAACGATTGGGATTAGGGGTTACGGGTTAAGGTTAGGGGTCGGGGTTTGGAGTCAGGGTTTAGTGTTAGGGGTTGGAGTTAGGGATTAAGGTTAGGGTTAGGGGTTAGGCTGGGGCTTGTCGTGGATTGCTGTCGCTGGCTGTGCATGAGCCTACGAGAACCGCGATGGTCATGCCGTCTTCTCCTATGCCGAGCCGTAATAACCCCTCCTGGTGTCGTCTAAGGCGGGCATCTTCGTAAGGTACACAATTACCACCGTAGGAGTCTGGGGAAGGGGGGGGGGCGACGGACCTCGCGGGAAAGTGGCGTTGGCGTCCCGGCCGATGTGAAGTGACGAAGCACAGGGACATTAAACGGGTCATTGCTGGAAGTTAGCAGAATCCCACTGTCTTCATTTCAGTATGAAGCAAGTCACCCTCCACTGGGAAGCATCCGACGGCTGTGGATGATCGTCCCCAGTGCTCGACGACTGAATGGAGTAAAATAAAGTAATCTCGGACGTTCTCGTGCTCTGTGAGCACTTCTTCTCTGTTCCCAGACACGGGACGCTCTATGTTCTTAATGCTCACTAACTGCCCATGCACAACTACAGAGCTTTCCGGGAGCGTCGCGCCGGTGAGAAATCTGTTTCTCTGAATATGTGCAAACTGCGTAAACGACCCAGCCGTTAGCGGCGGTGGATTGTTCAAGTGTCCATACCTGAACATCAGATACAATGAACTGCCTACGTCGCGTCGCTTGCACTGCAGTTCTCCTAATCTACGCACTACTTGCTGCAGTAGTTGTGACTGTCTCCTAAGTTGTCTAGCGAACATTATCGTAGAACATGGTTCAGTAGGTGAACAATGTTGTGAACGCTGCACTTCATTTAACCCCTACCGCATAAGGACGACCGTCTCTAACCAGACATCCTCAGCAAGCCCCTACTGTACGAGATCCACTGTCGGCACGACTGCGGTAAAACAGGGCAAAGTACTACTATTTACAGTCCCTGATGATGGGTTCGAACGTGAATCCGAAACGCCGGGCGAATGGAGCTCTTGTTCCAGCGACTGCTTCCACTTCATATCAGTAATAAAAATGCCTCCAGTATTTCCAAGAGGATACTTTGAGGGATAATTAAATACATGTACGACAATAACTGACGCGATTCTCTCCCTTCCCTGCATATTCCGATGTTACAAAAGTTGCCACGGCCAGTAGGCATTTGCGGAACTTAATCTACCACTAACAATGGTAACTACTGCAGCTGGCGTCCTAAAGGCGCCTTCCTTGGGCTGTGAAACCGCAAGTTAAGAAGCCTCATTATAACACCTGGGTAGACAACATGCAGGGGATCTAGTGGAAACAAGCTAATCGCACAACTCGGAGTTGGAGTTGCACGCAGACCGAAGGCAACCATTAAGAGTAAGGTTATTAGGCCGAAAGACCCGCGGTCACGATATCAAACGTCCGGAGTCGTTTACTGGATCTGGTGAAGTTGTGAACAAAGCAACTGCATCGAAGAAACTAGGAACTACTCCGGACGCGAATGGCTCAGCATGCGTCTGCAGTGAGGGGGAATGACCCTTCCTCCCAGATCGAACGGGACCCGAACGCACCTTCAAATTTGACGAGACCGAAATCCTCGCAAGAGGTGACAGCGCGTGAGCCGTGAGGTGCTCGAGGCATGGTTCTTCGGCCTGCATTCAAGTAACATGCGCAATGACCTTCCGTCTGCATATTCTCTGCTGCGATTTTGCTTGGGCAAAATTGCCGGTCACGTGAGGAGGGTGAGGGTGACCAGCAGTCACAGTGACAGCAAGCCAAAGAGCCGAGTAATCGTCACGCCAATGATCGACACTACTGATGAAATCGCGGCTATCAACGACTCGGGTACGAACTGACAAGCAGTCATTGCATCAACTGTGACCCCCAGCGATGAACGCGAGTGCTGCCAAATATAGTAGGCGCGCGGTCGCCTTGCAACCGCACGCCATAGATACTGCGTTCCACGTGCATCTATCACCCTCCCCCACTTTCTATGGAATGCGTCCTAATGAATTGCAAGCTGGCTGAAAGTGGGCTCTGTGCACTGGAAAGCGCGAATTGTCTATGTCTTTTTTTAGAACAATAATCCGAAACGTCAGGCTGAAATAGTTCTTGTTCTAGCGATCGCATCTTCTTCTTCGGATTCATTCCTACGTTGTACGTCACCAGGAACAAAATACTTATAACGTGGCAGTCATCTGCCTTGGACAAGAGATCCTAATCCCCTCTAGCACGTTCCGTAACAACGTCGTAGACCACCTTGTCTACATTTTCACCCCCTTATGCTGCACCATCCACAGACGTAATAAACACTAGCACTCTTAATTTGGTCCATAAATACTCCAGCAGTTGCATCACACATTACGTCGGTTGAACATAATTGTAAAGTCAAATCGATTACGTCAACAAGCAGACCACCATCTGCCAACGTTAACAGATCATCGGTTAGTGATATTCAAAACGATTGTGCGTCCGACGGCTTAACATGGCCGCAATATGCTCCTACTACAAACACTTCACTTATAAAGGACTTCACAATTTCGCCTTGAACTGGCAGAACATCCTCGCTTAGTTTTCTATGGACTAGCAACCCGTCAAAAGATAAAGACAGTGTGTGACCGATCTCATGAAATGCTAGTCGAAATCCTCAAATGGATTACTTACGTGGGTTTGTAATATCAGTTGTCACGTGACATAACCCCAGTATATTTCGAGTTGCCGAATAGCTGGATTTTGAATGCATTTCTTTGCGACCTCCTGTGGAAACCGCACCCGTTGGAAATGACTACTTAATTCGTGCGGATTTTCACACTGATTTTCAATTGACTTGTAAATTAAAACATATTTTTTATGAAGCATGCACGAATTCTTGCTTTCATATACTCACTCGGTAGCACGTCACGTCACTTCGCATTTTATGCTCACAAAAGGAGTATCTTTTGGTTTTGGAAAATTTTATACTATGAGATTATTTAAGACCCTGCGATGTTCATTTACACAGCCACTTGCCTGTACGTTTATTAATGCTTCTGGTGGAGTATGCAACATAGTCCGCATCCATTGCAAAATTTTACAAACGTTACATGACATCTTCCTAAAAACATAGAGGAATATATGGTTTCCCTTATGCGGAGAATATACACCTTGTAGACTGAAATCGCTGAACGCTAATGCAACGGCTGATCTGGCTCAAAAATATTCGGGAATTTGAAAACTTCCTCAAAACCTAAATATACCCTTTCTTCGAGTATACAGTGTAAAGGCGACGTGATTTGCTACCGAGCGAGTAAAAGAAAGCACATTTTTGCAAATCTGTTCTGAAAAACGTATTTGAATTCATAAGGCCATCGAACATCAATGTGTAAATCCACATGACTTAAGTAGGCATTTTTAACGGATGCGGTTTTCACACAGTCCGTGACCGATCTTATGAAATGTTGGCCGGAATTCTGGAATGCGTTTCCGAGTAGGAAGGGTTATTTAAGGGGGGTTGTTATACTGATTAGCATGCAGCATAACCCCATTATATTTCGGACTCCCCAGGATTTCGGCTTTTGAATGCACTTCTTTTTGACCTCCTGCAGGGATTACACTCGGTAAAAAAGGACTACTTAAAGTAGCATGCATTTTTCCTATTGATTTTCGATGGTCTTATAAGTTCAAATATATTTTACAGAAAACATGCCCAAAAATATGCATTTCCTTGCTCAATTGGTAGGAAATTACACCGTCTTCATATTTTATGTCCGAAGAAAGTGTATATTTGGGTTTTAAAAAGTTTCTAATTATGAGATTCTTAAAACCGTGCGATGCCCATGCATGCAAAACAGCAAATGCCCGATTACTAATGCTTCTCATGAAATATACAACACAGTTCGGAGCAATTGCAAAATTTAATGAACTCTAAGTAGTATCTTCTTAAATACATAGAGGAATATATGATTTGCCTTACGCGGAAAGCATGCACCTTGTAGACTAAAATTGCTCAACGCTGATGCAATGGCAGATCAGGCTGAAAATTAATCGGGAATTGGGAAACTTTTTAAAACCCAAAGATACACTTTCTTCGGACATAAAATATGAAGTCGGTGTAATTTCCTACCAATTGAGCAAGGAAATGCATATTTTTGGGCATGTTTTCTGTAAAATATATTTGAACTTATAAGACCATCGAAAATCAATAGGAAAAATGCATGCTACTTTAAGTAGTCCTTTTTTACCGAGTGTAATCCCTGCAGGAGGTCAAAAAGAAGTGCATTCAAAAGCCGAAATCCTGGGGAGTCCGAAATATAATGGGGTTATGCTGCATGCTAATCAGTATAACAAGCCCCCTTAAATAACCCTTCCTACTCGGAACACATTCCAGAATTTCGGCCAACATTTCATCAGATCGGTCACGCACTGCAGGGGGTCGCAAAGAAATGCATTCAAAAGCCAATATTCTGGTAACTCCGAAATCTTATGAAATGTTGTCGCGTGATTATTATTACAACCCCACATAAGCAAACCCTCCGGATTTAACGTTTCATGTGATCGGCCACTGTCTGTACATAGGCGCGTTCGCGACATGCTTTTAAAGTCAGCAGTCAACCAATCAAAATGTGGCCTAGATTGGTTCTCGAGGCTCGAGGTGCGAATCTAAGCTCTTTGCTATCAAGCAGAGCTCAAAAAAACCCAACAAGTGTACCAACTTAGGCCCCGCCCAAATTTTTTGGCCTTTAAAAAACTACGAGCATTTTTATTACTGGTAGAGAAGGACTTCACGTACTATCATACCCGTTTACGTGGTTGCACGAATACTTGCAGCTAGCCAATAACGCTTTATAATTTCGAATGAAGGCGATAAAAGACAATGGAGTACAGTCGTCAGGACAGGGTTTGTAATTTTCCTCCGTACTTATCAGTAGGTATGAAAGCAAAATAATCTGGTTTTCAACAAGAGAGTCGAACAATTCCCTCTTCTTCATATCTAAGAGCTACAGTGCGTGACCTATCTCATGAAATGTTGGCTAAAATTCTGAAATGCGTTTTCGATCAGGAAGGATTACTTGGACGCGGTTGTAATACTGATTATCATAAGGCATACTCCTATAACATTTCGGACTTGGCAGGATGTCGGCTTTTAAATGCACTTCTTTTCAATCTCCTGTAGAAAGCGTGCTCGGTAAAAAAATGACTGCTTAAGTAGCATGCATTTTTCACATTGATTTTCGATGGTCTTGCAAATTCAAAGATATTTTATAGAACCCATCAATAAAAATATGCTTTCTTTTAGTCAATCAATAGAGAATTACGTCTTCTTTATATTTTATACTTAAGGAAAGAGTATAATAAGGTTTTAAAAAAGTTTCTAATTATGAGACTTTTTAAGACCGCGATATGTCCATTCACATAGCATCGTACCTGGCCGTTTACCACTGCTCCTCATGAAATATACAACATGGTCCGCATCCATTGCAAAATTTTATGGACCCTGTATGATATCTCTTTAATGACATAGAAAAATATGGGATTTTCTTTACGCGGAACGCAGGCACCTTGCAGAGTGTAATCACTAAGCGCTAATGCAACGAATGATCAGGCTCCAAATTATTCGGCAATTGGAAAACTTTTTTAAAACCTAATTATACTCTTTCCTTAAGTATAAAATATAAAGAAGACGTGATTCTCTATTGATTGATTAAAATAAAGCATATTTTTGTTTGTGGTTTCTATAAAATATATTTGAATTTCATAGACCAGCGAAAATCAATGGGAAAAATGCATGCTACTTAAGTAGTCATTTTTTACCGAGCACGCTTTCTACAGGAGATTGAAAAGAAGTGCATTTAAAAGCCGACATCCTGCCGAGTCCAAAATGTTATAAGACTATGCCGCAAAATAGTCAGTATTACAACCGCGACCTAGTAATCCTTCCTAATCGAATACGCATTTCAGAATTTCAGCCAACATTTCATGAGATAGGTCGCGCACTGCAATAGCGCCTTTAACAAACCTACAAGATAGCGCCGATGCTCACAGAACACTCGATAGTTTAGATTCCAAACACAAGTCTCGTTGATTTTCTGGACTTACGACTTGCAACTACTGGAGGAAACGGGAGGTAATTTATCAATAAAGGCCTCCAACTTTCTTCATTCAGTTTTGGGCAAAATTTCACACATCAAACAGTGTTTTGTTAGTTCTTCTGAAATAATCCTTTGAACATGTAAGAAAACTTTCTGGGCAGGATGTGTCAGCTTCAGTCCCAATAAACTTTGCTCGGTAAGTGATTGCCTTTTTCAGAACTTCGACCTTCCCTTCCTGTCCCTGCTTATAGAGGGGACGTTTTCGGTGGCTGTGGACATACTTCTACGTATTCAAAGGAACGATATTGCCTCGCCTAATAAAAAAATTTCGATAAAGAAACTAACTCCCCGTCCGCGTCCTTTGCGTCGAAGTCTCCCAGAGCTCAGTCCCTCTGAACAGATCTAGGGCTGCTACAATCACACGTTTCAGAATGGCCTAATCACGTCCTTCTACCGACTTCCTCTTAGGCAGCTGCCTCGGATGTTGGCTCAGACGTTTGTTAGAAGCATACGGAGGACGCCTGGGGCTGTAATAATATCCATTAATGAGACAACGAGGTTTCGACTTTCTAGTCAATGGCCGGTCTTATTATAGGTTCTGTGACAAGTTTTGGCCTAATCCCAATGCTGCAATCAACGAAGGGACGTCTTAGATGGGTGTGAGAGAGAGAGAGGGGTTGTCCTTTCAAAGATATTAGAGAGACGTTTGACAAATTCAGCCATTTAGGTTCCAGCGTACTTGACAGCCGACTAGCCTCTCCCCCTTTCTGTGCCTATGCTTAAATGAAAGTCATTTTTGACCAAGAACGAACGAGGCCTTTCGCGGTTTACAAGTTAGCCCTTACTGATCTTCTACACCCCCTAGTAAAAAGACTGCTGCTAGATGACCACACTTGAGAGATGAGAAGGCGCAGCCCAGCTGTGAGAAACTCCATTTACCGCGCTACTTGTAAGTGTGTAGCGCAGTGCAGTAATTGTCTTTAGATGATGTCTCTTGTGCGAAAAAATCAGGCGACACGGTTCGCGATTCCGGAAGGCCTCGTCAAAACCAATTATTCTTCTTATCTCTTACTGACAAAGCGAACTCTGAATGAGAATACTGCTCTGGATGTCGGATTACCGTCAACGTTAGAACTCTTCTGTCCCAGCCCCAGCTTTTGCTGCGTCTCGCGCAAAACTGCCTCGCGTTCATCAGCAGTCTGGGAACGGCCGACTGATTGACTTTCCACTCGTACCCTCTGCGCCAATCGCCATGCGCCTGTTCAAGGCCACGCGGACGCACCTCCGATGGGTTTTTTTACTATTTGCCCGTTCGCGAGCTTTCTATAGAATGCGTCCTAATGGATTGCAAACTGTCTGAAAGTGGGCTGTGTGCACTGGAGGGCAAGACTTGTCCATGTCTATTTTTAGTCTTCCGATTGTAAGCCCTAGCTTTCTACATTTCTTCGGACAATGTAAATATAGGTGGAAGTCCAAAATATCAATGAATAGGTGGAAGTGTTGGCTGCGAGCGAATAATAATAATAATCGGCATTGGAGCTTTAGAGGTTAAGAATTTGTTAGTTGCGATTTCCTCATTGCAGTTCCAGTAATAAGCCTATTATTTGCACAGTTACTATCATATGATTTTACGGGACCCCAGGGTCGACTTAGCTTCAAAAAGGGCTACTATACAAGTTGTCTGGTGTTCAGGATGGTCAGGAAATGTTATCGAACTCAAGAGCGAATCAGGGAAGGAGTAAGCACTCTGCGATGCACGGTATGTAACAAAGACTTTATGGGGATCTGTCACATTCTAACTGTTTACATTTTGTGCCTGTTGATATTGCGGGAAAGAGTCGGTGAACTTTTATGTTTTTTTTGCAGAAAGATTTTCATGCGGCTTTTCACCTTTTACCCGTCAATAGCTGAGGTAAACGGATGATTGCGATGATCTGACCAAAGAGATTAAGGTAGAAAAGATATTTCGTCGGGCGTTTTTGGCAGATTTGAATAACTAATTTGACCCAATTGTGAGAATTCGACAGATGTACTCAAACCTTGGCCTTGCTATTATGGGTCCGAATTGAACAGATGCTTCCGAGTTTTTCCCAAATGGGTCAAATGAGGGCATTTTACACCAAAACGACATGATATCTCCATGTGTAAGAAACAGGCGCATTCAAGAAAATTTAAAGTAAGGAGATTTGCCATGTCTTTAAGAAAAAAAACGATACACGTTCTGTTTTGACAAGAAACAAATAAAGAAACCAAAGGACCTTACTGGATTGAAGTGTGACGGAAATGGTTACTTCTTACTTTTTGATCAGCGGACTGCCTTCCCCATACCACGTGTTTTCCCAGCAGACGATACCACTCTCCCCACGGAAAATTTCGATGCAAAACGAGACCTAATGGTACGGTGTATTTGCTGTGCGTTTTATAGAAACGCGCAGTGAATATGCAAGTCTGATATAAAGAAAATTTCGAGAGAAGTTGCGGAAGATTCAAGATTAAATACTGACGTTCTCGAAGTGGACCGACCTTGATTTGCCCGTAATAACTTACTACTGTTACTCTGTACTGAATGCGGAAAGTGAAAAAAAGTTGCATGTCGTCCACGGCATGAGTACACCCATTATCGGACGGGCACGCGCTTCAAAACGATGGAGGCTTGTCGAGATGCGATGGTGGAAAAGTCGAAGATTCCTAAATCGCAAGTCAAGGAAGGCGGGATTCGTGGACAAACTTTACTGCAACAAGAGAGTGCACAGACGGCCCAGTAGTCAGAGACAGCATCAGCAGTCAAAGGCTTTCACCCGGGCGCGAAGTGTGCGCACGTTGCTGAGTTGTGTGCGACTTGGACCAATCGATGAAGAGAACAATACCGGTCAGCGTTTCTGGGTCGTCAAGCCGAAAATCGACTCACACGCGTACACGAGGTGCTTGGCGGGTGACATAGGTACGCGGACGTGTAGACGATTGTGCGAGTGTGGGCAGCAATGGAGTCACTACAAGTGTTAGGCCGAGCAAAGGCGGCATTAGACAGTCCGAGCGTCCGTTTCGACGATGTCCGCCGTGTGCTCCAAAGCCAAGTGAGAGCAGGGACGGTGACTTGCAGGCAAATTAGTTTATAACAAACGTTGACTTGCGCAACACCTATTACACTCTCTCCTCCCCCACTTGGGCCCGGTGTCAAGACAGAGTCGAGAAGACCGGAGGGGAGGGGGAGGCAACAGGCAAATGGCACGGTTGAAGTCACTCCTAGGCATACCGCCACACCCGGCTCGGTTCCCACGGGGTGGGAGTGCAATAAAGGCCACGTTAAGTAGAAACCATTGCAGCCTGACTATCAGAACACCAGCCGGCCATTCCACACAAACACCCACTGGGCCGACTGCGAGGTCCAAGTTATCCCATCAGTCGACAACCTTCCAAGCCGTGGCTTTTGGCGCATCGTGATAGCTTCGAACGCGTCAGATTGTTTATAGTGAGGAAAATGTGCTGAGTCGTCGAACTCACTCTCCCTTCCCACCCCCGGAGTTCAGTCACTGTCCGAGCCGGTCAGATGTCGGATGCGGGCTATGGGCGGGGTGACTGACGTATTTAGTGTCCCAGTCTGCCCACGCCACACGCATGACCTGGTCCCCCAAACACAAGCACCAGGACTTCACACAACGGGGGTTGAGCGGCATACATCTCACATGCATGTGAATGTCAGAGGGCAAGTTAAGAAGGAGCCGCTTCGGCCTGATTCTCAGCTCATCAGTCTGCCACTCCACATAAACACACACAACTGGGCAGACTGCGCGGACACAGTTGATGCCTTGGTCGGCAACCTTTCAGATCGCGACAGTTGGTGCAACGTGATAGTCTCGGGCTCGGATAACACATGTAGCAGAGGAGGCAGATGGAGGAGAAACCGAGAAGCACCCTTCCCACTTACGCGATAGGTATCAATTACGTGTTTGTGTGGTGTGGTATGGTGATGAGTGCTGTTGATTTGCATTGCAGGCGATAGGGAGGAAAGATGTGATGGAATGTTAAGGTCGGCGGTGCACTACCGCAGGTTTTCGTGAACGGACCTGTGACCGAATAAACCCATGTGGCGGCTGAATGTGCGAAAGCAGTTTAAGCTAGTGCGTCTGGCGTATTTTGCTGTTCCAGACACTTGTCCGCCAGTCTGTTTGCGACGCACTCGCAAGTGACCGACCAGGCCGATGCGCGAAGTCAGTGGGCTGGAACAATGTGGCAGGATAGGTCGGGAGCAGCAGGGTCGGTTTCGGTGTCGGTTGTGGTGGTTCCGATAGTAATAAGCGCACTGAGTGATGGGGAGTACTAACCCAACACTACTCGTAACACCAACCTTCGCTCTAATCCCAAACTAAACGCCAGCAATAAACATAATCCTAACCCTACTAGAGCTGATCGTAAGGCTACACGTATTGCGGGCTTGTTACCTCTTCCTGTGCCCCTATAAATATAGAAAGACACACCGGTCAGATGTGGTTATGTAGCCCCACCTGATGTAAACAAACCTCAGCCACCTGTAACACAGAACCGGTGGTAATAGCCGGTTTTTACAGGTGGCGCAGGAGAACACACAGGCGACGAGGTCAAGTAGTTGTATACAAAAGAAAAGCTACTGGGCATGCGTAGTTGTAATTTAAATTGTTGGGAAATTATTGTCCTAACCCCTAACCATAACCCCAATCTCTAACTCTAACCCCTAACCCTAAATCCTGGTCATAACCCATAACCTTAACCCCTTACCCTTACCACTAACCACAACCCTTACAGTATTGTGTCCATCAGATGGGACTACCGACTTACTATACTGGTAGCACGAGTCGCAGGTAAAAGCCTAGGCACCTGTTTCGCCGATTTTGTTTAGCTGCATGATGCAGTTGCTGAGGTTCGACTCGTTAGCACGTCCTCCAGAGTTTCCCATGTGCTTTCTAGGTGGAATGTCACTAGAGGCAGAGGCGTTCACTGGGAAGAAGTTTATTTGAGCCTCTGTATTGCCATTCCTAGCGAGCTATCTTACGTGCGAAGAGACAGAAATACAGAAGCTCAGACTTGAACTATCCCCATAATAATCGTTTCTTTGACTGTTGAATAACCTCTTAACTTATTTACTGCCCACAGTGAATGGAGCCAATTTTTTGCTGAAAATTTTGAATTTACGATTTCAAAATAAAGCGCATTCCTCTCTCTCTCTCTCTCTCTCTCTCTCTCTCTCTCTCTCTCTCTCTCACTCACCTTTCGAGCAGTGAGTGCGCCCACCCATCTTCAGAACCGGGGGGTGTCCTGCGTACAGCCCTCATTGTGTGGCGTATTTTTCGTGATGCGTAGGCCGCCGTTGCCGACTCTTGGCCGAATCTGACCCCCCTCCCGTCTCACAGTGACCTGTGCCGTCCCCTCCCCCTAACTTACCACTATGATAATTGGCGGTCCAGATAGTTGCCCACCGTGACTGTCCCCTGTCAAAAAGGTCCATAAAAGCAGATGGGGGAAGGAGGGGGAAATCTGATTTAACAGTCGACTGAGCAGCCTGTGGATTCCCAGGACTCCTGCACCAATCTTGGTGCGTGATCACCGTTCCGACCCACAAACTCGCGGTCGTCAAAGTTGAAGTTGTGTCCCACCTGCGCGGTCTAGGTTGACACCTTCGACTTTGGGTCCAACCTTCGAACGACTAGCTGATGCTCGCGCATTCGCGTTTGCAGCCGTTGACTGGTTCCACCAGCGCACCTGCACTTCCCGCAGTTATTTTGGCTGAGAATGGACGTGCCAGCAAAACAAGCTAACCAATTCGCATGTGGGATTTTTGTCATAGTCTACTAGGCAGGATTTAAATGACAGAGGAAGGCAGCGAAGTGAAACTTGCAAGATCGCCGATAAGAATTCGATGCAACTCAGTCCTACTTGTTTCGGCCAGTTTTTATGGGCCTGGATTCATCATGTATGCATTAACCGCTGCCGTTTCTGCAGAACAAGTCAATCAGTTTGACCAAGCCCTCTGAAAAGCAGTGCATCTGAAAGGTTGGACAAATCTTGAAGAGGACTGAGTTTCAACAGCTTATCTTTACTCGTGGAAAGAGAGTCGACTTTTGGGCGTTTTCCCAATCAAGTTGAGCGGTGACGCTTTGTGAGGGCAATTTCTAAGACAACCTCCCCTAAACGTACATAATTGTGGACTCAAAACGCGTGGAGTGGGGGAGGAGAATAGTTCTTCAACTAATTATAGGGCCTTTGAAGGAGAGGCCTTTTAGGGGCACTGTGCGCCCAGTAATGACGCCGCACTGTGCTCCGGTCGACGCCCAGGCAATTAAATGGGACGTGGACGGACGAGGTATTCTCCCTACACACGAAAGAGGCGACGGGAGGGCGTATACTTCAAGAAATTCCCGTCTTATTTCAAGGGTCTCTTTGCGACACTGAGGACATACATTTAGTATCCCATAGTTAGTGGAGGAGTGTCCAACAACGCAGTCAACAGATATGCTAAGACTGATTATATAAACATCGCAATGTAATGACTGTAAAAGGCTTACCAGTTTGAACAAGCATCATAAGAATGTTGGCCTTCGGAAATAGGTACATCGAGTATTGCAGCTGTCCATGCGCTAAATCCCGAGAAGACGCCTATTCCATTGTCCTACGTTGGACCCTAAGCCTCCAAAAGTCCTGAACTTAATTCATAGATGTTTTGACAGATTTTAGACCAATATCATGTCTGTGTGTAGTCCATCTGTCTAGCTGAGGTCCTCCACTCGATCCCGGTTATTCCAGCAAAACTAGCTGATCAATTTGAATGTGCGATTGCTGTCATAGTCCACTAAGTAGGATTTAGATGACAGGGGAAGGCAGTGAAGTGAGTCTTACAGGATTGCCGATAATTATTTAGATGCAAATCAGTCCTACTCGTTTCGGCCAGTTGTTGAACCTGGGTTCATCATGTATGTCGTAACCGCTGCTACTTCTGTAGAACATGCCAATCAGTTTGACCAAGTCTTCTGAATTGCCGTGCATCTGAAAGGTTGGAAAAATCATGAAGAGGACTGAGACTCAATAGATTATCTTTACTCGTGGAAACAGATTCGACTATTGGGCGTTTTCCCGACCAAGGTGGGCGGTGACGCTTAATGAGGGCGATTTTTAAAAAAAAGCATTCTTCATTAAGCCATCGCATGTCAATTGCTTCTCTTAAACGCACAAGGTTTTACGCCCATATTGCATGGCCTGGGTAGCGGAAACGTTCTTCAACTGATTGTGGCCTTGCAAAGAGGGACTTTTAGGCCTAATCTCTGCCCAGTAATGATGCCACACTGTGTGCTGGTCGACGCCCTGACAATTAATGGGGACGCGGATGGAGGGGGCTTCCTCCCCACACACGAGGAAGGCGACGAAGGGGCATATACTTGGAGAACGATGATTGCGCCGAATGGCTTAACGGAGCCATCTTCTGAGAAGTGTCGATCACTGTCAGATGTCTAATTGAGTGGTTTATTTCACAGATTTATCAGGGATTATTCCTTCTACAGAAGATGCATACTCAGTCTTCCAAAGTTAATGAAGGAGTGTCCACGAGCGTAGTTAACAGATTTGGCGAGACTGATTATTTAAACATCGCGATATAATGACTGTAAGACTCTTACCACTTTGAACAAGCACTAAAGGTGACTGGCCATTGGAATAGGTTCATCAAGTATTGCAGCTGCCCGTGCGATGAATCTCTGGGCGACACCTATCCCAATGTCCTACATTGAACTCCAAGCCTTCAAATTCCAACTCTGGCACCACTCTTGACCTTCATCCAACACCGCACTGGGAATTCACGCAAGGTAACCTGCAACAGGGGGAAAACTTATTCATATGTCCTATTCACAAGAATGTATGACTAAGCTGACGATGGAAACCACTGTCATACAGTAAATATTTCAAGAACAGAAATCAAGGTGATGCCTAGAAACTATGTGAGAGAAGGGAGATTTGTAGATACGATACAGCGAAGGATTACTTAAAAACTTAATTAAAATGCCAGAATTGGGGAGATTAAAAACCCTGTTGAAATATATCAGCAGTCATAGGACTGCCTACGGCGTTCTGGATCGGGCCCCAAAATACAGCGGAACGAGTGGGTTCCGTAGCACAATTGGTGAGCGCTCTTCTACCATAGTTATATATACGGGATCACAATTGCCAGGAAAACAAGCTCCCAGTTCAGTGGTTAGGGCCTTGATCTTCTAACCAACAGGTTACGGGATCGAGCCCCAGGTGTGACACACCTCTGAGATGGGTATGGCTGGCCGGCGAGAGCTAATAATACAGAATGGCCACCCCAGTCTCCATCGTCCTCGTCAGTGATGTCCTGTTACACAGTAAAAGTCTCCTTAAGGATCTCATCTTCGTAATTAAATTTCTTAAGATACCCGTCTTTCAGTTCATACAGTGCGTGACCGATTTCATGAAATGTTGGTCGAAATTCTGAAATGTATATTCGATTAGGAAGAATGACTTAGGTGGCATTGTAATATTGACTTGCATGAGGCATAATCCTAAAGCCTTCGGACTTATCAGGATGTCGGCTTTTAGACGCACTCCTTGTTGACCTCCTGCAGAGACCGCGTTCTGCAAAAACTGACTACTTATGTAGCATGCATTTTTCATATTGATTTTCGAGGTTCTTATAAATTTAAATATATTTTATAGAAAACGTGCACAAGAATATGCCTTCTTTTACTCATTTGATATAAAATCACATTGTCTTCATATTTTATATCTGAAGAAAGTTAATAATTAGGTTTTAAAAAGTTTTCAAGTTCCCGAATCATTTTAAGCCAGATCTGCCATTGCACTAGCGTTTAGCGATTTCAGTTTACATGGTGCATGCATTCCACGTAAGGAAAGTCATATATTCCTCGATGCCTTTAAGAAGATACCAAGTAGAGTTCATAAAGTTTTTCAATGGATCCGGATTGTGGTGTACATTTCATGAGAAGCCTTGGTAAACGGATATGTGCAATGCTGTATATGCGAACATCGCACGGTCTTAAAAATCTCATTTCTGGCTTATTAGTCGTCATCGTCATCGTCGTCGTTGGCGTCGTCGTCGTCGTTGTCGTCAGCCAGCCATACCAAACCCTGAGATGTGCAAAACGTGGATCTCCCTTCTGCGACCTATAGGCTAGAAGTTCAACGTCCTCCAGCCTGTCGAAGTTATGTCTGCTCTTCGCATTCAACAACAACACAGGTTTATATTGTGTGGTTTTGTATGCTGACTACATTAACTGATATCTTGCGTCGTTGTCGGACACATGGTCCACCATGGCTTGTGCCGCCCCCTTCCCGACAACCTCGTTGACCGTGGAGATAATCAACGGCCTCGACCCTTTCACGCCTTCACTGTCTTCTGCCAAGAAAGTCCGCAATACCTGATGGGGGGGGGAAGGGCGGGGGAGACAAGTTCGTGTGGCGATTGACTGAGCGGTCGGTGGTTATCCAGGTTTCTTGCACCTGCCTTGGTGTGTGATTATCGCCTCGGCCCACAATCTCAAGGACGTCAAAGGTGAGGCTGTGCCCCGTCTGCTCGGCACTAGGTATCACCTCCGCCTGTTGGTCCAACCTTCGCATGTCCGACTAATATTCATGCATCCGCTTTTGCAGACACTAACCGGTCCCTCTAATGTAGTTACACATCCCATTTCTGCACTGATTTCGGTAGACAGTATTCGACTTCTCCTCATTAAACATGAGGTTCTTCACTCACATCACTTGTCAGCGGATTGTTGAGTCAGACCTGCGAGAAACTTCTAATTCTAGGCGACGCTACTGATCTAACCACGGCCTCAGTGATCCCCTTCATGCACGGAACTCGGCGCCATTATTTCAGGTGATCACGCTCTTCATCCCGCTTCATTTGGGGCGTTCGACTCCTCTCAATGGATGCTTGCAGACAGTCATTGGCTCTGAAGAGTTGTCGCAGAAGCTTAATTTCGTCCCTCATGGCGACTGGTGTGCTGTAATGAGCTTCCACCAGCCGGTGTAGCACGTCCTAGGAATCCTCCTTTCCTTTTAACATAACCGACTTTTCAGTGTCAAATTTTTGCATTTCCTCCGCACATTAATGTGTGAACTCGTAACAACTCCTCTGCAAACGTTCTCAGCCTCGGTTAAAGAGTTGATATGAATAAATGGACTGGAATTCACCAGCTTCAGTGGAATAACCGCGAACTATTCACATCCCGCTGAGAGATTATCATTGCTGCATAATTAGTGCCTGATTCATCACCACCGCAGCATAAGTAGCAGTTAAAAGCACAGGCAAGCTTTTGCAGAGTCCAGCCCAAAACTACTGCACGTGATAATGACGCGGTTATTTCATTGAAGCTGGCGGAGTTCAGCAAAATTTTCCGTCAGGTTTGGGACCAAAAATCAACGAGTTCGTCACAAAAGATTTACCTCAAGTTTAAGCATTAATTTTCAGTGAAATTGAAAATGCTGCATATGAGTTACTTGCACCAGTTGACTTTTATAATGACGCGAAAACCATTTTGGTTACATCCCAGTTGGTAGGCAGGAATGGGGAGGCGGACAGCGAGGTCCCTGTCGTACGGGAATGGTTGGAAAGGGGGCTATACGCGTGCGCGGTAAATGGAAGGGCTGATAGAGGAATGTTGGAGATTCTGGGTAAAAGTAAAGTTACCAAGGAAAGTTCTGGGAAGTTTTAAATAGGCGGAATAATTGCAACAATTTAAACCATACGCTTAGCCCTAAAATCCAACCCTGACCGCAACCGTAAAGCAAAAGGCTAAATCTCGCAAACGAAACGCAACCAAAATCATAAAACCCAACGCCAACCCAAAACCTAGCCATAAAACTAACTGTAACCTTGGCCCTAAACCTAATATTAACACTAAAACTAAAATTAACCCTAAGACTAAAATTAACCCTAAAGCCAAACTTAGGCCTAAACCTAAGCTTAAACTTAAACCTAACCTAAGGCCCGACCCTAAAACGAACCTCAACCCTAAACCTAAGCTTAGCCCTAACCCCAAACCTAACTCCAACTCTAGCCCTAAACTTAACCCTAACCTTGACCCTAAAACCGATTTGAGCCCTAAACCTAATCTAAATCATAAACCTAACCCTAATCCTAGCCCTAACTCTAAATTTAATAATAAACCTTATACTAAACCTAACCCTAAACTTAAACCTAACACCAACCTTCGGGCCTAACCCTAACCCTAACTCCAACCCTAAACATAACCTTAACCCTAATCTTGACCCTAGCCCCAAACTTAACTCTAATCCTAATCTTAACACTAAACCTTACCTTAATCCTAACCCTAAACTTAGCCCTAACCTTAACCTTTAACCTAAGCATAGGCCTAATCCCAAACCTAACCCCAACATTAGCCCTAAACTTAAACATAACCCTAACCTTAGGCCTATCCCTAACCTTAACCCCAACTCTAAATTTAGGCCAAACACTAATCCTAATCTCAACCCTAAACCTAACCTTAACCCTAACCTTGACCCTAACCCTAATCTTAACACTACACCTAAACTTAAACCTAACCCGAAACTTAACCCTAACCTTAGTACTAAACCTAACCTTAGGCTTAACCCCAAACCTAATCTCGACCCTAAACCTCAACTTAACCATGACACTAACCCTAACCCTCACCCCAATCTTAATAATAAGCCTAAAATTAACCCTAAATCTAAACTTAACCCTGACACCAACCTTAGGCCTAAACCTAACCCCAACTTCAACCCTAAACCAAACCTTAACCCTAACCCCAATCTTAACCCTAACCCTAATCTTAAAACTAAACCTAACCTTAACCCTAACCCTAAACTTAACCTTAACCCTAAACCTAACCATAGGCCTACCCCAACCCTAGTCCTAAGCTTAACCATAACCCTAACCTTAGGCCGAACCCTAACCCTAATCCTAACCTTAACCGTAACCCTAGCGGGAACCTAGACCCTAACCCTAGCACTGAAACCTGACCCTAAAACGCACACCCTAATCATAAAACTTAACCTAAGCCTAAGCCTAACCCTCACTAAACCCAACAGCCTGACCGAAACGGGCGACCAGCCTAACTCAGTAAGGGCACACCTACTGATAACAAGTTCCCTAGACAAGGTTAGCACACCTACTGATTACAAGTACGTCCGTCGACAGTATCAACGCCTAATGTCTTTCTACCAACTGCGATCTTACCACTATTATTTTGAATTCTAAACTAAAATAACCGAAGTGGGCCCCTATTTCCATTTTGATATTGGGATGAGGGCAAAGGCGAGTCACATGTGCGATCGTTTAGCTTGCTTGTGCTTTTGTTAGGACCAAATCTAGACCTCCCTCCACAGCCTGCCGTACGGATAATCGCATTACCATCTCTAAGGCGAGGCTCCGTCTGCAACCCCAAAGGAGGCCACAAGGACTCAGCAAGCTACTGGTCCAGTGGCCGGAAGACCTGCCTCTTCCTAATCCTTCACACCCATTCTCCGCCTCTTACTCTCTCTCTCTCTCTCTCTCTCTCTCTCTCTCTCTCTAACCTCTTCTCTATTTCTACCCCACTCTCTCTCTCCCCACGGCCGAAGGTCCTACGGCGAGGGGGACATGCAATCGCGTATGCGGCCCGAGCCATTCGTCATTCTCTCACTAAAGCCCGTGACCCATTATGGCGAGCGGTATCCGCCCCTTGCGATAAAGCAGCCCGTAGAGCACTGGTTTCCCCGCGAGGGGGGAGGGGGCTCTAAAGGGTGTGCTAAACAAATGCTGGGTTCACGCTCAGACTGGTAGGCCGTTACACACGAGGCTGAAACCAAAACAGAAGACAAAATACCCTCTCACTTTCCCCCCCCCGCACCACCCCGCAGGCAGCTAGGGCGAGTCTGCTCACTCTGGCAGCCTGGAGTGTTCGGTTCCTTTTAGATACTCTCAGGAGGCAAGATCTAGACCTCATGAAAACCACGTGGCTAGAACTTTTGAACCCTTGTTAGAATATGCTGTCGGATGTTATTTCGTGCCGAATCTGCAGTAGATAAGCTCCAGCCTAACCTTAACCCCTAACAGGTACGTCTACGAAATAAGATCTTGCCGAATATGCCCCTAGAGCAA
Organism: Spirometra erinaceieuropaei; assembly: GCA_902702965.1. Lineage (NCBI taxonomy): Eukaryota > Metazoa > Platyhelminthes > Cestoda > Diphyllobothriidea > Diphyllobothriidae > Spirometra > Spirometra erinaceieuropaei. The sequence goes on from CACRXP010000164.1 coordinate 347,621, forward strand.
CGCAGTCTAATTAACCACCTCTTGATTACTGCTTATAAGATAACGAGACTAATTTCTATCGGCGCTCGTATTTTTTTACCTGAATTGTTGTGGGCATCTTAGGGCAGTAATTAGCCCAAACGTTTGTCATATTCACAGAGGCATCGCAAGAAACATTTCATTAACGAGGAATTCCAGCACACAGCGGAGATTTTATTGTGAGAAGTCTAGGTCATAAGCAGCCTAAAATAACTCATTAACATTTGGGGCATTTTCTTTGGTAGACTGTTCGTGACTAATGCAGAACTGACATTTAATTTCCTCAGTGAATAATGACTACCTACGTATGTGCCACTCTATGAGTTCGCATCCTGTGCAAAATGAAGAAAGGGAATGAGTGCCCTGTGGGGGGGGGGAGTTAGGAGTCAACCATCGTCTCAGAACAATCCCACTTAGTACCTGGGGAGCATTTGTGTTGAGTAAAAGAGCTGAGTATCTAAGAGCTTCGTGCTGTCACAAGTTTTGGTACTCCATATTGTCACCTATTAAAAGGAAACACTATTCTTACCATTTATTGATAATAGTAAATTAATTTAATGCTTCTTTTCATGCATTGTCAAAAAGGCATTGCATTACCGTATTTTTACTCCAGTGACTGCCTTGAAGCATCTTCACCACCTCACGCCACATCCACCACGAGGTTTTTGATGTCTTTCTTTGACTCATATGAAAAATATTGCCAGTTACTTCCTTCAAGCACAATTGTCCCTCAGAGTAAGTAATCCCGGCCATAAACCATACCCTTGCCCATAAAACCTCGTGGTTAGTAACAAGTCCTAAAACGTTTGTATGAATTTGTGAGCAAACTGAAGTAAAGCTTTTCCAGTCAATGCGATTAAATGCACTTGATCGATTGCAAGAGGAAGCATTGTCACGTTTAGCTTCGGATATGCAGATGCACACTTGTGGCAGTTTGCAGACGTTTTCAAGGTCGTCCGGCAAGCACTTTATCTCTGGTCAATTGCATTCATGTTCTCCAGCGTTTTCCATATGCTTTCTACGTGGAATGTCACAAGGAGCGGAGGCGTTCACTGGGAAAAAGTTTATTTGAAGTCTGACCTTTCGAGCAGTGAGTGCGCCCACCCATCGTAGAGCCCTCATTGCATGGTGTATTTTTCGTGACGCGTAGGCCGCCTTTGCCGACTCTGGGCCGAATCTGACCTCCCGTCTCACAGTGACCTGTGCCGTCTCCTCCCCCTAACTGACCACTATGATAATTGGCGGTCCCGATAGTTGCCCACCGTGACAGTTCCCTGTCAAGACGGTTCATAAAGGCAGATGGGGGAGGCAATCTGATTTAGCAGTCGACTGATCAGCCTGTGGATACCCAGGCCTACTGCTGCTACTTTGCTGTGTGATCATTGCCTCGAACCACAAATCAGAGGGCGTCAGAGTTGAAGTTGTGTCCCATCTGTGCGGCATGGGTTGCCAACTCCGACTTGGGGCCCAACCTTCGAACGACCAGCTGATGCTCGCGCATTCGCGTTTGCGGCCGTTGACTGGTTCCTCCAGCGCACTTGCACTCCCCGCAGTTATTTTGGCTGAGAATGGACATGCCAGCAAAACAAGCCAACCACTTTGCATGTGTAATTATCGCCATAGGTCGCATAGTAGGGTTCTGATGCCAGGAATGGACAGTGAAGAAAAGTTTGTAGAAACGCCAGTGGATTTCCTGCCTGTGTCGTTTGTTGGGAATTTCTTTCTCTCGTCTTTTATCCGACATTCTCTGACGCTTGTGGCAGCCTAGGGGGTTTTTAAGGAGAAGTTGATATACGATTCTGGATTAGGGTAGATTAAGTCAGAGAGTACTGTTCGTTTGCCGAGCGCACCGCTGAAGTCCCGATGACAGTGGTGAGCTAGCCTGCATTGCTTTTTTCTTTATTTTGTGGAGCCTTAGTGCGAATGTGTTAGTAGTTTGAAGCATTTGTTTGTTACGTTTATCAATAGCTCCAGCAGTCATCCGCAGTCCTGGCCATCAAATGTGACGGGAAGTAGACCGGTTAGCGCAATCGTAACGTACATGATTAACCATCCAACTGTCACAGCAGTTAATAATAAACCCCTATTCCTGATGCCCAACAGATTCTCCAATGTCCAGCCTAGTTGCGGAATTGGTCCTGCAAGAGCTGCAAAAGGTCGCTTTCGCCCACTACGTACCAGCCTTTTGCTGCCGATTCATTGACAAAATATCTGTCGATTGCAGTTCCCAATGGTAAGCGCGCGAGAAAAAAGGAAAGTATGAGAAGTGGATTCGTTACCTTCAAGCTTGTACAGGACTCCAAAAACACAGCTATTCACGTCGAAGCAGTAGAGCGAACAGGAACCTAGAGTGCTAGTCCGCACAGGCAATCTTAAAGCGACTGGTGTCAGACCAGCCGACTTCATTGCTGCCCTTCAGGCCATGTTAATACGAACTAACGTTGCCGATGAGACTAAGCCGACCGTGTGTCGAAAAGTTACTTCTCCACGGATGGCAAACAGGCACACTAGTAACATGTCGCCCGCGGAAATCAAAGGAGTGAAGAAATCAAAAACGGACAAGGGTAGTTTAGTGCCACTGACTGACAAAGGAAGAGCAACCGTCGGGATCAACCGCGCCAATTAAAAGGAGAAAGCACGGGCTCTTTTCGACGACCAACAGGCCTGCAAACCTACATATTCCTCACAGGCCCAGGTCAGATGTGCTTATGTAGCCTCACCTAAAGTAAACAAACCCCAGCCACCTGTAAAACGGGACCGGTGGTAATTGGGGTTTTGACAGGTGTGGCAGGGGAACGCACATGAACACAGGGGGACCCTAACCCCAACCAAAACAGTATTTTGTCCATCAGGTGGGGCTACGTAACCACCTCTTACTCAGGCCCAGTCGATGATTGGCCAACTAACAGAGCTCCTAAGCTGACTCAAGAGCAACAATGTAATCCCTCTCAAAGAGCGGCGGCAGACAAAACGAACTGACACAGCACTGCCCAAGCGCCCACAAACCCAACGGCCGATTTTTGCGATGGAGAGCGGTCCCACATACAATCTAGCCAACTGGATTATCCGAAAAGTCGACTTTTTGAGAGGGCCACGTGAATTCAGCCAATCTGCCCCCCCCCCCAATTCCTCACCGACATCAACTAGAAAACTGCCTAACCTGATCAAATTATGATATCTTCGATGTTGTTCTACTATACATATTTATCTAATCAGACGTGGCACACGATATGTTACGCAAACGGCTCGACGAAAAGATGGGTCCTCTAAAAATCGAGAATCTAATGCGACTGTTTACATCCTGCCAACGATCCTTTTTCACCCTTAATGGCAGAGCACGTGAGCATATCAAAGGAACACCGAGGCGTTCTCCGATATCCGATATTCCCGCACTACGGACGTGCGTTTTGGTGCCTATTCATGGACAATACATTTGTCCTAATCAAGAGGGACAGGCCATCGTACATTCATGACCTGCTTAAGGGGATCCAGTTCACAGGAGAAGAAGAGAAGGCCAACGCCTATCCTTCCCTGACGTACTTGGCACGCGCATAGCCGATGGTGCATTTAGCACCGAAATCATGCAGATGAAAGACCGGCTGGACGCAGGTGAGCAATTCCGCGTCATGACAGTTCCCTGCTATTATACAGGCCAGACAGGACGACGACTCAGCTTGTGAATATTCGAGCACAAAAGGGCCGCTGGGAGAGGCAGGACGCATTGTTTCAAGTCGCTACCCACAGGCTAAAGAAAGGCCACGAGTCAAACATCGTCAGTACGCAGATACTGATGCGGGTTGACACTAAGACGGAGCGGGAACTGCTGGAGGCGTGGGTGTCTGACACTTTTTCGGTAATACCACTCCGCCTATATATCATGCGCCGCTGTGCGGCTGCTGGTTGGGCTCAAGAGAGAGCCCTTAAGGCACAACGGAACGAGTGAGTTCCGTATGAACGATCGGTGAGCGCCCCCTACCACTAACAGACACGCTATCACGCCGTCCGCCCACGCAACCAGATGGCGTGGCTCAGGATAGTACACCGCCTGCACGCCGTGAGTCCACTGTGAGTTAGGCGATGTGAATCCATTTACGGACACTACCCCCTTCCCCCCCCACCCCTCATCGGTCGACTACAAAACTGTTCACTTTTTGTTGCACTAAGGTAGTCTCTGATGCTGGCCTGTAACGCCTCAAGAACTGCTTAGAGTTGTTTGAATGATGTGACACTTCCCGCGCGGGCCTAGGATCGTGGTGGTGTAACTGCCTGTCGGTGAAAATGTCCGGTGCCCTCCTCTCCTTCTGCCGCCAACCGCCCTTCCCGCAGCTCGCCGCAGCGCTTGCTTCTCCCTCTATCTACATCAGCACGTCCCCCGGCCCTCCCCTGAAATTGTTCACAGTGTTTTTATCCCCACCGGTTGTTTAGCTGGCATGCCAGTGTCGCCTCACCACCCCCTTGCTGTAATTCATCGTGTTTGTTCAATTAAACATTGTTATACAGTAGGTGGCCTAAGTCATGAAATGTCAGCCGAAATTCCGAAATACGTTTTCCATTCGAAAAGAATAATTAAATGGGTTGTAAAACTAGTCAGCCTGCAACATAATTCTATAATATTTAAGTTACCTCAGGATGCCGGCTTTCGAATGAACTTCCTTCCGACTGCATGCAAAAACTACTCTCTGTAAAAAAATGAGTACATATGTAGCATGAATTTTTCTCATTGATTTTCGATGCCCCTCAATGTCCAATTATATTTCATGAAAAACATGCATAAACATATTCATCCTTTTGCTCATTCAGTAAAAAATTACGTCTTCTTTCAATTTTGCACTCGAAGGAGGGATATAATTCGGCTTTCAAAAAGTTTCTTATTGTTGGACTTTTAAATACCGTGAAATGGCCGTTCATAAATCGTCATGTCTCTGCGTTTACCAATGTGTCTTGTAAAGTTAACAATATGGATCAAATCCACTGCTAAATTTTATGAGCCCATTACTACCGTAAATGTGTTGATTTCCGTACGCGGAAAATATACGGCTTGTTGCTTGGAAACCCTGAATCTAAGTGTAACGGTAGAGCGGGTTCAAAATTATTCGGGAATTGGAAAAGTTTTTGGGAACCGAATTATACCCTTCCTTCGAGTATAGGATTCGAAGAAGACGTAATTGTCTACAGAATGAGCAAAAGAATGAACATTTTATGAATTTTTTCCACGAAATATAAATGAACATTCAGGTACTTCGAAAATCAATGAGAAAAATTCATGCTACGTAAGTAGTCCTTTTTTACAGAGTGTAGTTTTTGCACGCAGCCGAAAGGAAGTTTTCTTGAAAGCCGGTCTCCTGAGTTAAATGAAATACTATGGAATTATGTTGCAGGCTGACTAGTTTTACAAACCTACGTAATTACTCTTTTCGGAAGGAAAACGTATTTCGGAATTTCGATTGACATTTCATGAGTTAGCCCACCTACCGTATGTATCCCCAGTTCTTATCTCTCCCTATTAAACTTTCATGGCTACTTAACTTTTCTTCATCTCTTTCGTATGGATAAGTATTGTAACGTGTTACCGACTCTATTCAGATCGGTATTAGCCAGGATCTATTTTCGGAGCCTCGATGACTCGGTGTGTGCTATCCTTGACGTCCTCAACCGCTACAGGGCTGCTGTAGGGGCCTGAAAGTTTAGGCTAGTACACTTACCATTCCAGTGATCGCATCTTCATCTCCAACAGAAGCGAAAAGACGAGTCCCAGGAAGCAGTCTTGAAGAAGAAGACACGATCGCCGGGACAAGAGCTTTATTGGCCTGACGTTTCGGATTCCTGCTCGAATCCATCATTCGAGCAGGAATCCGAAACGTCAGGCTAATAAAGCTCTTGTCCCGGCGATCGTGTCTTCTTCTTCAAGCATCTTCATCTCTCCAATGTTTTCTCTCTCTTCCGGTGTCCAACATCTCTTTTTTTGGGACCGGGCCTGTCTATGACACGTGCTACCGCAACAGATGCGCCGCATGGCTTGAGACTAACGTCCCAGTTTCCGCCTGCTCAGCTGACGTTCCTCCCATCCATTAACCTGACTTTGCAGAAGGCTGCTGGGTGCTGCGGCGTGGCTAGAGATTATACTAACTCTAAAGAGGACAGAAATTAGTGATGTTCAACAAAGTTCTGACGGATTTTTCCGCAAAACATTACTAGTCAGACAGGAATAGTCTTCGAACTGAAGTTAGGCCGGGTGATGGATGAGAGTAATGGCAGTCATAAATCAAACTTCAACTCACAGAGGTTGAGGCATGCAAAACATTAACGACTAAAGCAGTTAGGTCGTAGAGCACGGCGCACGGCCATCGAGAGCCATAAAGTATGCAAAACAAAAATTAACAAGTACCTAGACCGCAGTACACACCACCGCGTATTTCACATTTAAACGTTGGCTATAACAAGGAAACCGGCCAAGGACGTCTGCCATGTGCACGTCGCTTTACCTCGTGTCTGGGAATCCACACGCGCTGGAGAATGCAAGTGGACTGGGCCAAAAAAAACGAGTTAGCTGCCAGACCATTTGGACATTTGACAAAGTAGTTGTTGACATTAGGAAATAACATCTCACGTTTCTTCAGTACGAAGCACGGGTTAGATAGCGAACACTCTTTTGAGTTACAACCAGTTCTACGGGAACTCACTCACACCAGACCGGCTCCGACATTGCGGTATTCGGCGAAAGACTGCGTTCAGGCGGTCAGAACAAACCTGTGCCAACAACTAGATTTGTTGGTACTTCATGACCCTCCTTATTCACCTCTTACATTTGCTCACCCAGTTTTTTCCTGGCTTGAATGGACTGTCTTCTATACTCACTGGTCTTGACTTCGATGACCATGGAAGATGCTCAGGCCCTAGCCTTTGCAAATGGGATGTGGCCCTACTCCGGGCCCCTGAAGCTACTGCTCCTCTCGTGGGTACTTCTACATACGCAACAGTGCTGTTTGGTTTTCGGCTAATCATATCTTTCCAAACTGACCAATTAGCTTCGAGTCCGCACCAGACGTGATATCGCTCAAGCTTCTCTGACGCATTCCTCCTCTCTCACGCAGGGACGCCGCTCTCCTGGAGCCGGACGTACCCTTGCGTGGCTGCCATCTTGCTTAACCATCTCTCCAGTTATTCTGTACAGAGGGCACTATTCTTTCAACTGGCATCCATCTCCTTCTCATTCGATTTTAGGACCGTGCCTGAAGGTCGTGGTGACTGACAGCTAAACCCGCTACGACAGGTACTCCCATTCACTGTCTGAACTAATACCACTTCACTGATCTTTCCTCATTTGTATTTCACATTTAACCGACTCAGGCGACAGCTGAGTAAACCTGACAACTGTTTTAGTAGCAAATAATGCGAAATTCTTCGGGACCCATGTCGTATTTCGAAAATCTGTGCCGGTACGCCGGTGCTTTACGCCACGGCAACTGGGGTGGGTCCTTCGATTTCATCCCTTGACGTCGACGTAACTTTCCTTCTGCCGAACATGTCTGCCTCGAGGCAGGTAAAGTAGGATACCCTGGTGAGTGAAGACTCGTTCACGCTGTTATGGGGTGAGAGGTGCGTGCATTGCACGTGCGTCAGGACGAGGAAGACCTGACTGGCCGCTGCATTCGAGCTGAACTCAATCAGGTTACCGAACATGTTTGTCCCGTTGTGTCTTGGGGCTCAAACTAGAACCCTCGCAGGCAGTCGCGTAGCGAATAGTGATATATGCAGGTAAGGTGATACTGACAAAGACAAGGTAGACAGGAATGACCAAGTTTGAGCCCCAAGGCACAGCGCAGCGATCGGTGGGCGCCCATCTACCATAATTACTATCTCCGATCACAACCGACAGGACGCCGATCACGTGACTCATTGGTGGAGCGTTCGACTCGATAACCAAATTTGAATTGAAAACAAGCATGTACAGCAGAATTTATTGGGGCCAATAAATTCTGTGACGGCTTTTCAACTGCAGCCCGTCTCTGCATACCATAGGTAACGAATGAAAGCGCACAGCAGTATGAATTTGTACAGAATGGCAGTGCATAAGAGCAAGGTCAAGGTTCAAGGCAATGAATGATCAGATAAGACGTCCACATAAGCATCATATAGGAAAGAGGGAGACGAAATGTTAACAACAAATGACAGTCAGGGGAAACTAGAGGCGTGAGATTACCAGGGCAATTACAGATTGATCACATGATCTAACTGCTTGCACAGGTCTGCTTTCTCCCTCCGTATGTAAGCTGCTTCCAAATAACGCAAGGTTCGAGTTGTATGCGCTCGGACAAGTACTGGAAAAGATGCTTTAGGGTCGACAACATGACCGCTGTCTAACAGGTGTTTCGTTATAGACGAACGCGGGGTCTTGTTTTCCTCTTTGAAAAGCCAATTAGGCAAATGGTCAGCAGCCCTGGCTGCCAATTGCCTTTGCGTTCGCCCAATGTACTTGCATCCGCAAGTGCATGCGAATTCATACACACAATTTGGGGTGATGTCCATTGGCAAGGCATCCTCTGCCCGGTTAATTGGAAGGCTTTTTGTGGAACTGATGAAGATAAGCTCTGCTGCGTTGTACGTTCTTTCTATAGTGCAACGCAAACGTCGCTTGATTGTGTTTGAGACGTTGTCACCCTTGAAAGGTAGACATATTATAACGGGCTTCTTCGGAACGGACTGTTCCGTCAACTTTGGCCGTAAATGGTTGCTGTACTTCTGAATAAAGCGTGCAGGATAACCACGATTAAGTAAGACTTCTTTGATTCGGGCAGTTTCTGTATCAATGGTCCCCCTGGAGCAAATATTTCTCTCTCTGTGAAAAAGAGTATGTACTAGATTACGTTTCCATTGCATTGGCGCAAAGCTTTTAAAATGCAAGTAATGCCCTTTCCACGTAATCTTGTAGAAGACGGAGCGTCTTATTGAACCATCATCCTCTCTAAACATGAGGACGTCCAGGAAGGGTAACTTGTTAAACTGCTCCATTTCCATCGTAAATTTTATTTTAGGATGCAGATTCTTTATCAGGCAGAGTAGGTCGGAGGCGTCTTCCTTGTTGTCAACAATCGTGAATATATCATTCACGTATCTCCTGTATAATGTTGTCATGTTTAATTCTGATGACACCTTTTCTTCTAGGTAACCCATAAAAACATCGGCGAGGGTTTGCCCGAGTGGACTACCCATTGCGACTCCGTCAATTTGTCTGTAAACTTCCCCATTAAACAGAAATTGAACATCTTTGGTGCAAAGTACCAGCTGATCTCCTAGTAGTTCGGGGGAGAGTCGGATTTTGGACGCATGGGCGCATATAACATCTATTGTTTCATCCAATGGCACATTGGTAAATAAGGGTTCCACGTCTAAAGAGATCATACACTTGTCGGCGATGTTCTGGTTCTTAATTTCTTCAATGGAATGAAGACTGTCTTTTATCGTGTAGATGGAAAACAATTTTCGAATTGGTTCTAGCTCCTTGACAAGCCATTTTGCTAGTCTGTGTGTAGGTGAATTAGACATAGAATGAAAAGGCCGTAAAGGTGTGTCCTTTTTATGCGTTTTTGGTAGACCATATAGTCTGGGGATATGTGTACCTCTCGGTTTTAGGGGTAGTGCGGTTTTAGTATCGATCGGGTTTTTGTCCAACAACTTTTGAACCTTTTTCCAGACTGAATCTTTCAATGTCTTGGTTTCATCTTTCCCAGACGCCTCTAGACGAAATTTGTTCTGGTCATCTAAAATGCACTTCATTTTCCTCACATAGTCCTTCCGGTTAAGAATAACAACTCCATGGCCTTTGTCAGGCTTAGAAATTATTATTTGTTCATGACGTTTCAATGCGGATAAGGCAGTTATGTGTTCATTGGTTAATGGAGTCCGTTGTGTTACAGGAGCTTTACGGTAATGATGAGCAATGTCCACAAATTTTTTGCTTTCAACCGACCGACATCGTCAGTGGATCTGGGTACTAAATCAGACAGTTGAGAATTCAAGTCTTCAAACTGAGCCTCAATTTCAACTGGGTTTAATCTGCTGTTTGGAATGCAAAAGTCAAGTCCTAGTGATAAAGCCATTGATTGTAGCTTATTAAGTTTGATGTCATACAGATTAAGGATAGTTTCATCTGTACTCAGAGGGAAATAGTCGTCCGTAGACTTTTTGCACAATGACTTTCTTAGTTTAAAACGGTATCAATCTCTTGTCTTCCTTTGTATGATACACGCATGTTTCATGAACATTAACCAGCAGAAGAAACTTATCTTTCCGAGACTATGTTTTGTTTGGTCCAAATGAGATTTGCTTATGTCGACAGCCTCAACCGAGTCCTCAATTTTTGATTGTGCAAGACGGTCCAGATTTTTAATGGTAGGACGTAATTCTCCCCGACGGAGGATCTTGTAAAACTCCACTGGGTACTCCTTGCTGCTTATGCAATTCTGAAGAAATTCAATCCGCGCGTTTTCTTTCGTTATTCTGCATCGCAATTGTAGAAGTCTGTCCAGAGACTTAATAATATCCGGGGGAGGTGCTGTTTGAGAAATTTGAAGCATTTTTTCCCGGGTATGAATTAAAAACAAGCATGTACAGCAGGATTTATTGAGGCCAAAAAATTTCGTGACGGCTTTTCAACTGCAGCCCGTCTCTGCATACCATAGGTAACGAATGAAAGCGCACAGCAGTATGAATTTGTACAGAATGGCAGTGCATAAGAGCAAGGTCAAGGTTCAAGACAATGAATAATCAGATAAGACGTCCACATAAGCATCATATAGGAAAGAGGGAGACGAAATGTTAACAACAAAGATCCCGGGTTCGAATCACTTGTGGTTTACACTTGGGACTGGGTACGACTGGCGGACGACGACTAGTAAGCCAGAAATGGCCGTCCTGGTCTCGCTTGTCTTTGTCGGTATCACCTTATCTACATATATCACTGGTCGCTATGCGACTGCCTGCGAGGGTTCTAGTTTGAGCCTCCAGACACAACGGGACAGGCATATTCAGTAACCTGATCGGCGAGCGCCCATCTACCATAAAGTGCTAGTCCCCAGCGCCTCCCGCCTCCCCCCCCCCCCAGGGTAGAGCTCGGGGTCGTCGATCTCTCCAGACGAAGCCACGTGCTTACGCGATTTTCATGGCTTTTCTAACCGCATCGCTTACCATTCAGCGGGGCGGGAGCGAAAAGTCACTTTACTACTTAACAATGTAGTAGCCTTTCGCAAATTATTTTTTTATCGATTTTTGGTTGGGATTCAAAAATTGTTTCGCAGACATTTATTGTGTAAAAATTCACACCGGGAAAACCCTAAAAACCGACGGATTTCACGTCGAAATTTGCCCCTCCGTTAGTCTAACGCGGAGAGCATGTAGGCATAATGCTTATTTTATGTGAAGTGAAGTCAATCTCCTCCTGAAGGGTTCTGCTGAAATCCGAATACTAGGGTTCGATGCACGGTAAATCCGAGAGTCATCGATCAGCATGAGTTTCATCCCTCTCCCCCCCCCCTAAGGTCACGACTTGGAGCCGTGTAACATCCGAAGGGGCAATTGGTCTTTGATTTCTTCCGTACGACGATGACTATAGATTCTCAGCGATTGGTAATCGGTATCGAGGAGCGCTGGAGAAGTTGGAGCCTGAGACATGGCAGCAGCAAGATGGAACAAAGCCACAAGAAAACTTCAAACGCAAGTTTTCGACGATCATATAGTAGCGCAGAATTCAGATTTCGACTGGCCTCTATGTTCGCTGGATTGGACAGCGCCGGGCTCTCTTCCATGCGTCTCTTTGAAAGATCGGCCGAAGGCCAGTCAGTCGGAGACCATCCACCAGCTGCGTAAGGACAGCATTTAAGACGAGCTTCATGTAGTGAACCCAGAAGCGTTAGGAGCCGTTATGGAAACTGCCGCCAATAGAGCCAGTGCGTGTTAAGTGGAAAATGGGGGTCATCTACGCGAAATCGTTTTTCCTAAATAGATAGAAAAAGTTGATTTTAAGTAGGTTATATAATAAAGGGGTTGGTTTATTCTTAGATGACAAGTGGTCTTATGGGCCTGTCTGTACAACTGAATACTGGAAGTCAGAGATATAAAGGAAGTCACGTTGATCCCCCACTGTTGGAGTTAACAAAGAAAAGCATTTATTTGATGTCGTCAAAGCGCCGTCTGTTGTCGACGACGAGTATGTCGGGTAGTACATGGCAAACGCCAAATGCTATGCCGACTAACGGATGGTTTTCAAAATAGAGCTTGGCAGCAGAGAGATTGCCATGAAAGATTTCTATGAAATGTATTTGAACTTAGAAGGGCATCAAAAATCTTTAAAAAATCCTATTACTTGAGCAGTCATTTTGTCAAGTTCGGTTTCTACATGCTACCGACGAGGGTGCATCCAGAAGCCAGTATCCCGATTTGACTATAATATATCGAGTTTATGCTGCATGATAATCGGCATTACGACCATATTGAAGCTGTCCTTTCTAATAAAAAACGAATTGCTAATAGTAACAAACAGACGAGTGCCAGGAAGGAGTTCAGGAGACGAAAGTGCGACCACTGGAATGAGAAATTTATTTGCTTGTCGTTTCGGATTCTCACTCGAACCTATCATCAGAGAGAGTCGCAGATAAGGGTAATGGTGTCACAGGGAGGGCAGTATTTAAAGTAAGTGGCTGCCGTGGGACCATGCGCGTACTGTAATTACCACCTCTCGCAATCCCCACTGAGGTCGTAATTGACGCGATGATGGCTTCTCAGTCCGCGTTCGAGTCCTCAATTGTCGCGATTTCGTCATCCGTGCTGGATGCTGGTGTAACGATTGTTCGGCAAATGGGCTCACAGACACTGGGGTAATTGCTCGCCCGCACTCTCCCCACGTGACTGATTTCCCTGCCCAGGGAATGTCTCAGCACAGACTACGGCACCGGGAGGTTATTGATGGATAGTGGGCCTAAGAACCATGACTCGAGCAGCTCTCGGCTCACGCGGTTGTCACCTCCTGCGACGATGTCGGTCTCTTGAGACTTGAATATATAGTCGAGTCCCGTCGAGTGAGCCGCCACCTGGGTACTGAAAATCGATGGAAGATAGTAATTTTTAGCGAGCGCTGTCTTTTTCAGGCGATCAATAAGAAGTGTACTCAGGAGTCAACATCCTGGCGTGTATGAAATCTCCTAGATTTATACTGCATGGTAGTCCCTATTACAGTCCCACTCCAGTAATCCTTCCTAATTGGAAACGCATTTCTGACTTACGGTTAACACTTAACGAGACAGGTCAACAGCTGTAGAGATCACTTAAATCTCTCCTGTTCGAAGTGAAGTTGACACTCGGTCTGCATGACCGTAGCTCATGCGAATGTTTATAGAAAAAAGCAGCAATTGGCACGTTAAATCACAATATGACAGTTCGACCGTTGATTCCGACGATGTCCACCGTAAGCTACACAGCTAGGTGTAGCAGGCACGGTGAATGCGCGTAAATTAGTTTGTAGTGATAGTGGACTTGCGCAGCACTTACCGCACTCTCTTTTCCCCACTCCCAACAGATCACAATGACGGAGCCACCACGACCGTGACGACAGGGGGCTGAATTAACCGTCGCGGGGTGACGGCACCTTATACGTCGCTTCCTGATTAAGATAACGACCCATAAATATGTAAGTAGCTTTCGCTGATGTGTACTGATTGCTGAGCAGAATACGGAAGATTCTACTTTATCTAGGATCTGCGAACTATGTATAGTGGATGTGCTAACTCATCAAATGTAAACTAAAATTCTGAAATCTGCTTTTAATCGGAAAGGTTATTTAAGTAGGGTTGTAAAGTCAATCAGCGGACAGCATAGTTCTAAGATAAATAATCTACGTCGGGATACCTGATTTTGAACGAACTCCTTTCCAGCCGCGTGCAGAAACCACACTCTGTTAAAAATGACTACCTATGTAACAGGAATTTTTCTCATTGGTTTTCAATACTCTTAAAACCAAATTGCATATCGTAGAAAACATACGTAAAAGCATTCATTCCTATACTCATATGGTGACAAATTACGTCTTCAAATTTTATACTTGAAAATGGGGTATAATTCGGTTTTTAAAAAAGTTTCTTAGTACGAGCTTTTTGAGACCGTGAAATGCCGTTCATAAAACGTCGTGCCTCTTCATTTACCAATGTTACTTTCAAATTTTACAATATGGCCCAAATCCACTGCTAAATCTAATGAACCCCATATGGTCTCCTCCTAAAACCGTATAGAAATGTGATTTGCCGCACACGGAAAATATACAACCTATAGTTTGGGAGCCCTGAACGCAAGTGTAACGGCAGGTTGGTGTCAAAATTATTCGCGAATCAGAAAAGTTTTTTTAAACCGAATTATACTCCGTTTTCATGTATAACACTTGAAGAGGACGTAATTTTCCATTGACTGAGTAAAAGAATGAATGCCTCAACGCATGTTTTCTATAAAATATATTTTAATTTATAAGGGCGTCAAAAATCAGTGGAAAAAAGTAAATGCTATATAAGTAGTCATTTTTTCCGAGTGTAGTTCTTGAAGGCGGCCGAAAAGAAGTTTGTTCAAAAGCCGGCATCGTGGGGTAAACGAATTATTGTAGGATTATGCTGCACGGTGATTAATATTACAACCCTACTTAAGTAATGTTTTCGGGTCGAAAACGCGTTTCAGACTTCCGAATAACATGTCACGAGTTAGCACATCGGGTAAGACAGTAAAATTTGACTTCGCATAACTGCTCACTGAATAATTACAAAAACCCTTTAAGTTAATGGTATAATTTTTAAAAAATGTGAACAAGATTATGACGTCAGAAACCTGGTGTTGTCTGTAATTTCAATAACCAGTTGATTAAATGGGGGTGATAATCACGAAAAAAGGTCACAAGTGTTACATGTAAAAGTTAACCATAAAACCCACAACGACTAAGAGTTGAATTTATTGGAACAACAAAGGTTAAACTAATGTGTATTATGTGCTATGTACATAAGTGCCAATTGCAGTTTGCGAATCTCCCAAATAACTTATGTAATCGGGGTTATTTTTACTAGAAAAGGAAGGTTTATATGAATATTCGCGGCGGAGCTCCTTCAAAAGGGACAAGCCTAAAACTTCATGGATGGTCCAAGTAAGACGCAAACGCAAAGTTTTCCAATTCCCAAATAATTTTGAACTCGACCTGCCGTTACTCTTGCATTCCATGTTTCCAAAATACAAGCCATATATTTTCCGCGTACGGAAAACCGTACATTGATCTGGGGGTATTTAAAGGAGACTATATGGGATTCATAAAATTTAGCAGTGGATTTGAGCCATATTGTACACTTTAGAAGTAATATTAAGGAATGAAGAACACAATGTTTCATGAACGGTCATTTCACGGTATGAAAAAAATCACACAAGTAGAAACTCTTTCAAAACCAAATTATACCCCTCCTTCGAGTATAAAATTTGACGAAGACGCAATTTTCTACCCAAAGAGTAAAATAATAAATATTTTTTTGCATGTTTTCTTTGAGATGTAATTGAGTTCTTAAGGGTATAGAAAATCAGTTGGAAAAATTTATGCTACTTAATTAGTCATTTTCCACATAGTGTGGTTTTCGAATGCGGACGGAAAGAAGTCCTTTTGAAAGCCGACATCCCGGGGTAACCGAATTATCTTATAATTATGCTGCAAGACGATGGACTTTAAAATCCTACTTAAGCGACCCTTTCGAGTCCAAAGCAAATTTCAGAATTTCGGTTAACAGTTCATGAGAAAACACACCCACTGTAGAGCCCTAATTTCATGAGTCTGATCGCTGACTGTAGCTGCTGGCAAGAAGCGAAACAGAGAGAGAGAGGAATGCCGAATGATACTGTCGATTCTTCTGGCTCTAAAGTCAGATATTTCACGAAGCATTAAACTGGAGGGATGGTTCTTCGATGAACTTAAGACTACAAGGCAGCCATATACTGGGGTACCACACTGCAGGAGGTTTGGCCGGAGCGGGATGACAGAGGGTCGGGGAGGGGGCTGATTACTGGGGTGTTCTTGTAGGCCATTGCAGATTGCATTTGGGTCATTAGGAAAATTAAAGTCCTTCACGGTCTAGTGCCAAGTGTCGGGATGGAAAGTTTTTACAGGCTGCCGTACCAGTATCCAACCCAGCGCCCAAACCGACCTGATGGTTGCCTTAGTATAGTGGGTCATATCGGCAGACTGGCTGTTTTCAATTGCTAAGGCGAATTTCCGTTAACTGACCTGTCAGATCTTCATACACACCCAAGGGTCACATGCGCAAGTTTGATGATAAATGGCACTGTTCTACTGGTCGTGTGATGTCACTGAATCTGTAGCTTGAAGGATTTTGTCGAAAAAGACGCGGGGGACCATAATTGTCATTTTTGATCTACTTCCTCTTGTCAACTAACCACACCCAAACTCCAGACAGAGAAGATCTACTATTTCAGCCTGTTGCCGTTGGCAATTGAGCCTAATTACCTGCCATTTGAGACACTAACTCACGCTCAGTCGATTTGGGTTTGGGGTGCTGAACGTTAATTGAGATTATCGTTAGCTAGTCTGATTTGACTGCACGGTGGAATACATTTGATAGCTACTTTTCTATATGCCCTACCTTTACACAACTGTTCGTACTCATTTCCTATTGTGCACATTTCACTTGTGTTGTGGCGCTGGCCTGTTGATTTAACGGTGCCATATGCATGAATGGCTTTGTCTTGTGGAAAATGTGATCTGCAGACGCCGCTCGTCTGTGAAGCTGTAATTTTCCCATGTCCTTTATGTTTGCTCGAATGAGAATCATTTCTGAGTCGCATTTCTGTTTTTCCTTCGGTGCTGACCTCTGCCCCCATAACTGATGAGGTTCATTTTCAGGAAACGTGTGGAATAAAAGTAAATGTTGGTGTATATTCTTTGCTGTCACAATTGCCTGATCGATTTACTCTAAAGTGGTCAGTATTTCAGTGTTCTGTAAAGAGCGTTTTTATGGAGTGGGTTTTATCTGTTACATGGGAACTCAATGATAGCTTAACGCTTACAGTGATTGACCGATCTCATGAAATGTTGGCCGAAATTTTGAAATGCGATTTCAATTGGAAAGGTCTACATGGGCGCGGTTGTAGTACTGAGTATCTTGCAACATAATCCTATAATATTTCGGACTTAGCGGGATGTTAGCTTTTGAATTCATTGCCTTTCAATCTCCTGTAGAAATCAAACTCAATAAAAAATGATTACTTATGTAGCACGCATATTTCCTATTGATTTTCGATGGTCTTGCAAATTCAAATATCCTTTATAGAACCTACGAAGAAAAATATGCTTTCTTTCAGTCGTGCGATAGAAAATTGTGCCGTCTTTATATTTTGTACTCGAAGTAGGGATATAATTAGGTCTTGAAAAGTTTTTAATTATGAGAATATTTAAGACCGTGTAATGCCTATTCATGCAGAATCATACCTGTACGTTTATCACTGCTCCTCATGAAATGTTCAACATGAACCGCATCCGTTGCAAACTTTTATAGACTTTATATGGCAATTTCTTAAAGGCATGGGAGAATAAGCGATTTTGTTAACGGGGAACGCATGCATCTTATGGACTGAAATTACTAAGCACTAATGCAACGACTGATCAGTTTCCGAATTATTCGGAAATACGAAAACTTTTTTAAACCTAATTATGTTCCTTCTTCGAGTAAATACGACGCAATTCTCCACCACACGACTAAAAGAAGACATATTTGTATTCGTAGTTTCTATAAAATATAGTTGAATTTGCAAGACCATCGAAAATCAATAGGAAAAATACGTGCTACATAAGTAATATTTTTTATTGAGTTTGATTTCTACAGGAGATTGAAAGGCAATGAATTCAAAAGCTAACATCCCGCTAAGTCCGAAATATTATAGGATTATGCTGCAAGATAATCTGTACTACAACCGCACCCATGTAGACCTTTTCACTTGAAATCGTGTTCCAAAATTTCAGCCAAAATTTAATGAGATCGGTTACTCACTATACTAAGGAGATTAAACTCATGAACGTTAATATTGAGTTAGAAGCAGGAAATGAGGAAGATTCCACTGTTTACTAGTTGAACACAGTCGAAGCAGAGTGCGCTTTAGGTTTAACTAACATTGATTTAAACAAACCTGGATAAGGACAATGCTCTAAGTTACATAACATACGCCCCCTAGTCTTTTTTACAAGACCTTGC
>CACRXP010000164.1:377221-396734 GCA_902702965.1 Spirometra erinaceieuropaei
GGATTAGAGCTAAAGTTAGGAACCCTTGGGATTTAATAGAGGATCACCTGTGGCAAGTTGCGAAAGGGTACATATTCAGTAACTATCGAGAGATGGCACCCAAAAAATCCGCCTAGCCAAAGCAGCCTGCCTTACGGGACAGGTGGTAATAGGGGTTTTATGGGTGGTGGCTGGTCGGGATGTACGATAGTAGCCGATGGAAAGCCTTATTTGAACAGGCGAATGATCGAATTTGGCCCACTCTCCGTTCCGTTATTACAAAATGGGCCGTCAAAGTCAGTAT
Organism: Spirometra erinaceieuropaei; assembly: GCA_902702965.1. Classification (NCBI taxonomy): domain Eukaryota; kingdom Metazoa; phylum Platyhelminthes; class Cestoda; order Diphyllobothriidea; family Diphyllobothriidae; genus Spirometra; species Spirometra erinaceieuropaei. The sequence continues at coordinate 377,505 of CACRXP010000164.1, forward strand.
TGTGGTAGCGTGCGAGTGGAAAGCGTATAATCGTCTTACCTCAGAAAGTTATCTACATTTCTCTGTTAACCACTCCAAGAACTTCAAGGACCCTACCACCGGACGGGACACTAATGCCATGGAGGCATACTGGAATAGACCGAAAAGGAAACTTCACGAGGGAGGCCCTGTACGTGGTCGAGCTGTGTGGGCTCACATAGACGAGGTACAGTATCGTCTTTGGTTTGGCCTCTATGTCATGTCTTTGACAAATGTCTGGGAACTGTTCCTGTCCCATGTTGTGCAGACTTATCTCATTTAAAAGTGATTTTGTTTTGTAATAAACTGCCATAATGCGAATGTATGCCGTATATTCAGGTGTACGTGTGTAATGATGGGGAAGGTTGGGTAACACCAACCATCGTCCATGCAGCCTCCTAAGATGGTCGTTCGGCCAGCTCATGTTAGGCCGTCGGGGAAAGTCCAGGTAGTGCGTGAAAGTAGGCCTGCAACCGCTGATATAGCCTGAAGGCGTTTGAGTCCACTGTTAAAGGTATTATTTTTAAGTAACGGATTTTTTGGGTACCATCTCTCGATTGTTACCACACATTCCTGTGTCCAGCAGATTCCTCATTCTTAATCGCTGGAAAGAACATGATCTAGAGCAGCATGTTGTACGGATGCGTACAATTTATCGGAAGCTCTACGCAGAATGAGAACCGAAGAATTTGCCTAGAACTAGAAACACCGAGTAAGCAAGTGCTTTCTAAGCCATGATTCAGCAAACCATGGCCTTTGCAGCCTGGTGTGCGTTGGCAGTTATCTCGCACCTGGTCCACTGCCGGTAGATGCTCGCTCCCGCTGGCCATGTTCATGATGGCACAGTGACTTGTGCCATCCCGTTCACTTATTGACCCATTTTTGTTGCTGGTGAAGACCCTGGTCAAGTGTTTACTGTGGACCAGCGGGTGTTATGGTACGGGTTTTTGTCGTGCCAGTCAACTGCATCTTCATGCGTTTCCGGTCTTCTTGACCTGACACCGGGTCCTGGTGGAAAGAGAGTGCGGTAGATGCATCGTAAGTCTACTCTCACCATAAACTAATTCACGTGCAAGTCACCTTGCTTGCTTTCATCTCGTTGTGGTGCACAGGGTGGGCATCGTCGGACGCGGCCGTTGAACTTTCCTATTCATTGTAGTACAAAGACGCGCGAGAGAATCACCTTGAGGTCGTAAATGTAATCAGAGATATGCGCCAAAAGCGCAAACGTTAGGTGAGAACTGCGGCATCATCTGGAGCGTAAAAAGTCATGAGTGATTCAAAAAGCTTACTCTCTAGAAGTAGCGATCTTGCACTTTATATGAAAACCCGAAGCCTTGTCCGCTCGTATGTTACGCTGAAGTGGTACCTTTTCGCTGTGGATCTGACTTGTATTCATGAATAACCGAATTTAGATGATACTTTAAAAAACCTTAGCAGACTTTTATTCAAAGTGGAAAACTTGAAAAAAATTCAAATGACCGAATTTATCTGGTCTTTAAACGTCTAATTAAGTTTCGAAACAAAGTGCGGCAGTTTAATTTATCTCTGAACATGTGGGAAATTTTATCGTTCACTTACGGAGACAGAGAAATCGTAAAACCCATGGTGAATCCTAAGTCGCCGAACATGGGTAAATGAGACCTCCATATTTGAGCATAAAGGGCATCTGACTTTATCTATAACATATTTCGGTTTATAGGATCACCGGAAAGTTAAACTAATCCTTTATTCGAGTCTAGTTTTGAAACACGGTGAAAACAAGCAAAATCCTGTTTCTGTTGTTGAACTGCTTCTAAACTAACTTAAACGTGTCAAGAATACCACGAATTCCCGGAAAACTGTTTTGGAATCTATGCTCAGAATGTAGACTGCTGGCCAACCGCCCTATCTGAAATTACATTAATTTTTTAAGAGATATTTAAATGCAGACTTCACTAAAACACTATTTTTAAACTTTCTTTTATTTTTGCTTTCATGTTTGTTCAGTTTTTGGCTTGAGAAGACATTATGTACATATAAAAACGAAGTCTAATTAATAACAACCATTTTGACGTTTTCAGGATTTTGAGCATCGCCATTTCGAAGCAACGCAACACTGCCTTTAATATTTCTTTTATGTTTTTACTTTTTTTAAAGTTGTACTTAATTAACATATATATGGAGTCCATGCATTAGTGCCGGTTTGCGAGTGATTGTCAGTTATTCATAAATTTGGACAACCTTCATGAGTTGGTTTACGAACTGTATATTTTCACAGCAGATTTACTTCACTTTTTAGGGTCGCCACTCCGCCTACTTAGGTAGACTAAAGTCTCGAACCAGAAGGCAGTGGGGAGAGGCTGCACTTAAAATGAATAACAAGCTCTCCTGTCGACTGCGAAATTCAAATAAATGGTCTGCACAGACGATGCGTGCCTCCGGGTTGCCCTAATCTTTCAACCGTGGGAGGTTTCAAGCAAAGGACATTATGCAGTGCAATTTTCTAGGCTGGGCGAAACGCAGACTAATTGTACGTCTCCACGCGCTTGTCGACGGGGGGCAAGGAGAAAGGCTTTGGCGCCGATGGGTGGTTTACTTTTCGCTGACTGTGCCTCACCTCTTTAGTGCTTATTCGATAACTGAGCCAAAACATTTTGACTTACTGTGGCCTAGTGGACGGGAATCCGGTCGGAAAAATCACTTTTCTGCCTTTGAATTGACTAAGTATGCTTTTTGGCCAGGTAAGGTAATTCTTTCGTTTCGCAACTTCCAATTTTCACATGAAAGTTGGCTGACTAAAATCCTACGGCATGTCTTCAGTCTGTTTAATTTAATCGCTTCCAAACCCTTGTAACTTTTTCAAATGTTCATAAGTTAATCTGAGTACCTTAGGTACCTTACTGAAGCTGTTCTACGTAGTAAATACTTGTTAATTAAACCCTACATTTGGATGGCGTAGGCAGTCGAGCGTGAGGGGCAAATTTGTAAATTGACTGTTAAACCGTCGTTGCCGACGATGTGCACAGTGCACTTCACGGCATGATGAAGCAAGGATGGTGAAGTGTACGTGAATTCGTTTATAGGGAACGTAGACTTGCACAGCATCTACTTCACTCTCTCCTCTCCCACCTGGAACCGGTGTCAAGACCGGGGACAGAGAAGGGCGCATTTGGATGGCATGGTCGAGTCCGGACCTAGGCGTTCCACCACACACCCCCTGGTCAACACAGCAAATGACCAGGTTTTTGACCAAATCAAAAGGGTGGCTGACACGGCCTTAGTCGCACCTAGGCGTGCCGTCACACCTGGCTCGGATCCCACGGAGTGAGAGTGCCACAAAGACCACATTAAGAAGGAGCCATTTCAGCAGGACTCGTAGATCAACAGTCGGCCGCTCCCCACCGGCACACATCTCCTCAACTGCGGACAAGTCTTTCGCTTTTTACTAAAGATTTCCGTGTGGGATGCAGTACAATGAGCCTACATAGACATTTTTTGTAAATCAATAATCGGGAAAGGAACACTGTTCGCAAACATATGTATATAATGTGAAATAATCTATGAAAACCAGTTAACCCAGAATATAAGAATCGGAACTAAGCCAACTGGATGCAGATCTGAATTCTTAAAGAAACTTACCAGGAGTTTCATGACTGTATCATAGTTGCCCGGTAGAAGGAAGATCGCATTGGTGGTTCATACGATGTCAAAGTAGCCATTCTTAGAAAGTGCATTTACAGTAAAGGTGGTCTTTTGGAACACAACTAAGATTAATATTTTGTTTACTTAATTTCCACAGCCCAAGGTTTACGTTTTGTTTACTACAGTTATGAATTTATGTTCACCCACATTAATTGAAAAAAGAGCCAAAAGGAATTATGACTGACTAAACGGCATGCGCAGTGTGAAGCTAAGGCAGACAGGTTCGGAAAAGTCCTCGTATCGGCCCGTTATGTTACAAGACTCTTTAAAGGCGTCTGAGAATGTCCAAGTATGCACTTTGTACTCAGTAATCACGCAGAAAACGTTCAGTCTACATTCTGTTCTCCTTGACTGCATACGCTTTGCCTGTAAAAACCGCAACTGGCTGATCGAGGGCTGAGCAACAGTCGACAGCAAGAAAAGGTCGACATTTGAGCTTCTAGACGTCAGCATGTTGATCTGACGAAAAAATCACGAAAAATCTGAACAAAAGGAGCAGAAGTCAGTGGTTGGGCATTAATGGCTATTACAACAAACAAGCCTGATCAAATAATTATAGGTTATAATGGTAGAGGGGCGATCATCGATCGTCCCTACGGAACTCACTCGTCCCGTTATGCTTTAGGGATCTCTCGAGAGCCCAACGGGACGAGTGAGTTCCGTAGAAATGATCCTCTACCATTGTATATTCCCGATCGCAGCCGACAGGACAAGGTGTCCGTGGCCCAATGGTAAGAGGCGTTGGACTGCTAACTGACGCATCGCGGAATCGAGCTCCAGGCGTTCCACACTTCGGAATAGAGTGTGACTTACTGACGACAGCTAATACGCCAGAAATGGCCATTCCAGTCTCCCTTGTCTTTGTCTGTAATACCGTTGTAGGCTATGTTGTAATGGTCGCATCGAAAGTTGATAGGTCAATAAATGTGGGGTGGGACAGCAGTTCGGAGAAAAATCAAAAATTGATCAACAAAACAACAAAGGATCGGTTAACGGCCATGACCATCGGAACTGTGCGAAATAATTGCGTGTAATTATTGTGACAGTACAAGAAAATTCTTATCATTTTGTTCACCCTACCCGTGTGGTTAACAAACCATATTTATCAGGCGTCTTGTGAGCATACGAGTTGAATTCAACTTAAAGCAGTTATGATCAATTCGAAAACGTTCACTTTTTCAAAGAGGGACGTTCAGTCAACGCAATGACGGTTTTAACGAAGTTGGTTACTCGCAGCGGCCTTATAACCTCTCCACTCACTCTTTTCATTCGAAAATGCGTCCTCGCAAGTGTGGAGATGGGACCTGGCGCTCACAGAAACGCCAGTTAACTTTACTTAGCCGTAATAGTTACTTCCTGCAACTAACCACAAACTCCGTTAAAGTTGACACCTGAACCAGCGTTCATATTATCAAAAGAGTCAAAGTGACATGTTACCTCGAGGGTTGCCTGCAAGCGTTTAATTGGGTTAGTGAAATATGAGTCACTGACGCAGTGTGGCCCTATTCTCTAGGCATATTTTTTATCATTCTTCATGCTTCCTCTCCTCTGTCTCCTTGCTGTGAGGTTGGTCAAGTCAAAAAAGGAGAAGAGCCACAAAAAATTTGCATGAAAACCTGTGGCGTGCGCGCAATATTGGAAAATAAGTGTTTAATCAGATGTATTCTAACAGCGGCAGGAAAAACGCTGTTGTAGTTTTCTTATTTTACAGCAGGTCCCAGAGCGAGGTTAAAAACAAAGAACCCAAAAGAAGCGGCCTCAAATTACATTATTCCTTCTCCCCTGGCTCTGCATGTGTGTGTGCGTGTGTGGTCTGCAAGCATCTGCTATGCCAGGACCAGCAAACCATGGCCCTCGCAACCTGGTAAATTCTGGCAGTTCTTCGATACTTGATTTTCTAGCGGTAGATGCGCTTGCACTCCCACTGAGTGCACAGGTTGTGAGCGTAACTGTCCAGTCACCACCACCACCACCACCACCACCACCACCACCACCACCACCACCACCACCACCACCACCACCACCACCACCATCATCATCATCAGCCCTCTAACTCGTTGTGGTGTTGCTGCTGTTGATTGGGGTTCCGGTCACGTGTTTATTGGGGACTAGGGGGTGTGGGGTGGAGCGCCAAGGTGCGGGCTCGGCCGCGCCATCCATCCGGGTCATCCCCGCCTCCGGTCCTCTTTGTTTTATGTTGACACCGGGCCCAGGTGGGGGGGAGGAGGGAGTGCGATAGATTCGGTGCAAGTCTGCTCACACTGTAAACTAAATTTTCGCACAAGTCACCGTGCCTGCTCTCATCCTGCTGTGGGGCACACGGTGGACATCGTCCGACTTGACGGTCGAGCTGACGTGTATGGTAGTCTGCTTCTGGAATCATAGTCAACTGTAATTAATAATTTAACCACAGGTGATTGTTTCCTCTGGAGGTTGACTGAGCAAGCGACATTTGTTACAAGCCCTCCTCTCAGTCTCTGCATGCGTATGCAACAGTATGGAGTCCCTGCCCCGAGAATGGGTTTTTATTATGGAAAAGGCAGGATCATTTATCTTTCCACGACCATCACACATGGCGCTTTCTGTGGTTTGAAATCGCTTCTTACTGTTAAGTGACACTGTTTCGTCCGGGTAGACCATTGATGACTGTGCCTGTGCTGATAGCAGGTTGGGCTCCTGCATACAAGGCAACCGTCGTCACTGGGCAATCATCTGCATTTATGTGCTGTGGAGGAATCAGATAGAGGGGACTACTTCATGAAGATTGTCGATTGCCAGGGGGCATCTGAGGTTGCCCGTCATTTCGTGCATACGGGCCCAATCGGCATTCTATCTTCCAATATAGAAGAAAGAGTTGACTCATCTGCCAGCGGCAGTGAGCGCATCAAGCAAGAAAAGTACGGTTGGTCACGAATGGAAAATAAACTGGATTCCACGTCGGCTGCCTCCGTTTTGAACAGCTTGGTCAGTTGGTTTTTTGATTATTCAGCCGCAACTGAGGTAGACAAACCTCAGCCACCTGTAATACGGGACCGATGGTAATGGAGGTTTTTCCAGGTGGGACAGAAGGAAGGCACGGATGGCGCGGTCATGTAGCTGAATACAAAAGAAAAGCTAGTGGGAATGTGCAGTTGTACGTTGAGTGGTTGAGAAATAGCTGTCCTAACCCTTAACTCTAACCCTAACCCTAAGCCCTAACCCCCTAACCCTGAAACATCCAATACGAAAGTCAGAAGTAGACGACAGGCCAAAAGTCAAGAAGAACCGCCGACAGTGGATCAAAAACGTAGACAGGGCAACAAAGAAACAAGACCGCCAACAGAACACACACCGCAACGCACAGTAACACCGTGCCACACTGACTGAAAATGATTAAGTACGTCAACAGTATTGTGTCCATCAGGTGCGGCTACATAAACACATCTTGCCGTTTTTGCCCCTATGGACTGCATTTAAGGATGATAAGTCTTCGTTCTTGCATGTCAGCGAGACGTTCATGCGTCTGTTTATACACAAATCCGTTTGTTTTCCTATAACAACACCCTCGATGAGGGCTCAAATCAAATAATCGGCCATTCACATTTTAACGTGCTTTTGTTACACGGCGTTGGGAGAACTTTCCACAGAAATTTTTGCTATCATCAAGTAAAAGCTCTCCTCTTTCTTCGTAAATTTGTTATGGGCAAGTTTATTGCACCCATTTCTGTGTCTGAAATGGTCCTTTTATCACAGCATGGGACCGTGTTGCAAACTTTGCTCAGATTTGCATCACTAACTTTGATGAACCGTATGAAGATGGAGATGGGATTGGTGGGACAGGAAGAAAATTCCTATTGGCGTCTCAGATCCATTGAAGAAAACGACAGATAGGGGTGAAGGGCGCACAGGGGGAGTGCGTGGTAATTCTATCCCGTTAATACCAACGAAATCCTTTTCAGGTTAATCGAGAACAGTTTTCTAGACCTTCCACACAACTTTTGTCTATTTTTAGTCCAGAGTGACTTATGGCGCCTAGTGGATACCAGTAAGCCTACTGATGAGTAATCACCTGCCTAATTTGGACCATAGAGATTAGATTAATTGTCACGAGATGTGAAATTTGTGCAAGATTCAGAGGTTGACGAACAGCATTCAACATTTGATTAAGCTCTCAGAATAGAGGTCGCATTTCTAGAAAGCTCTTTACTACCCTTGTTTCCTTAGCAGTAAATGCCTTATCTATGAACGCTGACGTGCCATTTAGATCGGTTTAAAGATGTTCGCCTGAAAGAAGGAGAGATTATTGAGTGGATTAAAAGGACAAACTATAAACTCACATATGTCGTCGTTAATAACCCAATGTCATGTGACGGATTGTCGAATCCCCCGCAGAAGGCCACAAACACGGGTGAATTAACACCCTCCTTCACAATTTGATAAGTCCTCGTTAGATGACGAAACAAGTGGACACATACTCCAAGCCGGCCGTGAGACTGGATAGTGTGTGCCGCTAACAAGAACATTTCACCAGATAAAACAAACATCCCCACATTAGCTGGCTATGTCCTATGTTTGGGTAGAATGAAACGGTTCTTTACACGTAGACTACAGTAGCTGACCTATCTCATGAAATACTAACTGAAATTCTAAATTATATTTGTTCAGATTGCAGTTGGTAGCCAGGACTCGTATTACAGGTGGCGGGGGGTTTGTTCACTGGGGCTATTTTGGGGGGTTCCATAATCGCATCAAACCCATTTGGCTTCCGTTTTACGGTTGAGGTTAGGATTAGGATACCGGTTAATGGTTTCCGATTTTCGGGTTACCAACTGCGATCTAGCCTTACATTTTTGCTTAGAAAGGTTTACTTAGGTGGGTTTGTCATGCTGATTATTGTGCGGCACGATCCCGAGATATTTCAGTTTGTACTAGAATGCTGGCTTTGGGTGAGATTCATTAGAAAATATTTTTACTGTACTAAACTGGTAACAAATTCTATCTTTTTTAAATTTTACACCTTAGGAAAGAGTAGTTTAAGTCTGAAAACTGTTCCGTTTTTCGAATAATTTTCAACCCGACCTGAAGTTACACTCACGCATAGGGTTTCCAAACTATATGCTATATGCTTTCTGTGTAAGGGAAATCAGAAATTTATCAACGCTTTTAACATGTGATGTAGGACTCGTAAAATGGATGCTGACCATGTTGTTTATTTCATAAGCAGCATTTAGACACGGACAGACATGAGAATGTATTAAATTACATTTCATGGTTGCAAAAAATCCCATAATCACATACTTTCTAAAGCTGACATGTACTCATTTTGAGAGTTTAAGTTATGGAGAGGGCGTAATTTACTACTAAATGAACACAAAAAGTTTGCATGTACAAGGACGCCTAAAGAAAATGACAAACGATTTCACTTCTTAAGTGATCATCTTTACTGTGTGTGGTTTTCGCATACAGCCGGAAATAAGTTCATTCAAAAGACGACACCCCGTCGTGACGAGAATATCTTGGAATAATGCTGCAAGACGGTCAACATTACAAGCCCTTCTAATGGAAAACACATTTCATGCGATAGACCAGCTATTGTAAATCCAGATAAGAGTTTTAGGGCAGTCTATATGCTGTTTTGTGGCTATTCTCAAAAGTACAGCTTTCCTAAGTTTATCCAAGATATCCAATATTTCGAGATATCGTTGAACTGTCGTTGGTGCATCTGGTGGTCATGTGTAATCTGTTTGATTCGCGTTGCTTCTTTAAAAATCAGCTTGCAAACATGTAGGTTGCCTCTTCTCGCCTGGTTCTTCCCTCTCTACACATTCTGGTCTGCCTAAAATCATTTTTGCTGACGAAATCACGTTCTCCTTTCAGTGTCAACAGTGTCCGATGCTCATATGCTCTATCGCAGTTCAAACGATACTCACTTGAAGTCCGATTCATCGTCCGTCATAAAATGTATCAAAATGAAACGATTTTTGCTGAAATCTCTTCATAAAATTGTCTCATAGACATGCTAGTAACATGTCCTTTGTTCACCCCGGAATTGGCGGGACACTGACAGACCCAAAAAGCCTACCATGTTGACTCATTCTCGCCTTGCGCACAAGCCAGAGTGCACTTCTGGTCATAGATGATTTCGTTGTACAAGTTGCTTGTGATTCTGTCAGTTTTGCATTATCCACGTGCGTAATAGTTGGGGAAAAAAGAAGGCCACTAGGAGCAGGAATCATGAAAACCTAAACTTTGGAATTTTAGTTCGGAAAAAGAGGGTGAGTGAGTGGTTTGTGTCTTTGTAGTTGCGTTCTGCGTGGCAGAAGACATAATAAGGCCTTTGAGTTGCAAATGGAGTTTGAAAGGCCATTCCAAATTACATAGATTACGCATGCTTTACCCATTAGCGACCCCATTACTGGCGTAGGTTGACGGTTTTATCCTCCGGTTTTTTTCAACAAGGAGTTATGGACCACGCTTTGAACAGATTCACTTGTTTTGATCAGCCCGAAGGGTTTGAATTAGCGGAAATCAGAATTGACCACGAAGATTTCTAAATGAAAATGTCAACGACCCTCCTTTGAAAACAGAGTTTGTTATGTCAACACAGTTAAACAGTGAATTTCTGCTTAATTCGGAAGAGGGGAAACTAAGTTCACGAAATTTCAGGTAATTTCATTATCGTTCGTTGGTGAAAAACGCGCTTCTTCACATTACCCATGCGCATTGAGTGACCGATCTCACGAAATGTTGACTGAAATTCTGAAATGCGTTTTAGATTAGGAAGGATTACTTAGGTGCCGCTGTAATACTGATTTACTTGCTGCATAATCTTATAACATTTCGAACTCGGTAGATGTCAGCTTTTGAATACACTGCTTCTCAGTCTCCTGTAGGAAACGTACTCGGTAAAAAATGACTACTTATGTAGCATGCATTTTTTCCATTGATTTTCGATGGTCTTGCGAATTCAAATATATCTTGTAGAAACCATAAACAAAATATGCTTTCTTTCAGTAAATTAACGAAGAATCACGTCTTCTTTATATTTTATACTCAAGGAAGGAGTATAATTAGGTTTTTAAAAAGTTTTATAATTGTCAATTAATTTGGCGCCTGGTAATTCCTTGCGTTAGCACTTAGTTATTTCAGTCTACAAGGTGCATGCGTTCCGCGTAAAGAAAATCGCACATTTTTCTGTGCCTTTAAAAAGATATCATATATAGTCTATAAATTTTTTATTAGATGCGGACTATGTTGTACATTTCACGAGCAGCTGTGGTAAACAGACAGGTACGATGCTACGTGAATGGACATTGAGCGGTCTTGAAAAATCTCATAATTAGAAACTTTTTAAAACCTAATTGTACTCCTTCCTTGAGTATAAAATATAAAGAAGACGTTATTCTCTATTATTTGACTCAAAGAAAGCATATTTTTATTCCTAGTATTTATAAAATATATTTGAATTTGCAAGACCATCGAAAATCAATGGGAAAAATGCCTGACAATTCAGTAGTCATTCTTTACTGAGTACGGTTTCTACCGGAGATTGACAAGCAGCATATTCGAAAGCTGACATCCTGCCAAGCCCGAAATTTTATAAGATTATGCGGCAGAATAATCATTATTATAACCGCGCCCACTTAATCCTTCCTAATCGAAAACATATTTCAGAATTTCAGCCAACATTTCATGAGATCGGTCACTCACTGCAAAGGTTCTGGTGGCATGATTAAATGGAGTGGTGTATGCAGCTCCTGTCCGATCTCATGAAACGTTGACCGAAATTTCGAAATGTGCAATTAATTAAGAAAAACCACTTAAACCCGGTTTTCATATCGATTATCTTGCGACATATCCCGGGATATTTCAGACATGGCGTGGTGTTGACTTTTAAATACACTCCTTTTCGGCCGCCTGTATTAACTGCACTCATGAGAAGTGGTTACTTATGGAGTATGCGCATTTTACATTGAGTTCCATGCCTTTATCGAGTCAAGTATATCACGTAGAAAATATACACTGAATATTCTTTGTTGTACTCGTTTAGTAGCAAACCACGCCCTTTTCAAATTTCCTATTCAAAGAAAGGGTATATAGCGGTTTTAAAATGTTTTCAATTATGAGATCTTTTAAGGCCGTGTAATATCTTTTCAAATAACATAGTATCTGTCTGTACTGTAATGTTCCTCATGCCGAATAAAACACGGTTCACATCCGTTGCGAAATTTTGTGAGCACTACGTGGTAGCTACTTAATGACATAAAAGAATGTATCCTTTAATACATTAAAAGAATGCAGCTTGTATATTGAAAACTGAAAGCGGAAATTCAGCAGCAAGTAAGACACAAACTTATTCTGGAATGAAAAAAACTCCCTTTAAGCCGAAACATACCTTTTCATTGAATACAAAATTGCGAAAAGACGTGATTTTCGACTAAATGAGTACGAGGAATAGTACTGTTGTGCATGTTGCCTACATAATATACTTGACTTTATAATGACATCAAAAATCGATAGAAAAGTGCATCTTGCATAAGTGGCCTTTTTTATGGAGTGCGGCTACTGGACATGGCCGAAAAGAAGTCCAGTTAAAAGTCGACATCCTGACTTGTCTGAAACATCACGGGATTATTCCGTAAGATAATCGATATCCCAACCGCACTTATGTAATCTCCCCTAATTGGATACTTATTTGAGAATTTTGGTTAACATTTCGTGAGATCGTTACTGTGTGCCCGTAGCAACCCTGAATTTTTGCTACTCTTGCTAGACACTTCGCCTAAAATTAGGCTGACTGTCGGTGTTTCAGGGAACAGGGAAAATATCGAACGAGCAATGCGTCTCTCGGAGTTTTACTCGGTTCAGGACACCAAGTGTTATTTAAATCGCCAACGGTAGAGAAGTAAACAAAAAATGAAGTCCTTTCGCCGTCTTGCGCGGTGGAAAAAGATTCTTCGAGGTGACTGTCCTTAGAAAACCCTTACTAGTATTCTCATGATTAAGCCATCCTATCTTCGCCTACCTGTCAGAAAAGACGGAAAATTGTGAGCGAGGGAAAGAGGGCAGAAAAACTTGTGCTCTGGGTTTTAGATAAGCCGGCGGACACCTTGTCCACCAAAACTGTGTCCTTTTGAAAAATTGATGATTTGAAGAGTAGGACACTTAAGTGTTTCTCCTGTTGCACAGTCATGCAAGCCGAGAAAGTAGTTAGACAGTGATAAGGAAGTTGGGTAAACATCTGCCTGGGGTGTTTCCTCCCATTTTCAATGGATCATGCATCCAGTCCAGCAGGTTTTGCGAATTTCAGCTTTTTAATCGCCCCAGAAATTAATTTCTAACCTAACATAAATCTGTCGGAATGGAACTCTATAGACTCAGTCCGGAAGTCGATAGAAGTATTTGAGCTGAAATTCATCTACTACGACGGGATAACCACGTAGTACTCACAAACTCCCAACAGGCAGTCAGTAGTATAGACATGTTGTATGATTTACCGCACTGACAGCACGCATACCTGCCAAAATTTCTGGCCCGTGTTTCACGAGTATTCTTCTGTTACATGACACAGCTGCAAGGGATTTAGCCCATCAGCGGTTCCCCCAGCGTTCCGCATACGCTTTCTCGTAGAGACCGCAGTTTAAATATCTGCAGAAATTAATCGTAAATCAGTCGGAATGCAACCTTATGGGCTCACTCCGAAAGTTACGTTTTTAGAGTTGTCTGAAGAGACTGAGGCAATTTCATCTTACTCAAACGAGAACTGTCAGCCGTCTATCCCTGTTTACGGATTGGGTACACCATTGGTTATGCAACCAAAATATCATGCCTGTCGTAATTGTGTAAACAACCGTCACGCCTGACATTCTCCCAATGATAATTTCCAGATAGTGTTACAAAAACATGGAATTAGAGGCATACTGCAAACACCAAAGGCAATTATTGTCACGTTTTGATTTTTTTTACGGAAAACTCTCCGGCAATCTTGTCTGCGAGAGAAATGACGTATCGTTACCCGGCGCTCATATATATTTGCTGCAAAACAAAATATCTAAATTCGTGTTCACAGGGCTTAGACATGACCCAGACCTCTTGCGCGAGAGTTTGTCGTCCACGTAACTGCGTAAAAAGCCACTGGCAACAGTCCTTTCCGGCAGAGTTGCGGTAAAGTACACTGAACAGATTTTGGACACACTGAAAACTTATTCGTGCTGCACTTAAAATAAGAGTTTAACGTGAATAAAATGCACGTTTCCAGGCCACTTCACCGCTTGGAGGATAAAAACCGCATATGCAATGCAAGCTCCCAAACCAAGTTACTGGGTGAACTTATAGTTTATCTTCTTAGTCTAAATACATGGACCACTGAATGAGGCATTGCCTTGGCGACACAAAATGGAGCAGTTACACGCTATTGAACAGGAGGGAGTAGTAGCTGAGACTTTTAGCAGACAGAGACATGGAGGCATAACGACTACTGCTCATTTCGTAACTGCCGTCAGCCGGTCCCACTTAGTCCCCATGTCTAAAAGGATCTGACATTTGAATGCATCCCTCACCAATTGGGTAACGGACTCACGCCAGTGCCAGTTTTTGGTCGTGTCTGAGTGACGTTAACAGATTCGTTCTCCTGCGTGATGCCCTGTTGTAGGGTGCGAAAGTCGCGATTCCACGTTTGGCGGACGTTAAACCACGCCGACTTGGCATAAACATCCTGGTATTCCCTCGAAGACATGCCGTTCATCAAGTGGCGTGTACACATTTGCGTCCAGTGTCAGCGTGCAGGTTGTAGACCGGAACTTTAGGACACAGTAGAACGTCCGTGGTCCATCCTTCAATGAGAACAAGTTAATTAATATTGACTTAACTTAACAATCATGGCTGCTGCATGTCAGTGCTAGAGAGCTGGGTTTGCTGCTGGATGACAAGAGGGCAACGATTTTCCTGGCCCTAGGTTTGAACATGGTTGGCTTTCGGAATTTGCCGTTTTAGTCTCCATTAGCAGTGTTCTTCCTGTTAACTCTGCTTTTCCTACCACGTATACTTTTTCGAAATTATTCCCCTTCTCTGACTTACTCGCTGATTACTGTTATCTCTCGCATCGCTTCAGTCCTGGTGTTCCTCAAATAAATGCTATTCATTGTAATTCAACAAAATTACTAGCTATGAAACATTTGCTCAAGTTTAAAAACTTTCCTACCAATTTCATACCCCTTATTACCGGAAAACTGGTGAGCCTATCCTGTTTGACCGAGGCATTGCTGCCAAGTTCAACACCTGTTCCGGAAAAAGTAGTGTGCAACTTGATCGTAGCTTCGAGCGTCCATGGTTTCGAAAAGTGCGCGCTCTATATAACTTCAGTATTATGTCCTCAGGAGGCGTGAGCAAGGGATGAGATCAATTTTCAGGTAATAGGATCACCATCTCCCTGTTTTTTTTTCACGCGGAAGGAGAACCATTGAGATACAATTGAAAGACCTCAGACATCTAACGCACTAAGCGTGGGTGCGTATTTATCCTTACATTCTTTACGTAAGTATGCAAGCCGGGGAGTCTAAAATCCGCAAAGTATCATATCGGTCTCCAGGTATGCCTGTTTCTATGCCGCCGATGAGGCTACTGCTCCATGTTTAATTCTATTTCTTAAACGCAGCCTGCTTTTTTTATTAGAAGCGAAGAGCCGAATTCCAGAAAGTAGTCACGGAGGAGACAGGATTGCTGGAACAAAGGCCTAGTTAGCCTGACGTTTCGGATCCCCACTGGAATCCATCATCAGAGACAGAGTCAGATAAGTGTAGTGGATTACCCAGGCGTTGTAATATTTATAGAATGTTGTTATTAGGCCGCTTCATGCCTTTTGCATTTTGCAGATCACGAGTGCATCACCGCTCGACTGGCCAGGTGTTAAAGTATCCCGTTGTCATGCCGCGGCTATGCACCTGCATGCCGGTCAAGATTATCGGCTCCCACGCTAATCGCATGCCGCCGAGAGGCTGACTACCGGATTTCGTAATCCGGTGGTCTTAAGTGTTCCTCCATGTATTTACTAGTAGTAGACCACGTCCTCTTTAATTTGCATACTTAATTAAATGAAGTTTATAGTAATAAAATTCCTACAGCATCCTATCTGAGTTCAAATTAATGTCGCTTATGAAGTATACAAAGCAATCTGCATTCATTACAAAATTTAATGAGCATAAGGTAACGTCCTCCTTGATACCACAGAGAAATTCCTGAGTTTCCGCGCCCATTAAGTACACAACACGTAGTTTGAAATTCGAAGGGCAGATACAACTGCAGGTTCGGCCCAAAGCTATTCGCGAGTTAAAGACGTCTCGAGACCTCAAGGTGCCCATTCTCCAGGTACAACATTTGAGAAAGACATAATTTACGATTAAATGAGCACGAAGAAGAGTATTTTTTCCCACTTTCCCACAAAACACAGCTGAATTTATAAGGCCAACGAACACCGATGGGACTAGTCCATATCAATTAAGTTGCCATTTTCCCCCTGGTGGGAGTCCTGCATGCGGCCTGAAAGAAGCCCATTCAAAAGACGATATTTATCATAACCTAAATAACTTTGGAATTATGATGTGCCCTAGTGAATATCGCAAGCACACCCAAGTATTCCTTTTCCATGTGGGGACCAAGTTTCGAATTTTGGCTAACATTTCGTCAAAGGGACCGCACACAGCAATTCTTAAAAATTACCCACTAATGACCTGTCTTCTAACTAATGAAATGCAGAAGTTGTTTGGCTGATGAGGGCATTTTTACGCAGTCGCTCCAACCTCACTGGTAATGGAATGTATCGTACTTTGCAATTATGTAAGCAAACTGTCCCTTAAGTATTCTCGCTCTCCACACAACTGATTTTGACCGTATAACTCACACTCGCACCGTTTGATCAGAGCAGACTTGTGTGTCAAAGGAACAGCTCAGCAGACCCAGATTCTACCGAAAGGTCGACGGCCTGTTCTTGAAATGTTAGTATTACATCTGACAACCTGCTGGAGGTTTGTTTAAACATTCCTCACTTCAACATTAAGTCGAACAGTGCCTTGTCGATCACCAACTCCGAACTTGCACTCAGCAATTTGCGATTACCTTCTAAAGCAGCTGTAGGTTTGCCCCTCAAGCAGATGGCATAAATTGCCAACGATACCCTAGTCTCGAGCGTTTGCCACACTCGAGGCTGGAACGCGAATCAGGTGAACAAAGCTCTGACCATTGCTGTACTGACTCCTGTTGGCGGAGATTGGAAATATTGAGTCATGTGGGTGACAGCGAACACCGACTTGTTCCGATTGGGCACAGACGACGCCGTTTTGCCTTCGAGCTGACGGGTGCCCAGCCCACACAGGCGGTGAGATGGCGACAGAAATTAATAATCGAGCAACCCAGAGGTGGCGTCGGCCTTACTCGACAAGAAACTGGCTGGGATCCATGTCACAAGTGCGCCAGCACCTGTGGAGTCAGGTAGTACTCACTGTTGACAGCAAACAGGTCAAAAATGGTCCAGCGGCCTTGACTGTGGCGGTAGCACCTTTCAATTATCTACTGATAGCAGTCATAATACCGCATGCCTGGCCTACGGAACCTATGATTCAAGGAAGATCAGACATGGCCACTGGTGCTTTGTTGAGACTAGGATAGGTCGGTTCTTGCCGAATGTAATATGCTGAATTTCACGATGGAAAGTGTCACTTAAATTTGTGCTATCCCATGTTTCGAAGTGGGGGCTAACATCACGGAGATTATCCCCCCCGCATTGAAGATCTTCTCGACTTTTGACTTCCTCTTCAGTTACGGTCTTAAGAAATCAGTTCATGATCATGCTGAGTTTCTCTATTTCGTCACCCTGCTGGTGATTTACTCGGTCGGCGAGGCAGTATCATGATGACATCTACCCGCGCCTCGGTGATCCACGCAGCCTCTTAATGTCTCCGTCCCACTCCAACGTTAAGCGGACGATCGCGATTGGTTCCTTCAGCCTCGCTAAGTTTACGGCACTTTCTGCAGTCATCCGAGATGTAAACATGACAGTATCTACAACAAACAGCCTCAACCCGTCTAGCAATTCGCTCTTGAAGAGCACTGACATACATACTCTGACCTGCATGGCGGTCCTGCCCGAGACGCATTTCCTTGATCCATGAGCGAGAGGTTTATTCTCCCAAAAAACTAACGAATCACATTTATTTTATGTCTTTTTCAACCATCTCCTACAGGAATTTTTGCTGTCGCCTACATTTCCCCATGCGCACAAATTAAACGCTGTATAGGGTTACTCATTTATTTCGAGATTCACTCGTAACTGCATTTATTTAGATGTAAGTTTAGCTTGCGGTGTCAGTACACCCTTGGGTAATAAATAAAAACGAAAGGGGGGAGAATATGAACACGAGGGACACGGGCGGTGTTAGGACTACCAAGTTGCCCTCGCCATCGGCTGTGGAGGGCCACCACGTAGCGAAAAGATTAAGTGGTTTGGGTGCAAGTGAGAAGGCCAATTCGGTAGTCTGTCGTACAGGGGAGCATGTGTGTAATTAGGTGTAGCAAGTGGACAGACTCCATCAGATGCATGAAATGCTCCATAATATAATAAAGTAATATATTCGCTTACACAAATCCTGCCTAACCCCCGGAAACAACAAATTACCTTAACTTCGCCACTGCCTCCTGATTGGACTAATATGGAGATGGATATTAGATACTTTTGTCAACCCTCACTTCAATTTGTGCAATCCCATGTTTCTAGGAGAGAGCTAAACTCACCGATATTATCCCTCTGCAGTGAAGATCTTCGCGACATTCGACGTCCCTTGCTCGTTGACATCCTAAGCAATCACTGCAAGATCGCGTAGGGTTAGTCTATTTCGTCACACTGCTGGTGATTTCTTCGGTCGGCGAAGTAGTTTCATGATGACATCTACTCACACTTCGGTAATCCTCGCGGTTCTTCCTTTTCGACAGGTCGTGAGGGAAAATTTATTTTGTCTGTGATATCTACCACTCACGCTTCAGATATCGCTTATTTTCACTGGCCTACTTTCGCCATGACGAGGGTCACGAGAGTGCCTTCATGGCATCCATTATCGTTCATTAGACCCGATCGTGAATAACCCGACGGTTTCGGGGACCTTCGAACCCATAACAGAAAGGACCGAGACCCAAAACAACCAACGCTCTAACCACCGGAGTTATGAGGCATCGACTGAGAGCCAGGAATTTAATCGCATTCGAATCAAATTACTCACCCGACCCACCACAACGTACGACATTCTCCATTTCTGATACACCAACCCGACTGCCCAGGGAGGTTTGTCTAGGCAACCAATCTAGTATTCGCCAGATGACTACCACAGTCACGTACTTCATTGGTGTTTTGACAGATTTGAATAATTCATTTGATTGATTCGGTAGTCTGTCGTACAGGGTAGCATGTGTGTAATTCGGTGCAACAAGTGGACAGACTCCATCAGATGCATGAAATGCTCCATAATATAATACAGTAATTTATTCGCCTGCACAAATCCTGCTCCA
>CACRXP010000164.1:398977-490907 GCA_902702965.1 Spirometra erinaceieuropaei
GTTCCCCTAAGTGTGCTTACATACTAAATGAGTATAAGTTTTCAAGTGAATTTTAGAACAAGTAGGCAGACGCTGTACGGTGTCCTATTCGTGCGTGTAAATAGGCGGTCTGGTGTAAAAAAACGCCTAGCGAGAAAAGAAGAATTTTCTTTTTCGAAAGCAGAAAATGAATGTGATTTGATTAGATGTGAAGGGAAAAACCGTCGCTCAGGGAACCGTAAATATTTGAGTCAGACAAGACCAGC
Source organism: Spirometra erinaceieuropaei (assembly GCA_902702965.1). NCBI lineage: Eukaryota > Metazoa > Platyhelminthes > Cestoda > Diphyllobothriidea > Diphyllobothriidae > Spirometra > Spirometra erinaceieuropaei. The sequence continues at coordinate 399,223 of CACRXP010000164.1, forward strand.
GTGCATGTGGTCATGTGTGAGGGTTCGAAACGGACATCGTCAAGGTAGATTTCCCAAACCGGATAATGTTATTCGCTGCAGACGCGATCATAATATTTCGCGTTGCCAACAGAACAAACGCCAAGGGTTTCGAAACAAGAGGAACTCAAACGCGATCAGTCACAGTCCGCTCAGAGTCCAGCCGAGGAAGAAACATTAAAAGCTGCAGCGATCATCAAAGCGTAGGGAGGGGGTGCGACCCTGACACCTCTTTCCTGACATACCAAACTACTGGCAGGTGACGAAAACAGAGGAGTCTGCCGGGATCGTCAACAGATCGCTTGAGGTCGAAGTGAGGAGATGATATTAAAAACTACGAAAATCGACCCTGCGGGGAAGAAGAAATAACAGTGGATTTAGGAGCCACTTAAAAACAGGGGTCATAAAATCTAATTTAAAGTTTCCACGCAAACGAGAAAAATGTGTATTATCTACCAAAAATTGCAGGAGGACTCTATTCAAAATCAAGGCGCTGAGTGTTTGGGACAGAAATGTTTCGATTTAGACCAAAGGTGTGGTGGAATAACCGTGGAGGAATTACACATGGCACAAGACTGATCGCTCAGAATGAGAGTGTTATGGCGTGGAAGATTGGAGCTAGAGTTAATGCGAAAGAGGAGGCGAAGGCCAACTGCAAATCTTCTAATCCATGAAAACTTAATGTTCACCAAATGAAATCTTCTAGTATAAGAAATATCGGATAGCGCTCAGGAGAGGAGTTTTCAGGTAAAGACTATTTTCGATATTGTTACGGTCCCGGGAGTACATTAAACCAAAGACGGAACAGCAGTACTCGAGGACGGGAGGAACAAACAGATGGTTGAGAGGGGCTGACAGTCCCCCTATGCGTGCACGTGCATGTCATGCTTATCAGACTTCATTCCCACGAAAATGTGCGCAGGTGACAGACTAGCTACAAGGTACACCTCCCCCTCTCCCTCCTTCCCCTCCTCCTACTCTTCCACGGCAAGGGTGCAAGGCGTGCGGTCCAGTGGATAGAGATTTACAGAGGTATGCAGTAGGCAAAAATATTCAATGTCCATCTCTATATTTAGCCCAATCCGGAGGCGGTGGTGGAGGTAACGGCGAACCTTCACGTAGGCAGGCGACAGTCAGCTGTTCAGGAGGGGGTGGGAGAGGATCTGTCCAAGCGGATAAATCACGTGCTGCATGCCCGCGCCCAGGCTGGTAAAATGTCCCTTTAAGCCTCCTTAATTTCGGCAAAATCACCATCGTGTCGCGATCAAGAAACTAGGTTTGCATTTATCACGAGACGGCTATTTCCCTACTTGCGCTGCGAGAGTGCGAACGTCCCCATAGGTGCTCTACCCCGAAACAAAATGAATCCACGAACATCAGGAAATCGTTTACAAAAATACAACGATGCGGCCAGTTTTTGCAAATCTGTACAATAAAGATCGGTTCTGTCTGTTGACAGTTGGGAAATATGGGGCAGAACGTGCATCTACGTTTTTACGCGACTATCAGTCTGGATGATATCGAAATTTTCTATCAGTAAATGTTGATTAAGTTCGTTTTCGCAAGAGGACGTGCGGCTGTTGTTGCAGCGTCCAGTTATTAAAATTTACTTCCTCTTGCAATCTGTTGCCAATGAATACTGCCTATTTTACGCCTACTTATTTCCTACTCCACAGCAATTTTCAATCCCTTGATCTGAATGTTTTAGTAGTAGAGCACATCAGCATACAGTTTTTCAGCTAGCATTTAGTGTACGCAGTACAGGGGAGCATGTGTGTAAGTGGATGCAGCTAGTGGCCAGACTCTACCCGATATATGAAATGTTTGATATGCTAACATTCTCTGCCTGGTAATCACTCTTGCCTGCGGTCAGTACGGCCGCGTTCACTGTAACCCTGAGCATTTATGAACAAAATGGCTGATGGCTCGCATAAACTAGTCATAGGAATTTGGCGTTCGACTTCGAAATAAGAAACGTGTCTCAGTGCGTATTCTTTTGCTGAAACCCGTTTTATGTCTTAAGATGTGCTGGTGATCTTGTAACGAAAAGAAAATGTTTGTCGGACTGTAGGATGTTAGTGCAGAGTCAACTGGTCAGACAGAAGCATTTCTACGTGCCCTTGTGTGCGATTTGAGTTCAGTCCCTGCCGGCTCCCCCAAACACAACCTCCAACCTCCATTTCCGCATAAGTCAAACATCCATTTTACAAGCGAGTAACCGCCTAATGGAATTCTAGTATGAAGCAGAATTGGTCGCTGGAACAAGACCACTGCTCGTTTATATCCGCATAACTGGTCGTTCGGGTTCATACTCGAACCCAGTATCGGAGCCCAAATTGGACGTCGTCTGAGTGAGGCATTCATAGGATGCGGCTGCTACACAGCCGCTGACACATAACTTGGCATGTCGCGGTCAGGGCAAATGATCGTCATTTACGCTGACGCCCTGAGATTCATCTCACAGACAGCTGCAATACTCGGTATACCTATTCCAATGTCTAACCTTTTTAATGCTTCTTCAAAATGGTAAGCGTCGTAGAGTCATTATACCGCGATGCCTAAATAATCGGCCTCGACAAAACTCTTGACTACGCTGTTGGACACATCTTCAATAACTTCGGAAGATTAAATATGCATCTTCAGTAGCACAACAAAACCCTGGGAAAAGTGTGAAATACGTCGCATAAGGAGACATCTGACAATGGTTGACACGTCTCAAAAGATAGCCCCATTAAGCCCTTCGGCGCGGTCATCATTCTCCAAGTATACGCCCCTTCGTCGCCTTCCTCGTGTGTGGGGAGAAAGCCCCCTCCATCCGCGTCCCCATTAATAGCCAGGGCGTCCACCAGCACACAGTGTGGCATCATTACTGGGCAGAGACTACGCCTAAAAAGCCCCTCTTTGCAAGGCCACAATCAGTTGAAGAACTTTTCTGCTCCCTACGCCATGCAATTTGAACTCACAGTCTTGTGCGTTTAAGAGAAGCTTTTGACATGGGATGACTTAATGAAGAATGCTTTTTTAGAAATTGCCCTCATTAAGTGTCACCGCCCACATTGGTTGGGCAAACGCCCAGTAGTCGAGTCTGTTTCCACGAGTAAAGATAATCTATTGAGTCTCAGTCCTCTTCAAGATTTTTCCAACCTTTCAGATGTACTGCACTTCAGGAGATTTGGTCAAACTGATTGACTTGTTCTGCAGAAATGGCAGCGGTTAAGGCATACAAGATGAATCCAGACCCAACGAAAGGACCGAACCCAGTAGGACTGAGATGCATTTAATTTTTATCGACGATCTTGCATGTATAACTTCACTGCCGTCCCCTGTCATTTAAATCCTACATAGTGGACTATGACAACAATCGCACATTCAAATTGATTAGCTATTTTTGCTGGCATAACCATTGTCCAGCGGAAGACCTCAACTAGACAGATGGATTTCACACAGGCAGTATATTTGTTTAAATAAAACCCAACAGTTTTCTTGTTGTAGCTAACCTCTGCTCATTTGGATGAACACGAACATTAAAAAAATGAAGGAGTCCCACGCAACAGCGTTGAAGAGGGGTCAATCCAACACTGCGAATAAAAGAGGTAAGGGTGAGAAAGCTGTATCTGAAGTCTGAAACACCGCTGGAAGATGATGCGCGCCGACGCTGGCAGCAGAATGACAGCTCATAAGCACAGAAATTCATTTTGCGCGGTTCTTACTATCGACAGTTAGCGAGGGAGTACTTATTTTGTCTATGATATCTATGCAGACTTCTCAATGCGATCCTATCCGACAGACGACGGAAATCACACTAGATATAAAAAGAATAACTAAGAGGTATGATTTATTTTATTGAATTTTGATATTATTAAAAAACAAAATTTATTTTAAAGAAAATGTGGTCTTTAGTGCTCCTCTATGTATAAACTAGTAGTAGACCATGTCCTTTTTTAAATTGCATACTTGATGAAATGCTATCTGGGTTTTTATTATGTTTACAATCATAAAGTTCCTTAAGAACCTGAAAGGTCCTGTCCTACAGCATCCTATCTGAGTTCACATTAATGTCGCTTATGAAGTATACAAAGCAATCTGCATTCATTACAAAATTTTATGAGACTTAGGTAATGTCTACCTTGATACCGTAGAAAAATTCCTGAGTTTCCGCGCCCAGTAAGTACAAAAGACGGAGTTTGAAATTCGAAGTGCAGATACAACTGCAGGTCCGGCTCAAAGCTATTCGCGAGTTGAAGAATTCTCGAGACCACAAGGTGCTCTCTCTCCAGGTACAAAATTTAACGGAGACGAAGATGAAGAGAATTTTTTCACATTTTTCTACAAAATGTGGCTGAATTTACAAGGCCAACGAACACCGATGGGACTAGTCCATACCAATTAAGTTGTCATTATTCCCCTGGTGGGAGTCCTGCATGCGGCCTGAACGGAGCCCATTCAAAAGACGATATTTATCATAACAAAAATATCTTTGGAAGTATGATGTGCCCCAGAAAATATCGCAACTACACCCAAGTATACCTTTCCCATTTGGAGACCAAGTTCCGAATTTTGGCTAACATTTCGCCAAAGGGACCGCCCACAACAATTCTTAAAAATTTCCCACTAATAACCTGTCTTCTAACTAATGAAATGCAGAAGTTGGTTGGCTGATGAGGTTATTTTTACACAGTCGCTCCGATCTCACTGGTAATGGAATGTATCATCCTTCGCAATTATGTAAGCAAACTGTCCCTAGCGTATTCTCGCTCTCCACACAACTGATTCTGACCGTATAACTGACGCTCGCACTGTTTGATCAGAGCAGACTTGTGTGCCAAAGGAATAGCTCAGCAGACCCAGATTCTACCGAAAGGTCGACGGCCTGTTCTTGAAAGGTTAGTACTTCATCTGACAACCAGTTGCAGATTCATTTTAACATTCCTTCCTTCAGCATTAAGTCGAACAGTGCCTTGCTGACCACCGGCTCCGAACGTGGACTCAGCAATTTGCGATTACCTTCTACAACAGTTGTAAGTTTGCTCCTCAAGCAGATGGCATAAATTACCAACTATACCCTTATCTGGAGCGTTTGCCACACTCGAGGCTGGAACACGAATCAGGTGAACAAAGCTCTGACTGCTGCTCTACTGACTCCTGTTGGCCGAGATCGAAACTATTGAATCATGTGGGGACGTCGGATACCGATTTTTTCTAATTGGGCACAGGCGACACCGTTTTGCTTTCGAGCTGATGGATGTGCAGTCCACGCAGGCGGTGAGATGGCGACAGAAATTAATAATCGAGCAGCCCTGAGGTGGCGTCGGCCTTATTCGATGAGAAACTGGTTGGGATCCAAGCCACAAGTGCGCCAGCACCTGCGGGGTCAGGTAGTACTCACTGTTGACAGCAAGCAGGTCAAAATGGTCCGGCGGCCTTGACTGTGGCGGTAGCACCTCTCGGTTATCGACTAATAATAGTCATACTGCCGCATGCCTGGCCTGCGGAACCCACGTTTCAGGGTAGATCAGAGATGGCACTGGTGTTTTGTTGTGACCAGGATAGGTCGGTTCTTGTCGAATGAAAAATGGCCAATTTCACGATGGAAAGTGTCACTTAAAAGTTTGCTACCCCAGGTTTCGAAAAGGGTGCTAAAATCACGGATATTATCCCCCCTGTATTGAAGATCTTCGCGGCTTCCGACGTCCGCTGCCCGTTGCGAACAGGAACCATCAGTTCATTACCACGTCGAGAACCTCTATTTTGTCATCTTGCTAGTGATTTACTCGGTCGGCGAAGCAGCACCCGCGCTTCGGTGATCATCGCGGTTCTTTCTGTCACCAGATCGCGAGGGAAAACGTATGTTATCAATGGTATCCACCCCTTGCGCTTCAGATACTGGCCTCGTTTCGAGATGGCGACACGAAGAGCTGGCTTCTCTGTTGGACACTACACAGCTGAACTTAATTCAATGTTGGGTCACGATAGTGCCTTCATGGCATCCATTATCGTTCATAAGACCCGATCGTGAATAACCCGACGGCATCGGGGCCCTTCGAACCCATAACAGCAAGGACCGAGATTCAACACAACCAACGCTCTAACCACCGGAGTTATAAGGCACCGACTGAGAGCCATGAATTTAATCGCACTTGAATCAAATTACTTACCCAACCCACCACAACGTACGACATTCTCCATTACTGATACACCAACCCGGCTGCCCAGCGAGGGTTGTCTAGGCAACCAATCTAGTATTCGCCAGATGACTACCACAGTCACGTACTCCATTGGTGTTTTTACAGATTTGAATAATTCATTTGACCCAGTTGTGAAAAGGCGGCGGCCTCGATGGAATTTCGAATGCAGGACAGCAAGGGCAAGGTATGAGCAGGACCAACGCTCTAACCGCATGAACTACGAGGCCCCACCACTTTTTCACAATAACCTCAAAAAAATTATTCAAATCTGCCAATACGCCCATAAATTTATCAATGTCTCTGTGAAGCAACTCGCCAAATGCTGCCGAAAGCCTATATCGTACTATGGGGAATCCGCAAAGTTTAGAAAATGAGCGCCACATATGATAAATGAAGCCCAATACAACTACAAACGTGAGTTTTACGTGAAGTACAGTCGTCTGCATTTCATGAAGGATGCCTCATTTGGTAGCATCAGCAGTGACGGTGAGTAAAAATGTGAATCTGGTCTCGGAGACAATTTCGGAGACTAAGAGGGACATTTCGTGAGCTCTGCCGACCTGTTTCATTTGAAATAAAAGAGCTCAGACGGACTTAGGCGGAACAGGAGACTCTTACCTATCAACTGAAACTGAAATATATCAGAGTTGTAGTATTGGAGAACAACCTGTGAAATGCCATTCTAGACGTCCACAAGCAGCCGGGAAACTAACCCTGAGGATAGAATAATGTATTATCACGATAACGTCTCATTTAAGTAGCCACTGTATTTTGCTTCTACATTCTACCGGGAACCATTGACTCACACTGTCAGAACATTTTGTGCATTAGTGATTTTTAGCCGGCAGCAGAATCTGAAAATGAGGCTTAACTAGTTGGAAGACGAAATAGAAAAAAAGGTCCATTTACGTAAATTTTCCGAGTCAATATGATTGGTGATCTTTCTGTTAATGGAAGGCAGAATAAGATATCGGCTAATCAGACAGTTGGCAGGGCTCATATAGTTGATCATCAGTCTGATTCACCTACGTAATGATGCAGGTGGGGCTTTTGGAAGGAACGGAATAACAGGCAGCAAATAAAGACGGTCTTCAGGGAAAAGTTGATTTTGTTGGATTCATTTGCATATTTGACTGAGAGACCTCTTTGCGTTTGAAAAGATGAAAGACGACGGCCCCATAGAAATCTGAGCATACTAATTATAACATGAACCTGCATGTCAGTACTTAAAGTTTAGATGTTGTTTACTTCTCATGAAAGGCGAAAAGCTTTCAATTCGCAGATCATTCTAGGGTGAGGTTGAGTCGTGGTTGGTTGATCATGCAAAAGGTGGAGCAGGACTTGTAGCCGGCCTGCCTCATTCGTCGGAGGCCCTCTGAGAACTACGGATATTTGTACACGCCGCACCCATGGGGATATTTCTACTCTCGCAGCGCAGGTAGCACGTGATTTACTGGCTTACACAAATTCTGTCACACCCCCTTCTGAACAGTACGCTACTGTTCGCCTACGTGACATTTCACCCTAGACCCCGCCAACGCCTCCTGATTGGGTTAAATATAGACATGAACATTCGCTATTTTTGCCTACTGCATACCTTTGTGGCACTCCATCCAGTGGACCGCACCCACTGCACCCTTGTAGAGATGGAGGAGGAGGATCTCGTAGCTGGTCCGTCACCCACGCACAGATTCGTGAGAATGAAGTTTGGCATGCAGGACATGCGCTTGCACATAACTGTGAACTGTTATCCCCTCCCATAACATCCTCTTGGAAGAATCAACAATGAGGGCTAAAATCTTGCAAATCGCCAGCGTTTCAACAGTACCAAATCGGTGGCATTTGCGTTAGACGACAACATGATGGCAATAGGGATTTGCTGAGGGGAATATTTTTTGTGAGCTGTAGGCAGCAATTTAATCCTTGTTGGTGATACCCAGATTTTACGAGGCTATGGCCAGTTCGAATTGCAGTTTCTCCAGACCTGGGTTCGCCTACGACTGGCTGAGACGGCTAATACAGCAGAAATGGCTATCTCACACCTCCTTGTCTTTGTCAGCGCCTCTTCCTATAGATCATCTACTCCTTGCTGAGTTCAAATGTCCTACGTTTTGAGACAGAAGGCTGACTTCTAGTCTAGATCCTCTTTTGACATCACCCACTTGCCACGATTCAACCTCACCCTAGAATGATCTGCGATTTGAAAGTGTCTCGTCATTCTTGAGGTGTAAACAACATCTAAACTTTAAGTACTGACATGCAGGTTAATGTTATAATTAGTATGCTTAGATTTCTGTCTCTCCGTCGTCTTTCATCTTTTCAAACGCAAAGAGGGCTTACATTAAAATATGCAATTGCATCCAACAAAATCAATTTTCCCCCGACGAGCGTCCTTATTTACCGTCTTTCATTCTGTTTGTGTGTCCGAATTCTTCCTTCGAAACCCCCCCCCCATCATGCTGTAGTGAGTCTGACTGATTAGTAACCTACGGTATATCACCTATTTCATGAAACCTGACGACAGAAACTGATGTGAAAATTTTCGGACGTCTCAGAAGTTGTGTATTTTTCTTGCCCACCCGGCCTCTTCAAGAAAATATCCTCATCATGGTCAGAAATTTTGTCCACGTAATTTTTTAAGCAAAATGTTCATAGCCTTGGGTGAAAATGGACTCCGCGATATACTCGGGCAATTTCCTATGCTGATTCCGTGTTCTGAGCTTCGGCTGCACATTTAAACAGTGTTTTCTTTGAAAAGATAGTAAGTTATTTTAGCGCGTTTTAATAAACAGTGGTTGCCGAACTTAAAAATTGATTTTTCGTCCGATCCTAACCGTGGGAATCAACTTCCTAACACAAAGGTTATTTTAAGCAAACCAATTATTGAATTTTAGAAGTCATATTAGCATGTTTGTGTGATTTGGTGCCCTGAAGTGCAATGATGACGCACAAAGGCAATCCTTAGCTTAAATGGGCTGAATTTTTTTGCCGTCTGGAAAATTCTACGTGGTGCCGTGGAAATGACCAACTCCGAAAAACAATTTTCAGTTTTGAATATATCAGACATTTCTTTTTGTGCAGTTCACCATTTGCACAAACCTAATTCAGAAATGAAATGTGCGAAACATTAATAGTTTCAGGAAAATATCACTATTTATATGACCAGTCTGCCATGCATTCATAATTGAAGAACGCAGTCTAATGATGCGTAAAAACAGTATAAATGACCGCAATATAATGAGGAAGTCATGTTCTTACGTTTACGACAGAAAATGTTAGTTTTTTTATGGACGTGAAAGGAACGGCCAAAAGTGTCGAATTTTCTTAGTCTCACTCTGTATAAAAGTAAAGTACGCAGATATCCGCCAACCCAATGCAGCATCAAAGCACCCCTTAATGAGGTAACTCATAAGAGAAAGCTTTTGATTGAGCTAAGGCATATTCATTGTTGACTTTCGCTGCGCATGTCAATTTTATTCGATGGTGAGGGTTCCTGTTTAAGTGAGTCTTCAGATATGTCCCAAACAAATTTATCTTTCGAAAAAATCGCCCATGCACTCGCTGCCTCTGTAAATGTCTCGAAGATGTATCTTAATTTAAAGTTTTTAACAGACACATAAAACGGAATCTGTTTTTATGGGCGATTGGATTCAAACACTGAAGATCGTGAAGTATTCATCGATACTTTAAGGTCAGTCTGAAACTCAACCTAATCCTGAATAAACGAAAAGCACAAATTGATTTCACGCAAGAAACGTCCTCTTCTCAAACATAAATGGCATGTTTACGATCACAAATGTCAATTCAACTTAAATTTATTAGGCAGCGATCGGCCAGGCGGCATGTGAACTTATGAAAACTTCTGCTCCTATGACATCCCCGTCGGTGAAATCAAGCAAAATCTGGTTTTTTCTTGTTGAACCGCATCTCAATCAATTGAAGAGCATAAAGAATAAGACGAATCCTAGGGAAATTGTTTTGGAGTCTATACTCAAAACGTAGGTTGTTGGCAAACCATCATGCCTAAAATTATACTAATTCATAAAAGACATTTTTATGCAAACTCCACTAAAACATCGTTTTTTAACACTTTTTTATTTGTGCTTTCATATTTACTCATTGGTCAGCAAATGAAGACATACTGTGTATCTAAAAGCGACGTTTACGTAGTGACAACCATTTTTGATGTTTTTGGGATTTTGCGCTTTTCTAGAAAATTGGCATGTCTAAACAACGCACCATTCCCTTGAATACTTCTTTTATGCTTTTAATTCTTTCAAAGTTGTGCATTATTAACATAGCTATCGGGTCCACAGATTGATGTCGGTTTGCGAGTGATTGGCAATCATTCCTAAATTCCGACACCTATCTTCTGTTAGTTCAATTACTGTATGAGCCCTCCCAACTGTCTGATTAGCCGAGATCTTATTCTGCCTTCCATGAACAGAAAAGTCATCAATCATATTGACTCAGAAAATTTACGTAAATGGACCTTTTTTCTATTTCGTTTTCCAACTAGTTAAACCTCATTTTCAGATTCTGCTGCCGGCTAGAAATCACTAATGCACAAAATGTTCTGACAGTGTGAGTCAATGGTTCCGAGTAGTATGTAGAAGCAAAATGCACTGGCTACTTAAATGAGAAGTTATCGTGATAATACATTATTCTATCCGCAGGGTTAGTTTCCCGGTTGCTTGTTGACGTCTAGAATGGCATTTCACAGGCTGTTCTCCAATACTACAACTCTGATATATTTCAGTTTCAGTTGATAGGTAAGAGTCTCCTGTTCCGGTGTGGTGGGGTGGGGTATGGGTGTGCAAAATAAATTGTTGTGTTTATGTGTTGTCATTTTGGTGCTAGCGCGGTCGCGCATTATGCCCTGGCGGTGTTTCAGGCTTCGGATCCTGCTTTCTCACCCTTATTCGCAGTGTTGGATTGGCCCGTCTTCAACACTGTTGCATGGGATTCCTTCATATTCCTGATGTTCACGTTAATTCACATGAGTAGAAATAAGCTAAAACACGAAAACCGTTGGGCTTGATTTCAACAAATATTTCATATTGACCCAGCCGTGTAAAATTCCGCTGCTCGGTGGGATTCGAACTCACGCATTAACGGGAAGGCTTTGGTACAGCCAACCCTCTGTCCATTTGATCTACGAGGCCCCAACGGACGACGCAAGTTTAATTACTCTTGGGTCAAATTACCCGCTTAGCCTACTGCATCGTCTAGAATCCACCAAATCTGATACGGTAAGTTGACTGCCCAATCTGGATTTCCTAGGTAATTTACCTAGAATCCACCACATGATTACCAGGCTCACGTATGTCATAGATGTTTTGACAGATTTTAGACTATTATCCTGCCCCTGTGAGGTCCGTCTCTCTAATTGAGGTCTTCTGCTCGATCATGGCTATGCCAGCAAATTCAGCCGATCAATTGGAATGTATGATTGTTGTCATAGTCTAGTAAGTTGGATTAAGATGACAGGAGAAGGTAGTGAAGTGAAACTCACAAGATTGCCGATAAAAATTGGGTGCAAGTCAGTCCTACTCGTTTCAGCCAGTTTGTTGGACCCGGCTTCAGCGTGTATGCCTTAACCGCGGCCGTTTCTGCAGAACAAGTCAATAAAGGCTTCAGATGTACAATGCAAATGAAAAGTTGGAAAAATCTTGAAGAGGACTGAGATTCAACAGATTATCTCTACTCGTGGAAACAGAGTCGACTATTGGGCGTTTTCCCAACCAAGGTGAGCGGTGACACTTAATGAGGGCGATTTTAAAAAAAAGCATTCTTCATTAAGTCATTCCATGTCAATTGCTTCTCTTAAACGCACAAGATTTTGGTTTGAAAGTGCATGGCGTGGGGAACAGAAACGTTCTTCAACTAATTATGGCCTTGCAAAGAGGGGCCTTTTAGACGTAACCTCTGCCCAGTCATGATGCCACACTCTGTGCTGGTCGACGCCCTGACTATTAATGGGGACATGGATGAGGAAGGCTTTCTCTCCACGCTCAAGGACGGCGACGAAGGGGCATATACTTGGAGAATGATGACCGCGCCGAATGGCTTAGTGGGGCTATGTTTTGAGACATGTCAACCATTGTCAGATGTCTGCTTATGCGACTCATTTCACACTTTTCGCAGGGTTTTGTTGTGCTACTGAAGATGCATATTTAATCTTCCGAAGTTACTGGAGAAGTGTCCAGAGACGGAGTCAAACGATTCGTCGAGGTTAATTATTCAAGCATCTCAATATAATGACTGTAGGACGCCTGCCATTTTGAACAAGCACCAAAATAAGTTTGGACATGGGAATAGGTACATCGATTATTGCGGCTGTCCGTGCGATGAATCTCAGGGAGAGACTTATCCCATTGTCCTATTTTAACGTCCTTCTCGATCATTTGCACTGACCGCGGTATTGCCAATTTTGTGTGAACGGCTGTATAGCGTGCGCATTCCGTGAATGCTTCACGCAGGTAACGTCCAATTCTGTCTCTGATATTGGGCTCGAATGTGAATCCGAACGATCCATTATGCGGTTATAAAGTCTTGACGCTCTTGATAGAGCGATTAAGTCTGCTTCTGAGTTGACTTCCATTAGACCGTTACTCGCTTGTACAACAGATGTTTGTCTTAAGGGGGGATGCAGGGTGGAGGTTGCGTTTGAGGGAGCTGGCAGGGAATGAGGACGTAGACATTACTCTGTTTGATCAATTGACCCTACAGTGATATCCTAAAGCCCGACAGCCATCTTCTATCCTCTGAGTCCTTACAAGATCACCAGCATATCATGAGACACAAAACGGTCCGCAATAAGAGAATGCGCAGTGCAACACGTCTCTTATTACGAAGTCAAATGCTAACTGTATATGTGAGCCATCCACCATTCCGCTACTATATTCCCATTGAGGCCGTGAACGCAGCCATACTGACTGCAGGCAAGAGTGATTACCAGGCAGATGGTGATAACATATGAAACATTTCTCATATCGGATAGAGTCTGACCACTAACAGTACACAATTACATTTATGTTCACTTGGACCCGAACCAATCAAACTCCTCGCTACTTGGCGGCTCTCCCCAGCGGATGTCGCCGGCAACTTGGCAGTCCTAACTCCGCCTGTGTCTAATGTCCGCATTTTCCCCCTTCCGTCTGTCTACTGCTTTCTCAAAAAATAATTAATTTGTTTTATTTGTCACCCATGTGTATACTGACGCGATAAGCTGAAATTACATCCGAATAAATACATTCACCGGTAGATCTCGAAATAAATAATCACACCTCTACAGCGTTTAATTTGTGCGTATGCGGAAGAATGAGCAACTTATTTACAAGCACGAAGAGGACACCGTACAGTGTCTGCCTAGTTGTTTTAAAATTCACTTGAAAACTTATGCTCATTTAGTATGTAAGTACCCTTAGGGGTATTAAATAAAGCAATTTATTTATTTGTTTAGATGCACAAGCTTTTTGGCAAACACGGGGTATCTAACAGTTGCAGGATTAAAAATGACGGTGGGATTTGTGAAAGCGTGAGTCGCCTAGATCGCAGTCGGTAGCCAGACCCCGTATTACTGGTGGCTGGGGGTTTGTTTACTAGGGCTTTTTGTGGGGCTACATAAACACATCTGGCCCATCCGGCTTCCGTTTTACGTTTGAGGCTAGGATTAGGGTATCGGTTAATGGTGTCCAATTTTCGGGTTAGGGTTATGCCCTTTAGTTTTAGGTTTTCGGGTTACGGTTAGGGTTTGAGCGTACGATTAGATTTCAGTGTTACGATTAGGTTTTACAGTTAGGTCTATGTCTAAAGACTACGGTTACGTTTACGATTTCGGTTAAGCTTGGGCTTAAGGTTACCGTTAGGGTTACCGGTTAACGTTTAAGGTAAGGGTTAGGGTTAAGGTTAGGATTAGGGTTAAGGTCGTCGTCCGCTTCCCCATTCCTGGCGGCCAACTGCGATCTAGCCCGTGGCGCTAGTAGACTTTGACGGAACATAAGCAAAACACACTGTCGAACTCTTTGTAGAGAACGCAGGTCCAAGATTCGGGTGTTGCAAAACCAGTTGCGATGCAACCCCTAGTGGGTTCATTTCATATCAATCTTCCGATGGTGAATCTGTCGAAAAAAAGGATGCTTGGGGGGGGGACATTTTCACTGCGGGCCTGCAGCGCGTGATTTGCTCGTTTGCACAAACCCTGCCCCAGCGCCTCCTAAACAACAAACTACCGTTTGCCCACGTGACAGTTCATTCTCACCTCCCCACCGCCTCCTGATTGGGCTAAATATAGACATGAACATTAGGTAGTTTCACCAACTGCATACCTCTGCAGGGAGTGGGAGCGTCTATCTTCCGTGCAGCACATTGCACCGACAGACTTGCAACATTTGGCCCAACATCCGAGCTCTGCATATTCGCCAAATTCAATCCGGCTCCATTCCTGCCAAAATGCAGCATTTCCAAAAGATGTCGCCCATTTTTGATGCGACTTTCCGCCCGACAGGACACTCATCTACGGACGCGGGGCCGACACTTCACCATGGCAGTTATCTGATTGTGTAAACTGCCGAATACCTTTGCTTTGGTTTTTATGGCAATATGCACCAAATGCTAACTTGAAAACTGATATGCTAACATGCCCTACTAATCATATATTCAGATCAAGGGATTGAAAATTGCTGTGGAGTAGAAAGTACTTAGGCGTAAAATAGGGGGTATTCATTATCAACATTTTGCCAGAAGAAGTACATTTTAATAACCGGAGGACTGTTACAACAGTCATATTTCCTCTTAAGAAAACAAACGCTTACTTAAAGGAAATTTCGAAGTTATCCGGACTGATAGTCCACTAAAAACGTAGACGGACATTCTGCCCCACACTTCCCCGACTGTCAGCAGACAGAACGACTCATTGCTTACAGATTTGCCGAAAATGACAACATTGCTGCATTTCTCCAAATTATTTCCCGATTTTCGCAGGTTCATTTCGTTTCGAGGTAGCGCACTCTCGCAGCGCCGGTATTGAAATATCTGCCTTGTGGTAGACGCAAACCTAGTTTTTTGGTCGCAACACGGTGGTGATTTTGCCGAAAATAAGGACGCTTAAAGGGAGATTTTACCAGCGGACATTCAGCTCGTGATTTATCCGCTAAGACAGATCCTCTCCCATCCCCTCCTGAACAGCTGACTGTCGCCTGCCTACGTGACGGTGCGCCGTAACCTCCACCACCGCCTCCTGGTTGGGCTAAATATAGAGATGGACATTGAATACTTTTGCCTACTGCATACGTCTGTAAGTCTCTATACAGTGGACCGCACCCCCTGCACCCTTGCCGAGGGAGGGGAGGAGTAGGCGTGGGAGTAGGAGTAGGAGGAGAAGGTTCGGCAGGCCAGGCATGCGGTAGTATGACTACCATCAGTCGATGACAGCGAGGTGATACCGCTACAGTCAAGGCCGCTGGACCGCTGGACCATTTTTGACCTGCTTGCTGTCAACAGTGAATGCTGTCCGATCCCACAGGTGCTGGCGCACTTGTGGCTTGGATCCCAGTCAGTTTCTATTCGAATAAGACCGCCACCGCTGGGCTGCTCGATTATTTATTTCTGTCGTCATCTCACCGCCTGCGTGGGCCGTGTAAAGTGGCGTCACTCTTGCTCCACCAGGACAAGTCGGTGCCGGCCGTCCACACATGATTCAGTAGTTTCGATCCCCGCCAACACGAATCAGTAGAGCAATGGTTAGAACTTTCTTCAACTGTTTCGCGTTCCAGCCTCAAGTGTAGCAAGCGCTCGAGATGAGGATATCGTTGACAATTTATGCCATCTGTTTGAGGGACAGACTTACAGCCGCTCAAGAAGGTAATCGAAAATTGTTGAGTCCAAGTTCGGAGTCGGTGATCAGCAAGACACTGTTCGACTCAATGCTGAAGGAAGGAATGTTAAAATGAATCTGCACCTGGTTGTCAGACGTAGTACTAACATTTCAAGAACAGGCCGTCGATCTTTCGGTAGAATCTGGGTCTGCTGAGCTGTTCCTTTGGCACACAAGTCTGCTCTGATCAAACTGTGCGAGTGTCAGTTTTAAGCTCAAAATCAGTCGTGTGGACAGCGAGAATACGGTTGGGACAGTTTGCTTACATAATTGCGAAGTACGATACATTCCATTACCAGTGAGGTTGGAGCGACGATTTAAAAATACCCTCATCAGCCAACCAACTTCTGCATTTCATTGCTTAGAAGACAGGCTATTAGTGGGTAATTTTTAAGAATTGTTGTGGGTGGTCCCTTTGACGAAATGTTAGCCAAAATTCGGAACTTGGTCTCCAACTGGAAAAGGAATACTTGGGTGTGGTTGCGATATTTTCTAGGGCACATCATAATTCCAAAGATATTTCTGTTATGATAAATATCGTCTTTTTAATGGGCTCCTTTCAGGCCGCATGCAGGACTCCCACCAGGGGGAGAATGACAACTCTAGTAGTATGTATTTGTCCCATCGGTGTTCATTGGCCTTATAGACTCAGCCGTATTTTGTAGAAATATGTGAAAAATACTTTTCTTCGTGCTCGTTTAACCGTAAATTATGTCTCTCTTAAATACTGTACCTGGAGAAAGGACATCTTGAGGTTTCGAGACTTCTTCGACTTGGGCCGAACGTGCAGTTGTATCTGCACTTCGAATTTCAAACTACGTGTTGTGTAGTTACTGGGCGCGGAAACTCATGAATTTTCCTACGGTATCAAGGAAGACGTTACCCTAGGCTCATGAAATTTCGCAACTGATGCAGATTGCGTTGTATACTTCATAAGCGACATTAATGTGAACTCGGATAGGATGCTGTAGGACAGGACCTTTCAGGTTCTTAAGGAACTTTATGATTGTAAACATAATAAACACCCAGATAGCATTTCATCAAGTATGGAATTTAAAAAGGACATGGTCTACTACTAGTATATACATAGAGGAACACTTAAGATCACGTTTTCTTTCAAATATATTTTAGTTTTTAACAGTATCGAAAATCAATGAAAATAAATCATACCAATTAGGTATTAGTTTTTATATCTAGTGTGATTTCCGTCAACTGCCGGAGTAAAATCGCATTGAGAAGTCTGCATAGATATCATAGACAAAATAAGTACTCCCTCGCGACCTGTCGATAGTAAGAACCGCGCAAAATGAATTGCTTTGCTTATGTGCTGTCATTCTGGTGCTAGCGGCGGTGTTTCAGACTAGAGATACAACTTTCTCACCCTTACCCCTTTTAGCCGCAGTGTTGGATTGGCCCGTCTTTAACGCTGTTGCATGGGACTCCTTCATTTTTCTGATGTTCGCGTTAATTCAAATGAGCAGAGGTTAACTAAAACAAGAAAACAGTTGGATTTGATTTAGACAAATATACTGCCTGTGTGAAATCCATCTGCCTAGTTGAGGTCTTCCGCTCGACCATGTTTATGCCAGCAAAATAAGCGATCAATTTGAATGTGCGATTGTTGTCATAGTCCACTATGTAGGATTTAGATAACTTGAACTTTCAAGATCGCCGATAAAAATTAGATGCAACTCAGTCTTACTCGTTTCGGCCCGTTTGTTGGGTCTGGATTCATCGTGTATGCCTTAACCGCTGCCATTTCAGCAGAACATGTCAATCAGTTTGACCAAGTCTTCTGAAGTGCAGGGCATCTGAATGGTTGGAAAAATCTTGAAGAGGACTGAGATTGAACAGATTATCTTTACTCGTGGAAACAGAGTCGACTATTGGGCGTTTTCCCAACCAAGGTGAGCGGTGGTACTTAATGAGGGCGATTTTTAAAAAAAGCATTCTTCATTAAGTCATCCCATGTCAATTGCTTCTCTTAAACGCACAAGGTTGTGGTTTCAAAGTGCATGGCGTGGGTAGCGGAAACGTTCTTCAACTAATTATGGCCTTGCAAAGAGGGGCTTTTTAGGCGTAGTCTCTGCCCAGTAATGATGCCACACTGTGTGCTGGTCGACGCCCTGACAGTTAGGGGGGACGCGGATGGACGATGCTTTCTCCCCACGCACAACAACGGCGACGAAGGGGTGAATGATGACTGTGCCGAATGGCTTAACGTAACGATATTTGAGAAGTGTCCATCACTATCAGATGTCTGATTGAGTGGTTTATTTCACACTTTTATCAGGGTTTTGTCGTGCTACTGAAGATGTATATTTAATCCTCCAAAGTTAATGCTGAAGTGTCCAACAGCAGCTATATAATGACTGTACGACGCTTACCATTTTGAACGAGCATCAAAAGAAGGCTAGACATTGAACTACTTTCACCGAGTGTTGCAGTTGTTCATGCGATGAATCTCAGGGAGATACCTATCCCATTGTCCTACGATGAACCCCAATGTCCTCGAGTTCCTACTCTGGCATTAGTCTTGACCTTAATCCAAAACCGCACTGGGAATTCACGCAAGGTAACTTGTAGAACAGCGAATACCTATTTCCGTGTTTTACTCACAAGAATACATGTCTAAGCTAACTATGGAAACCACTGTTGTACATTAAATATTTCAAGAGCTGAACTGAAGACGATAACCGGCAGCTGCGGGAGAGTAAGAAGATTTTAGATGAGATAAGCCGAGTGGATTAGTTAGAAGCTTAATTGTGGCGATCAAATATTTCTCTGAGTATATTGCTAGTGTAGTGGACAGCCATAATGGCTACGTCGCGCCTCTCGCTAGCGCCTGCACCTACATCCTAGCGACAGCCTGCTATGGCACGCACGTCTGCCCGGCTTCGATTTGTCTCATTGCAATTCACTGTCTGCACCACGCATTCGGTCGATTCTCTGCCTGCACCACGCGAGGCTTGTCACTACCTTCGCGTGGGCTCGGAGCCAATCAACGTAACTCCTATCGCTGATTGGTAAGACAAGCGGGAACAGTCCAGAACAATAGAGTAAAGAATCTGCAGCGACTTTTTTGCAGCGGCTACCTTCGGCGACACAGGGCTCGTCGCTCTCGCGGACGCCGCCTCCGAGGCGCCGGTCGCATCCTCGTCCGGTTGCCAACTTTCCCCTTCACTATTTTGTACAGAATAAAGTGTCCTAATTCAAATGGCGTCCTGTTTCTAACAACTTAGGACATGGCCTGAAGTTGTGGCGTACTGAGCGTACACCATCATCGCTTAGTCGCTACACTCGTCAAGGGGGCTTTAGATCGAGTTGCAAAGTACAACGAGACGAGTAGATCCCATAACGTTGTTGGAAAGCGCACAACTACTACAGTTAATATACCTAATGGCAACTAACAGGACAGGGAGTCCTTGGCTCAATGATCAGAGCTCTGGACTTGAAGCATCAAGTGCCTCCAAAAGTGGAAGCTCAGCTCATAAGATAAAAATGACCATCCCATTCTGCCTCGACCTTGTCGGTAATGTCATTCTGTTTATGTATAGACGTATATAGGTAGGATAGCACTATCGAAAAAAAAACAAGATCGGAACGGCCATTTCTGGTCTATCGGCCGTCATAGGCCAGCCCCACCGAACCTTGAGCGATTTTAAATTTTTTGTGCCGAATTCATTAGGCGTCAACTTGCCTCGACATGGGACACAAGTTCCACAGAGGCCTATGTCACCGCACACTCGTCGAACGTGTCGATAATGGGCGATCTCGACTGTTTCACGCTCTTCCTGTCTCCTGTGAAAAAGATTCTCAAGACTAGTTGGGGGGAGGGGGGGGAGAGGACGTTCCTGGGGGGATTTACTGAGCAGTCGGTGGATATCAAGGTCTGTTGCACCTGCCCTGATGCGTGATCATCGTCTTGCCCCACAATCTCAACGATGTAAATGTTGAAGCTCTGACCCGTCCGCTTGACATTGGTGGCCACCTCCAACTGATATTCATGCTCTCGAAGGAACCCCAGCTCGTTCCGTTTGGTGATTGGCGTGCTGTAATGAGTTTCCTTCCGCCGGTATTGTGCGTTGTCATCACTGGCTTGCCGTTTAGTTGTCGACAGACGAGAATATTTGGTTCTACAGCCACCACTTGACTGATATCATATGGTTAACTAACTAAAACAGTTTTAGTTGATATTGCTAGCTTTTCCATTCCCCAGATTAGAAAGGGAAGGAGAGCACAGGCAGAGCTCGAAACACGCGCAGGGAAGGGCATGTGAACCGATGCTCGGTGTGACCAAAGGTGGTGTTTACACACTCCCCGCGACACATCCACTCGCTGAATTAAGAGGGTAAGGAGGGCGAAATCACAACTGAAAGGCCACAGAGGGAACGGTGTGTTAATTCACAGTACATAGCCAGTATAGGGGAACCGACGGTATTCGACGCCGTCCGAACAATGACATAAGCAGGCTTACCTAGCCACTCTCGGGACTGAGGTAATGAAGACGGCGCAAGCAGGGTTCTAATCAAGCGCAGGTAAGTGTGTGCGAACTGATACCGGATGCAACCAAGGTTGGTGTATTAGAGCTCACCCTCCGTGGCACAGTCACTCGCTGAATTGAAATATCAAGGAAAGGCGCAAACACGTGATGTATGTAAAGTCGGCGTAATCGCACTTACTAAAATTGTTTCAATTAGCTAACCGTATGGTATTAATCAAAGGGAGCTGCAGAACCAAATCTCGCCGAAAGCGAGCGTCCGGCTTCGACTTTCTCTTCCATAAAAATCAATCTTATTTTGATCAATCTTGCTAAATTAGTCGTCAAGTGCGCAAAATTTTGGTCTGTACTCCATGAACAGCTGTTTTTAAGCTTACGATCAAGAGCCTCGCAAATGAGCCCGGAGATTTTTGAACTCATATAGGCACTCCTTGTTTTCTCAAATATCGTTCTTCAAGTGTAAAGTATGTCTTTAGGCAGTGTCGCATAATCTCTGTGAGATTCTGGGTTGTGCGGTGCTCACCGTTCTCACCATGCATTTATCGCAACCAGGCCACTGAACATTTGGTCTGCTAGGGTCCGTGAAGAGCGAGGTAATATCAAATGACGCCAAGCTCTCATTCGGTCTAGTTGTGACCACCTCTCCTCTATCCAGTAAATGTTCATCTGAGTAGGCTGTTGTTTGTAGACCCGCAGTCAGTAATCTCACGTTCTGAAATAAGAACTCTGCATGCCCTTATGTGGGCGTGCCTAGGAGTGAGACCGGATAAGATCATTCGTCCTGTTTGTCATAAGGAGGCTGCAGAATCGCGTCATAGCTTTTTCTGTGGGCTTTGCTGTAAACCAGACTCTCGTGTTGATGGCCTTAGCTCTCTCTAGTCGAGTCGGAGTTCTGCTCATCTTCGCCAGCAGCAACTTCAGACTGGCAGCATTGTAGGTTCAGCAGGACTCTCGATGTTTGAGGAATACCAGGTCTTTTGACAATTCAACCTGCTGCATCCGTTCGCATTCCAGAATGCTGCTAACCAGCGGATTTCTACTTTATTTCGGTAAATCGGTTCTGAGAATTGAGCGTTATAAACGCACCGTCCCCTCAGTATTCTTCCCGTAAATTTATTCCGATCGCAGTCCTCTTTAAGAAGGCCATGTTTTGCCGCCAATGCAGAATGTTGCGAATATTATAGTGTCGAAAATGCCGAGAATAACTTCCTCTGTTGTTGTACTTGTTATTTTTTTTACAAGATACTTGTTAACAGCGGTGAAAGGATTGTAGGCTGAATGTGCTCGCAGTACCTGTTTTCGGCTCTACGCATAAAACAGTACATGAGGGCGTTCACTAAACCATGCTTTCTCAATTGACTTACGAAAAGCAAAAGCGAATTTGTTACGTTTAACTGGTAATCACCTGTTTTGTTAGGATTCGGCGAAAGTGAAACTGACAATCATTGAAACAAAAACCCGAAATATTTTTAGAAGGGCATGTTTTGGATGACTGACAAACATCCTCCCCCCCAGCCAGTCTTATCTCTTGAAGAAGGAGACACGATCGCTGGGACAAGAGCTTTATTGGTCTGACGTTTCGGATCCCTGCTCGAACCCATCATCAGAGACAAAAGCAGATACAAGTGATTCACGCACAAGGGGCTGTAGTCGCCATGCTACCGCATACCTATGAACATTCATGGCTTCCCCCTTCATCCAGGATCGTCGCACCTGGTGTGCTAATTGTTTGATGGCTGACATTCGCGTCGTTAATTGCTGCAATTTCACCACGTGCGTTGAATGTTGGTGTGATGATTGCCCGAACATCTAACGCACCGACCCTGGTGTTTGGACAAGTGTTCACCTGTGCGCTCCCCGCGTGGCTAATTACTCCGCCTAGGCGAAGTCTCAGCACAGAGTATGGAAGGGGAAGTTCATTGCACTTGTTAATAGACTGGGGGCCAGTAAACCATGATTCAAGTAGCTCCCGGCTCACGCAGTTGTCACCTCTTTTGAGAATTTCGGCCTCGTCGAATTTGAATGTGTGTCCGGATCTTGTCGAATGAGCAACAACTTGAGAGCTGGCGTCATTTCTCCGCACCGCTGCATCGTGTTCGGCCATTCTCGTTCAGAGCTGTCTTCTGGTTTCTCCGACGTATTTGTCTTGTCCGCAGATGCACCAGATCCGATAAACGACTCCAGACGCTTTGAGCCGCGGCAGAGGGTTTTTCGGTTTCATTACCTGACGCCTGATGGTTGCCTCCGGTCTGTGTGCAACTCCAACCCCAAGTGGTACGAGAAGGCGGCCAACAGCTTCCGAAGCGTTATTGACATGCAGAATCGCCCGCCAAGATTTGGTGTTCGAGCAGTTAGGCCTTTCATCCCTTTTGCGTATGCACCGGTTGAAGAAGTTGCGCGGATAACCATTGGCTTTTAAGACCTGTCGGAGGTATTGTAGTTCTGCAATCTTGTCTCACGGCTCACTGCAGTCCGTTTCAACACGCCGATAGAGTGTCCTTATACAACTGCGTTTGTGACACCCAGTCAGCGTGCACGAAGAAATACATCCCACTTGAGTGTGGTAGACATGCTGTGGCATGCGCCAGTCCAGCACTCCAGGACAGTTCGACCGTCGGTTTCGATGATGTCCGTCGTGTGCTCCTCAGCAGGGTGAGAGCAGTGACGGCAACTTGTGCGAGGACTAGGCTATAGTGGTAGAGGACATGCATAGCATCTGCCGCACCCTCTCCTCTGCCCTCATCTGGGCCCGGTGTCAAGAAACCCGGAGATGGGAGAGGGCGCAGGTGGCTCACGCAGCGAAACCCGCAACTAGGCGTACCACCACACCCCCTGGTCCACAACATACATTTGACCGGCATTTTGGCCAACAATAAAGACCGATCAGAATGAGGAGGATGATGCAAGTTGCTGGGAAGCCATGCACGCCGCCTGTATGCCCAGTGGGAGCGCAAACGCGTCCACCGGCAGGGAATCAGGTGCTAGAGAACTGTCAGCACACACCGCGCTGTGCATGTCATGTTCTGCTGAAGCATCGCATAGCACAAGCACACAATCCTTAAGTCCCAAAAAGGTGGGAAGGGGCCCTGCACTTAGTCTAGCCCACCACCCCTCAAGGTCGGGTTGTATGAGATGCACCGCTCATGCACACACACACTCCTCGCATGCGCAGAACTATCAGAAGTCAAATTAGGAAGGAGACATTGTAGCTTGACTCTCAGTGCGCCAGTCCGGCATCCCACACAAACACACGCAAATGGACTGACTGCGTGGCCTGAGTTGAAGCGTCAGTTGGCAGCCTTCCCAGCCACGGCGCTTGGCCCACCACGCTCGGATGGCAAATGCAGCAAAGGGGTCACACGGAGAAGGCGCAGAGAAGCACACTTAAGTAGGGGGGGGCAGCAAGTAAGTGCTTACGTTATGTGGTGATGGGTGACGCTGATGCGTGTTGTAGGTGCCGGTGAGGAGAGGTGTGTTCTACCTCAGGTTTTCATGTCTCTGCGTGGACAGAGTGAACAGTGAAGTTGAATGCAGCGAGTGTATGCTTGTGATCCAGGCAATGGTTCGACAGTCTCTGTGCAGTGGATTCGTAAATGACCGACCGGGCCAGTATGAGAGGTGAGTTTGCGATCGTAATAAAGACGGGTTGGGACCGAGTCCACATTGCTGTAGGTGAAGGTTGTGATGATGAAGGTGATTGTTGGCGGGGCGTCGAGAGCGTTCCGGTCGATAGGAGGGGTGGTATCTATCTATCCAGCGGACTGCACCTTCTACACCCTTGCCGGGGAGGAGTAGGAGAGGGAGGAGGAGGAGGAGGAGGGGCGAAGGAGGGGGAGTCGGTGTACTACGTAGCTGGTCCATCACGGTTTCGTGAGAATTAATTTTGGCAAGCATGACTTGCACGTACACGACCTCATGAAATGTCGGCCAAAATTCTGAAATGCCTTTTCGACTAGGAGGGTTTACTTAGATGAAATTATACTACTGATGACTATGCGGCAGAATCCTATAGAATTTCGGGCTCGCCAGGATGTCGGCTTTTGTATGCACTTCTTTTCGTCCTCCTACAGAAGCCACTCTCAGTTGAAATCGACATCTTGGGTAGCATGCATTTTTCACATTGATTTTCGATGGTCTTATAAACTCAAATACATTTTATAGAAAGCATGCCTAGGATTTGCGAACTTCCCTTTTGGCTTCGACAGCGGTGATCCGGCTGGCTTCAAAGACTGCTGCTCCAGTCTTCCCTTCTATTCTTCAGGCCAGTCAGTTTCGTGCGAAGTCTTCTCAAGACTTCAGATTGACTTGTAGCCGCTTCAAGGTGTTCTCCAAAGTGTCCTCCAGACGGCAGAATCGGCCTCCTTGTCGGCGAGCACCCGTAACAATAACTGCATAGGAGAGTTCTTTTGGAAGGCGAGCGTCATTCGTCCTCACCAGGTGGCCATTCTGTCGTAGTTGCAATTGCCTCAGCATGGCGTGGATGTTAAGGATTCCACTCCTATCCAGAACCCCTCTTTCCGAGATCCTCTCTGGTCACGTCATATCTGGCATTCACCGGATACACCTGAGGTGGAGGTGATTCAGCTTCCGCGTTTGCCTATTGCAGACTGTCCAGGTCTACACTCCGTGCGGAAGTGTCGTCAGGATGACAACTTTGCACATCTTCACTTGGTGTTCAGGTGGAGCCCGTGGCGTTTTCATAGCGAGCTCTGCAGCCAGCCGATGACTTTGGTGGCTTTGGAGGTCTGGTGAGCCACTCCGTCGTCAATTTCTATACAGTGTGAGAGTGTGCAGCCTAAGCAGGCAAAGCTGCCCGTGTTTTATCGTTCGATGCTGCTGACTTGGATGCGAGGAACACTGTATGCAGTGTTGGACAGCGGTTGGTGCATAATCATCGTTTTGTCCTTGTTGATGTTCAGTCCGAATGTGGTATACCCGACGTCAAAGAGGTTCATGCTTCTTTGCATATCCTCTTCGGTCGTGGTGTTGATTGTCCGGTCATCCACAAAGATTAGGACCTGAACTGTAGTCTTAGAGAGACGCGTTGATGCCTGCATGCGCCGGCTGGTAAGAAGATGCTCGTCGGTCCTGTAGGCGATGCAGATTCCGGGGTACTCGTTGCGGTAGGCGTCCATCAGCATGGCAGGAAACGTGGGGCTGAAGAGGGTAGGCGCGAGGACGCAGCCCTGCTTCACTCCTTCGGTTACCGGAAGTGCTTTAGAGTCGGTCCAATTTTCCATGATGCTATCATCCCAGGCGTGGAGATGACGTACCTTGCACGTGTACCACCTAGGACAGCCGAATTTCTGCATGATTTACCACAGTCCATCGTGACTCACCATGTCGAAGGTTTTCTTTAAGTCAATGAAGATAGTGTAATGGTGGGCTCGCATTTCCTGGCATTTATCTTGAAACTGGTGGGCAGTGAAGATCATGTCGGCGGCTCCGCACTGACGTCGGGAGAAGTCATTGTTCGAGGTGGTCGTCAGGACGGTTGGAAAGGATGCGGACGAAGGTTTTCGCAGCGATGTTGAACAGTGAGATTTCTCTGTGCTTATCACAGAGTTGATGATTCCCTATAGACGTTTGTAGATATGGATAATAGTCGTGTCCTTGATGTTGGAAGTGACCTGCCTTTGAAGCCACATCTCCAGAAAGAGCTCTGTGAGTTGATTCATTGACCGGGGGCCGCTGTGCTTGTAGACTGCGACCGGAATGGCATCAGATCTCGGTGCTTTCCTGCCGGACAGTTGGTGTATGGCGCGGATTATTTCTTAGAGAGAAGGAGACTAATCCGGGTCGTCGTTCGTTTCCACTTGAAGCAGTCGATCGATGGAGGTATCGGGAATTATAGATGGGCGACTGAGGACATTTCTAAAGTGTTTATACTGACCCAACCGCGAAAAACTCGGCGCCTCGGTTGGGTCAATATGAATAATTCAAGATCTGCCAAAACATCTGTGAATTTCTATAGTGCTCGACGCAACTCTTCAGAACCCGTCAGAGTCATTTTTCCTTAGGAGCCGGGAAGTAGCGCGGTTCTTTTAGTTGGAAGGCCGTAGTTCGTCTTGGCTAATGCGAGGAAGTTCTTGAGCTCATTGCGGTCGACATATCCCTGGATGTCCTCGGCCTTGCGAGTCATCCAGGCGTCGTGCATCTCCATCACTCGCTGCTGCACAATGCGACGATGGCGGAAGAAGACCGCCCTGATGACGCTGGTCCGGTGGTTTATGTAGACCTTGTGCAGCGGCTGCTGTCGGTGCCGCTGCCGTCGAACCGATCCTAATGTTGGTGACATGCGCGTCCAAGGCTATCCAAAACATTCGAATGGGTAGCGGTCCTCAGTTGACGCTATCGAGCCTCCACGGTGGCGTTGTCGTCCAGGGCCGACATTTACTCCAGGTGTTGCGTCAGTTGATTGCTGAAATTCCAGCAAAGCGGTATTTAACCTACCTGGCGGTCGCTTACCTTGTCGCCTTCTGTAAGGTTGCAGGCGGAGCCTCATCTTAGAGATGACGAGGCAGAAATCGGTCCAGCCCTCGGCGTCGCAGATCACCTTGGTCACTAGCACGTTCTGTCGATCTTGCCTCTGAAAGAGAATGCAGTCCAGCGGTTGCTAGCGACGCGATCAGGAATGCACCCTTAAGTCGTTTTCTTCCGCTTCGGGAGGCCGACGAATGTGTTAGTCAGCAGGAGAGAGTGTTCTGCGCAGGTTCGCAGAAGAAGGAGACCACTGTCATTGCAGCTGGCGATTCCGTGGTGACTCAGCACTCCCCTCCAATAAGAGCAGTCTATCCCAACGTGGGTGTCGAAATCGCCAATAACAACCAGCTTCTCCGCCTTCGGTCCTGGCGACAGTGCCGAAGGCGTACAAGCTGGTTGTTATTAACGATTTCGACACCCACGTCGGAACAGACTGCGCTGCCTGGAGGGGAGTGCATTTTTTCCTTGGTTTTCAATGCCTCTAAAAGTCCAATTATGTTTCATGGGAAACATGCATAAAAACATTCATTTTTTGGTCATTCGGTAGAAAATCACGTCTTCTTCCAATTTTGTACTTGAAGGAAGAGTATAATTCGGTTTTCAAAAAGTTTTCTAATTCCCGAATAATTTTGAACCCGCTCCGCCGTCACACTTGCATTCAGGGTTTCCAAACTGCAAGCCATGTATTTTCCGCGCGCGGAAAACTACACATTTCTCTACGGTATTGAGAGAAGATCATATAGGGTTCATAAAAGTTAGCATTGGATTTGATCCACATCGTTAACTTTACAAGTCACATTAGTAAATGCAAAGACATGAGGTCTTATGAACGGCCATTTCATGGTATTTTAAAATTTTACAATAATAAACTTTTTAGAACCGAATTATGTTCCTCCTTCGAGTATAAAATTGAAAGAAGGCATAATTTTCCACCGAATGAGCAAAAGATGAATCTTTTTAGGCATGGTTTCTATGATATATAATTGGACTTGTAGAGGCATCGAAAATCAATGAGAAAAATGCCTGTTACTTAAGTAGTCATTTTTTGCAGAGTATGTTTTTTGTATTCAGCCGCAAGGAAGTTCCTTCGAAAGCTGTAACTGAATTATTATAGAATTATACTGCAGACTGACTGGTTTTACAACCCTACTAAATTAGTCCTTTTGAAACGAAAATGCATTTCGGAATTTCGGTTGACATTTTATGTGTTAACCCACTTACTGTACAAGATGCTTTCAAATCGCAGATCATTTTGTGATGAGAATGACCCGTGGCTGATTAGCGAGGTCAAAACAGCAGAAGGAATTGTAGGTAGCCCATTCAGGCAAGGCGGCCGATACTGATGTTCTACCACCGCCAGCGAAGACTCTAGACTGAGTCCAAGGGAGCCACGGGGTAAACACGGCCCGCAAACTGATCAGTGCAAAGCCTTCTTACGAAAGAAAGCATAGTAATAACCGAAAGCCAATGAAACCCTGCATCTTGAGGATGCTACATTTGGCAGCGATTTACGACAAAATTCTGGGTTGGATTTAGCGATTTTACTGCAGGTATGGAATATGTTACGAGATAGAAGTGCGCGGTGTTATTACCCACGAAGACAAGGGAGACTGGAAGAGCCGTTTCTGCCTTATTAGCCTTCGTCAGCCAGCCATACTCAACCCCGAGGTGTGGGACACCTGAGGCTCGAACTCGAGACCCGCTAGTTAGAAATCCAACGCCTTTAACCACTGAGCCACGAGCTCGTTGTCCTGCGGGGCTGCTGGTTGTGCTCGAGAGCGGGAACCCGTGAGGCCCAATGGAACGAGTGAATTCCGTAAGAACGATCGATGAGCGCCCCTCCACCATAGAAGTGCACGTCATTCAAAATAATATATTGCCACTCATCCACTCCTGTCAAATTGCCATTAATATCCCTCAACGCATCTATTCACAGGAAAATGTCACTATGCCAACAACCGCCCCAAAATACAATGAGAACATCATTCAAAATCGTGCAAATTATTCTTAATCGACTTTAGCAATTGCAGGATTCGAATTTTTGGTCTGTACACATGCACCTCTGTGAGTTATCACGAGAAATAGCTGTGTCATCTCCCTTTCTCTGCAGTGATTTTATGTAAGCAAGCCGGTAATAGACGGCTGACATGATTTCAAACGATCAGCGCAGACTAGCCATAGCTTCAAGAAGTCTGCGTACCGCCAACGGGATTGAAATTGTTGTCCACAGCTCACGACAAATATGCCCCACCAAAAAATTCCCTTCTCTACCATTTTTCCATTTGCCGCAAATCCCACCGACTTGGTGCTTTTGAAACGCTGGTGGTTTGCTCTAGTTAAGCTCTCATTGTCGATCCTTAGAAGAGGGGATAATGAGGGGCCGAAAGTCCACCCACTTGCGCACGTGCATTTCATGCTTGCCAAACTTTATTTTCACGAAACTGTGCGGGGTGGCTGAACAGCTACGGGGAGCATCACCTCCTCCTCCTCCTCCTAAGCTAGAGTGCAGTGGGTGCGGCCCAATGGATAGACATTTACAGAGGTATGCAGCAGGCAAACATACCTAATGTCCATCTCTATATTTAGCACAATCTGGGGGCGGTGGCAGAGGTGATGATGAAACGTCACGTAGACAG
The DNA here is from genome assembly GCA_902702965.1 of Spirometra erinaceieuropaei. Lineage (NCBI taxonomy): Eukaryota > Metazoa > Platyhelminthes > Cestoda > Diphyllobothriidea > Diphyllobothriidae > Spirometra > Spirometra erinaceieuropaei. Next base: position 428,923 of record CACRXP010000164.1, read on the forward strand.
AAGGTAGTTTGTTTTCCAGGTGGGGACGTGGCAGGATTTGCGTAAGCAAGCAAATCACGCGCTACCTGCGCTGTGAGAGTGGGAATATCCCCATGAGCGCGGTACCTTGAAATGAGATGATCCACAAAATCAGAAAAGCATTTTTGGAAATGCTTTCGCTGATCGTTGCTGAGCGGGCTTGACAACCGGCAGCAATTTAGTCAGTTTTTAAAAGTCGACATGGTGAAATCTAAAGACTGATCGGGCAGGGTCATACTATGACAACGAACAATTAACAATCTTACACCAGTTTAAACACAAGACAAATTTTCATACACTTACTGATTTCAAAAACTAACAATATTGCTACATTTTCAAAACGATTTTCGGGTTTATGTGGGTTCATTTCAGATCAGTTTTCCGGTGGTTAATCAGTCAAAAAAGGATGCTACAAGGGAAATTTTCACAGCCTTAGCGCGGGCCTGCTGCGCGTGATTTGTCCGCTTGCACATATCCTGCTCCACTCCCTCCTGAACAGTAAACCACCGTTTGCCCACCTGACAGTTCATCCTCACTTCCGCCACCAATATAGAGATGGATATTGGGTATTTTTGCCTACTGCATACCTCTGTGAATCACCATCCAGTGGACCGCACCCACTACACTCCTGGGAGGTGGAGGTAGAGTTATACCTCGTAGCTGGTCCGTCACCCGCGCACAGTTTCGCGAGAATGAAGTTTGGCAAGCATGATACGCATGTGCACATATGGGTGGACTGTCAGCCCCTCCTAAGCCCCTATGGTAAGAATTAGCAATGACGTTTGTAAATAGGGTGCTGCATCCGAACTTGAAGGGATGATGATGAGGCGGAGGAAGAAGAAGAAAAAGAATAAGAAGGGGAGGAGGAAGGGAGGAAGAATAGAACGAGAGGAGGAGGGGGAGGAGGAGGAGGAGGAGGAGATGTACCTCGTTGCTGGTCCGTCACCTGCGCACGGTTTCAAGAAAGGGAATTTTGGCAACCATGACTTGCACGTGCGTATATAGTGAGTGACCGATCTCATGAAATGATAGCCGAAATTCTGAAATGCATTTTTGATCTGGAAGAATTACTCAGGTGGGACTGTAGTACCGATTACTATGCGGCAGAATCCTATAGTATTTCGTGCTCGCCAGGATGTCGGTTTTTGCATGCAATTCTATTCTCCCTCCTGCAAAAGCCACACTCAGCTAAAATTGACTACTCGAGTAGTAAGTATTTTTCACACTGACTTTCGCTGATCTTATGAACTCAAATATATTTTACAGACAGCATGCATAAAAATATGCCTTATTTTACTCGTTTGGTGGGAAATAACATTGTATTTGCATTTTATTCCCTAAGAGGGTATACCTTTCGGTTTTAAACAAGTTTCTAATTATGAATATTCTAAGACCGTGCCGTATCCATTCCTCCAGCACCGCACATGTCCGTTTGTCAACGCTCCGCATGAAATGTACAACGTAGTCCGCATCCATTGAAAAATCCCGTGAACTCTATATGTTATATTTTTAAAGAAATAGAGGAATATATGATTTTCTTCACGCGGAAAGCACACAATTCGTAGACTGAAATAGCTAGACGCTAATGAAACGACTGGTTAGGCTCAAAATTACTCAGAAATTGGGGAAATTCTTCAGAACCTATATACATACATTATCTTGGGTATAAAATGTTAAGACAATGTTATTTCCCACCAAACGAGTAAAATAAAGCATATTTTTATGCATGCTGTCTGTAAAGTATATTTGAGTTTATCAGATCATCGAAAATCAGTGTGAAAAATGCGTGCTACTAAAGTAGTCAATTTTAGCTGAATGTGGCTTTGCAGGAGGGAGAAGAGAATTGCATTCAAAAGCCGACATCCTGGCGAGCCCGAAATAATATAGGATTCTGCCGCATAGTCATTAGTATTACAATCTCACCTAAGTAATCCTTCCTAATCGAAAACGCATTTCAGAAATTTGGCCAACGTTTCATGAGGTCGGTCACGCACCGTATTGGTGGACTGTCGGCCCCTCCTAACCTCCTCTTGTAGGATCAGCATTGAGAGTTTAACTAGAGCAAGTCACTAGAGTTTTACAAGTACCGAGTCGGTGGGATTTGGAGTAGATGAAAAATGGTGGGGATGGGTATTTGGTGAGGAGGATATTTGTCGTGAGCTGTAGGCGGCAATTTCATCCTCGTCGGTGGTACCCAGATTTCTAAAGGCTATGACAAATCTGCACTGGTTGTTTTAAATCCTGTCAGGTGCCGTTAATCGGCTTGCCTACATCTGCAGGGTATCCGAGTTCGAGTCCCAGATTCTCCACACCTGGGCTTGCATACGGCTAACTGACGACGACCAATACATCAGAAATGGCTATCGCACACCTCCTTGTCCTTGTCGGTGTTCCTTCCTGCGGCGAGAGAGAGGACACGACTATCTGCCGTGATAACTCCCAATAGGGCATGTCTACAAATCAAAAATTCGATCCTTGCAATTACTCCAGCCAACTAAGAATAATTTGAAAAGTCACTTTGCAAACACCTGTTTTCGGCAATTTCACGTCAGGCCAATGCAGTCACACGAAGGAATGAAAATGTACAAAATTAACAGTGTTTATAGGTGTCTAAAGGACTATTAAGTCGTCAACACTCATCTTCCCCACGCCGCTCCATGAGGACGTCGGAGAGTTTTGGTCCTCAGAGCTAAGGAAAAGGGGTAGAGTAGTCTTAGAGTTCGAGAACATCACTCGAAGACTCTTTTGCCTCCCTCCGCTAGCTCTGAGGACCAAAACCCTCTGACCTCGTCATGGGGTCAGCGTGGGGAAGATGAGTGCCAGTGACTTAATAGTCCTTGAGACACCTATAAACACTGTTAATTTTGTACATTTTCATTCCTTGGTGTAACTTTACTGGCCTGACGTAGAATTACCGAAAACATGTGTTTGCCAAATTAACATGGAATTTTTTGCGGAACGAAGAATAATTTGCGTGAGTATGGAAGATTTCGTCATTGCATTTCGAGGGGCTGTTGTTGGGATAATGACAGTTTCCTGTGAATAAATGCTTTGAGGGATATTAATGGCAATTTGACAGGAGTGGATGAATGGCAATATATTTTTTGAATGATGTGCACTTCTATGGTGGAGGGGCGCTCATCGATCGTTCTTACGGAACTCACTCGTTCGGTTGTACCTCACGGGTTCTCTCTCTCGAACCCAACCAGCAGCCGCACAGGACAACGAGCTCGTGGCTCAGTGGTTAGAGTCGTTGGACTTTTAACTAGCGGGTCTCGAGTTCGAGCCTCAGGTGTCCCACACCTCGGGGTTGAGTATGACTGGCTGACGACGGCTAATAAGGCAGAAATAGCCATTCTAGTCTCCGTAAAAACATTGTTCATATCTATCTTGTAACATGTTCCATACCTGCAGTAAAATCGCTAAGTCCAACCCAGAATTTTGTCGTAAATCGCTGCCAAACGTAGCATCCTCAGGATGCAGGGTTTCAGTGACTTTCTTTCGTAAGGTTTTTCACCGATCAGTTTGCGAGACGTGTTCACCCTCCATGCTCCCTTGGACTCAGTCTAGAGCCCTCGCTGGTGGTCGTAGAACATGAGCATCGGACCCCTTGCCTGAATGGGCTACCTACAATTCCTTCTCCACTTTTGACCTCAAGAACCAGCCACGGGTTAGCCTCACCTCAAAATGATTTGCGATTGGAAAGCGTCTTGTTTGTCTTGAGGTGAAAACAACCTCTGAATTATAAGTACTGACAGGACATCAACGACTGACTGATGACCCAGCGCCTGCCTTTTCTGGGATCGAAATTTTTCACCATCGTCAGCACCTACGCCTAACCACTGACCGACTCTGACGAAGCGAAGACCAAGTTCTACGAATACTTAAGCGCTCTGCTGGCGACATTGCCGAAGGCGGATAAGCTAATGGTTACGACAGTGGCCGCTCGCCGATCAGGTTACGGAACATGCCCACTGTCTTAATTGATATTCCCGATCACAACCGACAGGACAACGGGCCCGTGGCTCAATGGTAGAGCGTCAAACTCCATGACCAAAGATCCCGGGTTCGAATCTCAAGTGATCCACACTTGGGGCTAGGTATGACTGGCTGATGACGGCTAATAAGCCAGAAATGGCCATTCCGGTCTCCCTTGTCTTTGTCGGCCCTATCTCATCTAAGCTGGTTTATATTGTCAACTTCGACACCCCCGTCAGGACAGACTGCGCTGCCTGGAGGGGGGTGCTGAGTCACCACGGAATCGCCGGCTGCAATGACAGTGGTCTCCTCCTGCAAACCAGAGTAGAACGCTCCCTCCTGCTGACTAACACATTCTCCGGCCTCCTGACGCGGAAGAAGACGACTTAGGTGTACTCCTGGTCGCGTCGCTGGCAGCTGCTGGACTACATTCTCGTTCAGAGGCAAGATCGGCAGGACGTGCTAGTGACCACGGCGAATCGCGACGCCGATGGTTGGATAGATTACTGTCTCGTCATCTCTAAGATGAGGCTCCACTTGCAACCTCACAGAAGGCCACAAGGGAAGGGACCGCCAGGTTGGTTGAATACCGCCTTACTGGAATTTCATCAATCAACTGACGCGGCACCTGGAGTAACTGTCGCCCCTGGACGGCAACGCTGAACACGATTCTGGTGGATTCTGAAGCGCTGCACCGAACACTTTAGAAGTTCATAGATATTTTGCCAGATCTTGAATTATTCATATTGACCCATCGACTTCAAATCCCACGTCCGTACAGACTGCACTGCCTAGGGGGAGTGCTGAGTCACCATGGCATCACCGGTTGCTATGACAGCGGTCTTCTTCTCCTGCGAACCAGAGGAGAACACTCTCTCCAGCTTACTAACACATTCTTCGGCAATTTCACAGGGGTAGACGTTCGGCAATGTATTTTTTGAATGATTTGTACTTCTAAACCCGCAGTGGAATCGCTAAGCCCAACCCAGAGTTCTGCTGTAAATCGGACTGTGACTGATTGTGTTTGGCTTCCTCTCGTCTTGCAAATCTTGACGGTTGTTCTGTTAGGAACGAAAAATATTATGATCGCATCTGTAGCGAATAGCCTCATCCAGTTTGGGAATTCTGCCTTGACGAGTTCCGCTTCGAACCCTCTCGCACAATCAGATGCAGGCTGATCTGGTTCGACTGCGATATTTACCTTTCCATGAGCGACGAATTTTCCCTTCAAATCCAATTAAATCACATCCCTTTGCTTTTTTCGGAAAAGGGTTTTTTGCTGTTCGCTAACAGTTCTTCATGACAGATTGCCTTTTTATAAGCCCGAACAGTACACCGTACAGTGTCTGCCTACTCTTTTTAAAATTTACTCGAAAATTTATGTTTACGCTGTATGAAAGTACCCCTATAGGCATACAGTAAGACAATTTATTTGTCTGCTTAGATGTATAAGCGTTTTTTTACAAACGTGGGGTATCTAACATTTGCAGGAATAAAAATGGCATCGGCATTTGAGCAAATGTGAGACTAATAGACTCGACAGGACAATAAACCAAACACACTGTCGAATTCTTTGGAGAGAACGCAGGTGCAAGACTCGGGTGCTGCAAAACCATGTGCGATGCCACCTCTAGTGGGTTCGTTTCATATCAATTTCGGCATGTAGAATCTGTCGAAGAAAAGTATGCTGCAAGGGACATTTTCACAACCTAAGCGCGGGTCTGCGGCGCGGGATTTGCTCGTTTGCACAAATTCTGCGCCATGCCCTCCTGACCAACACACTACGGTCTACCCACGTGACAGTTCATCCTCACCTCCGCCACCGCCTCCAGATTTGACAAAATATACAGATGGACATTAGATATTTTCGCCTACTCCATCGGGTACACGAAATGTCCCATAATATAATATAGTCTGCCTGGAGGTCACTCTTGTCTACAGTCAGTATGGTCACTTTCATTACGATAATGGGCACTTATGAGCAGAATCGCAGATGGTTTGCATAAAAAGGTCATAGGGAAATGGTCCATGGCTTGTAAATAAGCGCCGTGTTGTTGTGCGCGCAGTCATAGGTCGTGCACGGGATACGGACTCCCGTAACAGAGGTGGTATTGCTGCTGGTTTTGCAAACCCGATTCTTGGACCAGCGTTCTCTCCAAGGAGTTCGGCAGTGTGTTCGGCCTGTTCGTGTTTGACGTTTCCTCCTCTGGAGCACCTTAGTGTCTCGCTCTTTTCTCGTTCCCACTATTCCCGTTCCTTCAACGAGATCTTTTCATTTGGAACGCTGTTCTGCCCACTTGCCTTCCATACTCTCTCTCTCTCGCTCTCTCTCTCTGTCTTTCTGCGGATGTAGGCAGGCCGAAAGTAGGCAGCTGACATGATTTCAGACAATCAGTGCAGACTAGCCATAGCCTCAATAAGTCTGGGTATCACCAACGTGGATGAAATTGCCGCCCACAGCTCACAACAAATATCCCCACCATCAAATCCCCATCTCTACTATTAGTGATTTGCTTTAGTTAAGCCCTCGTTGTTGACTCTTAGAAGAGGGGGTTAGGAGGGGCCGACAGTTCACCAATATGTGCACACGCATATCATGCTTGCCAAACTTCATTCTAACAAACTGTGCGTGGGTGGCGTGCCAGCTACGGGATGCACCTCCTCCTCCTCCTCCTGGGCATTATTGGACTGGGTGCGGTCCACTGGATGGAGTGTCACAGGAGTATGCAGTCGGCAAAAATACCTAATGTTCATCTCTATATTTAGCCCAATCGAGAGGCGGTGGCAGAGGCTAGGGTGAGATGTCACGTAGGCAGGCGGCATCCCGCAGATCAGAAAAGGGTTGAAGAGGATTTGCGTAAGCAAGTTAATCATGCGCTACCTGCGCTGCGACAGTCGGAATGTCCCCATGGGCGCGGTACCTCGAAATAAGACGAATTCACAAAATCTGAAGACTGATCAGACAGGGTTATGCTCTGGCGACGAACAATTAGCCATCTTAGACTATTTTAAACACCAGGAAAATTTTCATGGACTTGATGACTTCAAAAATAACAGCATTACTACCTTTTCAGAAATGATTTTTTGATTTTTGTGGATTCATTTTATATCCATTTCCCGGTGGTGAATCTTTCGAAGAAAAGGATGCTGCAAGAGGAATTTTCATAGTCTAGGCGCGGGTCTGTAGCGCGTGATTTGTCCGCTTGCCCAAATTCTGCCCCACCCCCTCCTGAACAATAAGGTGTCGTCTGCCTACGTGACATTTCATACTCACCTCCGCCACTGCCTCCAGATTGGGCTAAATATAGAGATGGACATTGGGTAGTTTCGCCAACTGCTTGACTCTGTGAATCACCATCCAGGAGGCCGAACCCATTGAAATCTCGCCCAGAAGGAGGAGGAGTACCTCGTAGCTGGTCCGTCATCCGCGCACAGCTTCGTGAGAATTAAGTTTGGCAAGCATGACATGTATGTGCGCATACAGTGAAATGTTAGCCAAAATTCGGAAATGCGTTTTCCATCTGGAAGGATTACTCAGGTGGGACTGTAATACTGATTGCTATGCGGCAAAATCCTACAGTATTTCGGGTTTGCCAGAATGTCGGCTTTTGAATGCACTTCTTTACTCCCTCCTGCAAAGGTCACGATCGGTTTAAATTGATTGCTTGTTTAGCATGCATTTTCACACTGATTTTCGATGGTCTTATAAACTCGAATATATTAAATGGAAAACATGCACAAAAATACGCGTTAGTTTACTGGTTTGGTGGGAAATCACATTGTCTTTACATTTTATACCCGAAGAAAGTATACATATAGGTTTTGGATAAGTACTCCAGTTTCCGAATAATTTTGAGCCTAACCAGCCGTTGCGTTAGCGTTTAGAGATTTTAGTCTACAATGTTTGTTCTTTCCGCGTAAGGAAAATCATACATTCCTCTATGTATTTAAGAAGATACCATATAGAGTTCCTGAAATTTTGCAATGGATGCGGACTATGCTGTGTGCACTATGGGCACATATTGATGGACTGTCGGCCCTTCCTAACCCCCTCTTCTAAGAATCAACAGGGAGTGTTTCACCAGGGCAAATCATCAGTGTTTCAAAAATGCCAAATCGGTGGGATTTGGCGAAGATGGAAAAGTGGCGGAGATGGAGATATGGTAAGGGGGATATTTGTCGTGAACAGTAGGCAGTAATTTCAAATTCGTTGGTGATACCCAGATTTCCTGAGGCTATGGCTAGTCTGCACTGACTTTTTGAAATCCTATCGGCTACATATTATCGGCCTGCCTACATTTAACTCACTGCAAAATGTGACATGATGCACGAAAGGCATCCGAGTTCGAGTCCCAGGTTTTCCAGCCCTGAGTTTGTATACGGCTGATTGACGAAAGCCCATACGCCAGAAGTGGCCATCACACTCCTCCTAGCCTTTGTCGGTATTTCTTCCTGCGGAGAGTGAGATGACAGGGCCGTCTTCCGGGATAGCTCACAGTAGGAGCATTTCATGTGTTAGAAGAAGAAAATTGGCTCTCCGGAACAGGTTTATTTAACTGCTGACGTTTCAAAGAGCTGGGTGGGCTCTTCATTGTCAAAGCGTAAACTGCACCTAATCGATCAGAAATTTCGTTTAAAGTGGCAAGTTGTGTTGGCCGGCCTCATGCTGATGGAGTCTGGCCACTTGATGCACCCGATTACACACATGCTCTCCTGCACGACAGGTTACCGAATCGGCCTTCTCACTTGCACACAAACCACTCAGTCTGTTCGCTACTTGGTGGCTGCCAAGAGCCAGTGACGCGGGCAACTTGGCAGTCCTAACTCCGCCTGTGTCTCTCATGTCCACATTCTCCTCCCTGCCGTTTTTCAACTTCCTTCTTAGTAAATAAATAATCTGTTTTATTTAGCACCCATGCGGGTACTGTCATTGTAGACTGAAAATACACTTAAGTGAAGACATTCAAGAGTGAGCTTCGGTGATACCCAAACTTCTTGAGACTACAGCTAGTCCGCACTGATTATTTGAAGTCATGTCAGCCGCCCATTACCGGCCTGCTTACATTGAAATCTCCGCGGAGAGAGAGAGGTAGGGCTCGGCCATCTTTCGATGCTGCACATTTCACCGGCAGGCTCCTCGGGGACTACATCTTGCAGCATTTGGCTCAAAATCTGAGCTCTGCATATTCGCCAAATTCAATCTGACGTTATTGTCGGCACATTCCTGCCAAAATGCGGCATTTCAAAAAAATATCGTCCTTTCTTGATGCGACTTTCAGCACGACAGGGCACTAATCTACAGACACGGAGGCCAACACTTCGCCATAGTAGTTATCTGATTGTGCAAACTGCCGAAAACTTTGGCTTTGCTTTTTTCTGTCTATATCTCTCCCTATTACTGAGTGCATCTCAAGTGATTGAAAAATGCTCTAGAGTAGGACATATCTAGAAGGCAAATTGGCAGTATTTGTATACAGCAGTTTTTGATATCATCTCCCCATTTCGACCCCAAATGATCTGCTGACGATCATGGCGGACTCCTCTGTTCTTGCAAATTGCTACTAGTTTGGTCCGTCAGCAAATAAGTGTCATGGTCGCACCCCCTTCCCACGCTTCGATGATCACTGCAGCTTTTAATGTTTCCTCTTCGGCCGGACTCTAGGCGAACTGTGACTGATCGCCTTCCGGTTCCTCTCGTCTGGCCACGTTGTCGGTTGTTTCTGTTGCCCACGCGAAATATTATGGTCGCATCTGCAGCGAAAAGCCTCATCCACTTTGGGAATTCTATCTTGACGACATCCGCTTCGAACCCTCACACACCACCATATGCAGGCCGGTCTTGTCCGACCCGAATATTTTCCTTTCAATGAGCGACGGTTTTTTCCCTTCAAATCTAATCAAGGTAAATTCATGTTCCTTTTTCGGAAAAGCGTTTTTTGCAGTGCACTAACAGTTTTTCATACCAGACTGCCTATTTTGTAAGCATGAACTGGACACCGTACAGAGTCTACCGACTTGTTATAAAATTCACTCGAAAAATTATGTTTTCTTAGTATGGAAGTACTCCTAGGTTCGATTGAGTTCAGTTCAGTTTATTGAGGGAAAGAGGCGTAAGGCTTTGAATACCCTACTTACAAGGTAAAACTGGGTGCGGTGTACAGAGAAGTTGTCTGGGCTGAAATACTTCAAACGAACCCATAATGCTGTGAAAAAATGGGATTTTTAGTCTCAAGGAATGAGCTCAATATTTCATCGCTCTTGGTCATTTCGGAATTTAAATATATCGAGGTTCTTTATAATACTTGTATCGGTGGTGATATCACAACATCTACGGGAAGGGCATTCAATCGTATGACCACTCGGACAGAGAAGGAGAACTTCCGCACATCCAGCCTTGCCTGCTGAGTGCGCAGATTTAATGGGTGACCACGGAGGTTGGTCGTGGTATCGAGTTCAAAAAGTCCTCAAAAACCAGGCTGCAGTCCGAACCCTACCCCATGCGGAAAGTTTGCAAGAGATCCCCCCGAAGTTGCCTATAACTTGAAGTGAAGAGGTTCTGATTTACTAAGCGGGTTGCATAGGGAAAGGGGCTTTGACCCCTTGCCATCTTCGTTGCTCTTCTTTGAACTCATACGAGGCAGTTTTGGTCCCTAACCGCCCGCGGTCTTCAGGCTTGTATGCCGTATTCCAAGTGCGGCCGGACGAATGTTTCGAATGTCTTTGAGAAAGCATCTTCGTCAAAATCCATAAACGCACGCTTGATGGCGTACAGTACGAACATTGCGCTTTTTGCCACTGTCGAACAATGAGCGGATGATATTAGGGAACTCGTCGTCAGCACACCGAGGTCCTTTTGGGCTTCGATCTCCTGTAGGGCTGCATCGCCCAGAAAGCAGTCTCTTATGCTGGCGGGTCTGGCTGTGTAGCCTAGGCAAAGTATGCTACATTTACCAGCGTTGAACCGCAGGAGCCAACGGTTTGACCACTCCTCCAGCCGATTTAGGTTCATCTGCAGTCTGTCTTTGTCGGCAGGGCCCCAAATTACACTCCATATCTTCATGTCATCAGCAAACATTGCTACTCCGCAGTCTTTGTATTGTATTGTATTGTATTTTAGGGTAATAGGCAATGCCCTTGATGACCCTATTGAAAACGGTACATAAAATATAAATGTTAAATGTACATCTTACTAAAATTTTGTCAGTAACATATTTGTTCACGGGAAACTTTCGCAATGCGGGACTGCTAAGCGTGCGGCAGGCGGTCTTCTCAGTGTACACATGAAATTTTAAGTGCAGTTATATACAATCAGCATAAAGTGCAGTCATTTGCATAGTTTGAGAGGGGGCATCTCATTAACAGTCAGGGGTGTGTTAAGTAGGGATGAAATCAAGAAATGAAATTTATGGCTGGCCGCAGGAAGTCCTGTTGTGAAAGTCGTCGTTTATCAAATATCAAACGATCCAGCTGCCTTTTGAATACAGCGATTGTAGCAGATGTCACTATTTCACTTGGGAGTGAGTTCCATGGCCGAACAACACGCTGGCTGAAGGAAAACTTCCGATTGTCTAGGCGTGTACGCTCCCGCTTGACTTTGTAAGGGTGACCGCGCAGGTGACTCGTGGTCGTGAATTCAAAAAAGTCGTCAGTTTTGAGCGAACATTCCTGCCCGTGGATAATGCGGAATGTCCATAATAGGTCACACCTCATTCTTCTATAGGATAGGGGGAACAAATTTAACTGGATCAGTCTTTCTGGGTATGACAGAGTCCTGAGACCGTCCACCAGTTTTGTGGCCCGTCGTTGCACCTGCTCTATGGCATCACTGTCTTTCTTCATCCAGGGCATCCATGATGGCATTTCGTATTCCAAGTGCGGTCTGACGAATGTGCCGAATATCTGTGAGAAGAGTTCTGGAGGAAAGATTTTGAAGGCACGCCTAATCCAGTGCATGGTGCTGGTTGCCTTTTGGACGACTCTTTTGCAGTGCTGAGAGGGCAGCAAGTTTGAGCATGTCCAGACACCTAGGTCTTTGTGCGTGTCCACTTCATTTAGTGGAACCCCATTTATGATGTACTGATGTTTTGGGAAGCGCCTCCGTCCAGATTCTAGTCGCAAGACTACACACTTGGATACGTTGAACGCTAGGAGCCACTTGCTGGACCACGCAGCCAGCTTATTAACATCTTCCTGTAGCTTTTGCGCATCTTCAACGCAGCTGATTGTTTTCCAGATCTTTATATCATCCGCAAACATGATGCCATCGCATTCAAGGTCTGCAGGACAGTCATTTATATAGATGAGGAAGAGGAGAGGACCCAAGACTGAGCCCTGCGGAACGCCGCTTTTTACTGGCACCCATTCGGATGTAGTGGCACCAACGATGACTTTTTGGAGCCTGCATGACAGGAAACTTTTAATCCAATTAAAAATGCTGCCCTGTATTCCACACTCCCAAATTTTCTGTAGCAGTCGTCCATGAGGAACGCTATCAAACGCCTTCTTAAGTTCTTGCGGCATCGTTCACCTATATGCGGAACAAAATGGGTCTCGGTACTTGTCCCCGGGGAACACTACCCTCGACCATATCAGGGTCTGATTTCCTTTGACCGATGCACACAACCTGCTGTCGATCCACAAGGAAGTTTTCGATCCATCTGAGGAGGTTGCCGATGATCCCCATTTTTTGCAATATATGTAACAGCCTCTGGTGTGGCACAGTGTCGAACGCCTCCTGGAAGTCAATGCAAGCTATGTGGACCGCGTGCCTGTCGTTGACAGCTAGGGTCCAGCTCAGGAGAGAGTACAGCAAGTTTGTCGTGCAGGATCTTCTCTTCCGGAACCCATATCGGCATTTTGATAGCAGGCCATGAACATCCATGAAATGCATCAATTTACTCTTTATGATCATCTCCATGACTTTGCTGAGAATACATGTCAAGCTTATGGGCCTGTAATTTGTCGTCGATGCCTTGCTACCTCCTTTGTATAGTGGAGTACTTTTCGCCAGCTTCCAATCTATCGGAAGTGTTCCAGTGTCAAATGACGTTTGAAAGAGCAACGACAAAGGCACAGAAAGCTCACTGGCAGGTTCCCTGAGAAGCTTAGGTGGAGTCTTGTCTGGTCGTGGCGACTTCGATTTGTTCAATGCCTCTGATTCTCTACGGGCAACATCTTCTGAGAAGAGTATATCGCATATGCTTGGGGTCTGCAGTTCATCTGTGGATAGAGGAAGGAACCTTGCCTCGTTTTTAGATTGATTGGAAAAACTAAAACATACGCAGCTTTTTCCCTACTATCAGCAATCTCAACGCCATCAGTAGTCCTTATTAAGGGGATTTGATGTCTGTACCTTGTAGTTCGTCAGAGATAGCTGTAGAGTAATTTCGGTTCCTGTGTTGCCTTTTGTAGCAAATTCTTCTCGAATTCCCGCCGCCTTTTTATAATCATGATTCTTAGTTTTTTGCTCTGTGTCTAGTAGGTGTTGAAATATTCAAATTGCCTAGTAACGTAGTATTTTCTCCACAATTTGTGCTTTCTGTTTATTTCTTTCCCTAGGTTGCTATTTGGCCACCCAGGGCGTTTGTCCAGTCTTACATTAGTCAGTGGGCAGTGGTTGTTGATGAGCTACAGAAGGATATTCTTGAAAAACTCCCAGCCATTGTTGGCATTACCCGTAAACAATGAGCTCTGGTAGAGACCGGATAAGTACACCCTCATCTCATTGAAGTCGCCCCGCCAAACATTGCGTCTTTTTGGTCTGGAGTATGCTAGATGGAGAATTACAAATGATCCCACATAAGCACTACATGGTCACTCCGGCCAAGGGGGAGGTCTTTTAAATAAAACAGTTTACTTATTTATTACACGTACAAGCGTTTTCGACCAACGCGGGGCATTTAACACTTGCAGAATTACAAAGGAAAGTGGGAATTGAGCAGACGTGAGGCGAGTATACTTCGACGGGACCATGAGCCAAACACACTGCCGAACTCTTTGGAGCATACCAAGGTCCTATACGAAGTACCAGGCCGGGTCACAACAGAGGGGGAAGATCGAGATTGCTGTTTCTTGTTTGTCGGTTTCGACCGCATGTATTGCAGTCTGCTAGCCACGGTCTGTGTGCAGATATCGTGAAGCCAAAATTTGCTTGATACACCTTTTCAAGACCCCTCCTCTGGGAGGGAGTAGGCAGTTCTCTCCCTAACTAATAATTAATAATTATTTTTAATAAAGGCCCGTCGGGGTCCCATCAAAGCAAGTAAAAATAAATTTACATGCGAATTTTAGACGAGGTAGGCAAAATCTGTACAAAGTGCAATACATAGTTTTTAATTAGTAGTCCGTTAAGAAGAAAATGATAAGCGAGGGGTGAAAAAAACTCCACATGAAAATTTAAAAATGAGTAGATTAATTTTAGAGGAGAAAAAAACCCTCGATAAAAAATTAGAAACAGAAAGATGCGGGCAGGACTGGCCTGCATGTGGCTGTATATAATGGATTGTAATCGGCCATCGTCAGGACAGAAATAAATGTCAGCTGTATATGGCATTGTATAAAGGATTTAATGAAGGGGTAAGTAGGCGGGTCAGTCAGGACTGGCCTGTATGTGGCCTTGAATAAGGCAAATAAGTGGCGAAATTGAAAACCAGTCTCGAGGCAATAGGAACCCAGATGCGGTCGGTTACATTCATCCGAGTCCATCCGAGGATGGGGCAAGGGAGATGCGACCAGACTACCGGTATATGACGACTACGGAAGGCTGCTTGGTCGTCCTAGACGACCGCCGAACTCCGCTGTGGGTCGAGGATTGGTTTGTTGGGAGAATGGTCCGATTGGCCTGCGCTGTCCACATAGCTGCATGCTGTCCCCGCCATGAGACTTTTCGGCCGTAGTGGAGGGAAGTGGGGAGTAAAGTTGGGGATGGGGGAAGAAGGGAAAGGGAGGGGAAGGACAAGGGGAGAGGCAGACTTAGTGTGTGTGTGGGAACGCACACAACGCCGGATACACTCAACTGATTTAGTCCGCCGAGCGAGGCAGTTGCCGGGGTCTGGCCATTAGGTGGAGTCTAGTTTACAGGAGCCACAGGTGAGAGACGGGCGTCGGTTAATGAACTCTCGACATGGTCGACATCTACGAGTGAGTGAACGATCTACTACAACTGGCACGCGGAACCACAGCTGGACACCCCAAAATTTTAAGATGGAAACATAAGAAAAAACATATTTTCAAAAAAGCGTGTTTGATTTTAGACATACCGCAAAAATTTAAGACAGTTTGAGCTACTTTTGTTCGGGCTACAAGACGACGAAATGTCTTAAGAATTGTAGGCGTTTGCTATTTTAGGATCAACAAACCATGGCCCTCGCAGCCTGGTGTATTTTGGCAGTTCCATGGCACCTGATTCCCTGACGGTAGATTCGTTTGAGCCCCCGCTGGGCATGCTGGTCGTTAGCAGGGCTGCCCAGTCATCTTCATCGTTCCCCCTTGGTTGTTATGGTGCTGTTGTTGTTAGTTAAAATTCTGGTCAAGTGTTTGTTGTGGACCAGGGGGTGTGGTGGTACGCCAAGCTGCGGGTCCGGCCGTACCAGCTACCTGCGCCCCCCCTTCACCTCCGGCCTTCTTGATTGTGTCTTGACGCCGCACCCATATGGGAAGGAGGAGGGAGCGCTGTAGATACTGCGCAAGTCTAGTCTTGCTATAGCATAATTCATGCGCAAGTCACTTGCCTGTCCTACCTTGCTGTGGAGCACACTGTGGACATCGTTAAGCGCGAGGGTTGCACTGCCAGATGATAAAATAGCGTCCATTTTTTAGTGAAAGTCCGTATTAACCTTGAGAAGCTAGTTAGTTCCGTTCCTCTGAATTCAGCTCAAAGATCCTTCTCATTTCTACTCCTCTCACCTAAGGTACTCCCTAACGTCTTCGTCTGATCCCAGATTAGCAAAAGCTACGGCTGTCGTATCTACTTTTCTGGCAGCCACCCTATAATGCACGCGATTCCGTCTAAATCGCCTAGACCGATAGTTTCCTCATTTTAACTTAGTTCTCTGCGTTTTCCAGTTAAAAAGAACAAGATATACTGTAAGAGCGTCATGATTTGAATCTGAATCTAACTTGGCCCTAGACAAAATGCAGTTAGTTCCATTCCATGACCTGCTCCATTCTTTTAAATTCACTGAGCTTTTCCAAACCAACCTGTCTAAAAACCCTTTGAACCCAATTATTTCCTTGAAATGAATCTTTTTTCAGAACACCGGGTAACAATCAACAATCTGTTATCTATCCTGCCAATAGTTCTTACACGGGTTACCCTAACTCCTTTGACCTCCATCCCAGTCTTGGTTTCTCACCTCTTGATTCTTATGTCTGCTTGCCCCCCCCCCACTAGCCTCTATCTTCCTTCTGACCTCCATTCTTCCCACGTTCACTACCATAGGGCTTGCCCCTGTCTAAATTCTCATAGTATTTCGATATCAGAAAAGGGCATCCTTACATCGATCGCAATTAATCAAAGAACTTTGCTGCGACCAAGGCGATCTACGGGCGCCCAACGAGGGAAACCGTGCCGGTTCTCAGCTGTTTCAAGGGATATGACGTTGTGGAAAAGTCCCTCAGGATTTCAAGGACGCGACCATCGTGCTCCTCTACAAGCTCAGAAGGAACCGACAAGTCTATGAACATCACAGAGGCATCTTGCTGTTCAATATCGTCGGGAAGATTTTCGGCCGCGTCCTTCCCAATCTCCTCAACGGCGACCTCATACAAGGACTTCTGTCGGAAAACCAATGTGGCTTCCGGCGACACCGGGGGACCACCGACATGGTCTTTGCTGCCCACCAGCTACAGGAGAGATGCCAGTAGGTACGAACTTATCTCTACACTACGCCCGTAGACCTGGCAGAGCCTTCCATACGGTAAATCGCAAGGGATCATGGAAAATCATGCTCAGATTCGCTGTCTTCAACTATCCATGCACACGGTAAGTCATATCCACGAGGGGAAGATGGCGTGCGTCACGGACAACAGCAAAATCTCCAGGGCATTCACAGTGAGCAATGGAGTGAAGCAGGACTGCACATGCACTGTCATCCTCTTTAGTCTCATGTCTTCTGCCATACCAATGGACTCCTACCGTGATGCGCGTCCCGGAATACGCATCACCTACAAAACAAGCGGGTAGCTTCTCAACAGCGGGCGCATGCTGGCCCCTATGTGATTATGTAAGACTACCGCCTGCGACCCGCGCTTCGCCTACAACAACGCTTTCAGCACCACGACCAAAGAAGACATGCAGCGGAATATGTACGTCCTCACCGCCGGTTACGCCAACTTCGTCCTGACTATCACCACGGACAAAAGAGTGGTCATGCATCAGCCGTCATCCAACACGCAGCACAGAACTATCCCTCGAATCAGTGTCGATGGCAGCCAACTCAAAACTGTGGACAACTTCGCTTGCATAGGAAGCATATTTTCCTGCAGCACAAAATTAGACGACGAAGTGGCCCATCGGATCTCCGAAGTTAGCTAGGCATTCGGCCGGCTGCAAAACTCCGTGTGAAATAACCATAGCCTCCAACTGAGTACCAAACTGAAGCTGTACCAGACCGACGTCCTGACAACACTTCGGTACGGGGTGGAGACCTAGAGCGTCTACTTCATCCACGCTAGGAAGCTCAACCACTTCCATCTCAGCTGCCTTCGCAGAATACTAAAGTTGAGATGACAAGACAGTATTTTCGTCACGGACTTCCTGGAACGGACCGGAATCCTCAGCATCCGCATGATATTGAGGCAATTGCAGTCACGTTGGAGGGGCCGCCTCACAAGAAGGAAAGACACACGTCTACCAAAACAATTCTTCAGTGGTGATGTCGCCACGCGAACTCGTCGGCAAAGAAGACAAAAAACGGCGCTAAAAGAAAACTTTGAATAACTCGCTGAAACGACAACAGATCAATCCGGAGACCTGAAAAGACCTCGCCCAGTACATGCTGGCTTGGAGGAAAGAAAGAAAGACCGAACGAGTCGTTTATGAAGCAGTTCGGGTGGCCGCCGCTAAATTCGAAAGGAAGCTTGCAAATCGCGAGTGTCTCGCCTCCTTAATAGATAGATAATTTTTATTAAAGACCCGTCGGGGTCCCATCAAAGCAAGTTAAAATAAATTTACATGCGAGTTTTAGACGAGGTAGGAAGAATCTTTACAAAATGCAATTCATAGTTTCTGAATTAGAAGTCCTGTAAAAAACATGATGATTGAGGGGTAAAAAAAATTCCTTGCAAAAAGTTAAAAATGATTGGATTAATTTTACAGGAGAAAAAAAGACCCCTCAGTAAAAATAATGACAGAAAAAAGCAAGCAGGAATGGCCTGTAGGTGGTGGTATATAACGGAATGTTGTCGGTCATCGACAGGGTAGCAATTAATCTCAGCCTTGAGGGGTACGAATGTGGGTCAGATAGGACTGGCTTGCATATGGCATTGTATACGGGATTCACAATTGAGATCGTCTGTGCCGGATTGATACGCCGCGTCAAAGAGGCCAGACGAGAGGAACCCAGATGCGATCGGCCACAGCACGCTTCCAGCTCAGCCGAGCAGTGAGGAAGGGAGGTACGACCGAACAACTAGTAGACAGTGAATACTGAGGGTTCCGCCGTGAGCGCCGACAGACCGCATGAGGTCGGAATGCGGGAGATGACATCAAAAACCGTGAAAATTGTCGCTATGGGGGAGAAGTGATGACAGTGGATTTAGAAACTAATTCAAAACAGGGATTTCTAATGATATAATTAAGAGTTACCACTAGATCTACCACTAAATCCCAGGAGGACTCTTCTCGAAGTCAAGAATCTGAGTGTTCGGGAATGAGACCGTTAACAGTGCCTTTATGCTTTCCGGTGTAAGATGTTTGCGTAATTTCGACTTGAATACCAGTAACTTAGGCGATAATCTAATTTCAGGCGGAAGATAATTCCAAAGGAAGGCATATTTGGAAGCAAAGAAGAGGGAGCGCTCAGATGTAGTACAAAGAGGCGGCGGAATCACCATGCAGGAGTTGCGCGCGGCATAAAACCCATCTTTCGGAATGAGAGTGTCAATGTGCGGAAGACTGGAGCTAGAGTTGATGCGAAAAAGGATGCAAAGGCCAGCTTCGAGTCTTCTAACCCACAAAAACCTCATGTTCGCCAGCTGACATCTCTGAGTATAAGAAATACCGGACGAAGCTTGAGAGAACAGTTTACGGGTGAAAACCCTCTGAACATTTTCGATTTTATTACGGTCGGAGGCGTTCATTAAACCGAAGAAAGGACAGCAATATTCGAGGACTGGAAGAACAAACAATTGATAAAGTCTTAGCTTCATGTCCGGAAGGAAAAAATTATGCGATATAAATCCACATATCTGCGCGGCTTTGGCAGAGATTCTATCTGCATGAGGTGATAAAGCAAGTTTATTTGTATAACTTAGACCTAGGTCCTTTATGGTGAGGCATTCTGGGAGTGGGTTATTCTGAAAAATTATGGGACCAGGAAGTTTGGTAGGACCAAAAGACATGAAACTACACTTGGATGATGAAAACTCCATCTGCCATGTCGAACCCCATCTGCTTAAGCGTAGTAAATCGGCATTAATTTTTTCAACACAAACATTTGCGGCGTCCTTAGAGTATGAGTAAACACACTCGAGGTCATCGGCATAAGTAAAAGTTTGCGAATTTCCGAGTTCAGTCGAAATATCATTGATGTACAGAAGGAAGAGTAGTGGACCCAGAACCGTGCCTTGAAGTACGCCACTCGTGATCGAGTGGGGTGTCGAGTAGCTATTACCGACCATGACTTTCTGATATCGGTTGGACAGATAGGACCTGATGAAGTCGAGTAGAGGCGGCCGGATGCCGAGAGCTTCCAGTTTTACTAAAAGACGTCTATGGGGCACCTTGTCAAAGGCTTTGCTAAGATCAAAGTAAATAACTACCACTGACTGTCGCTCATTACGAAGATAAGTGATTAGATTAAGAAAAGCCAAGTGACATGCTTCGCAGAATCGTTCAGGTAAAAATCCATGCTGACTAGAGCTCAGAAGCCGATTAGCTAGACAGAAGTCAAGAATTTCATTGAAAATAATCCTTTCAAGAAGTTTTGCTAGAGACGGCGTTTTGTGCACGCCCCGATAGTTATAAACATCGGACCGAGATCCTGACTTGAAAACGGGAATGATAATTGACGTTTTCCATGTTTCAGGAAAGAATCCTTTTGAAATATAAACCGAGAATAGATGACTGAGCAATATGGGAAGGTCGGACGCTTGTTTAATAATCGAATTCGGAATCTCGTCCGTTCCTGAGCAGTGTGAGTATTTCAAACGGCTTATGTGTTTCTTAATGAGATCTGAGGAGACATCAATTGTACTCATTGTCCTATCTGAAAGTGATCGAAAGAAAGGGACCGGATCGGACTCGGTAGCAAGGTGTTTTGCAAAGAAAGCACTAAACAACTCCGCCTTGTCAGTGTCATCGGTGAGGAAGACTTTGTTATCATTTAGCATGGGTGGAAGTTCATGACCCCGCTTAGAGGAGGACCGATGACGGAAGATGTTAGCAACGGATTTGCCAGGGTTCGAACCACTGAGAGCAATTGATTCTCTTTGCCTGTCGCGCGCTTGGCGCATCCTTGCGGCCATCTCAAAAATCTCTGTGATTCTAAGATGAACTGATAAGGAACTAGTGGATGGGTCACGCAGTTGTCGCCTCAACTTTTTTAGTCTGTTCTGAAGAAAATGAGGAACAAGAGAATCTGAAGAATTAGGCTTGAGATATCTACGCGGCACAAACTCTAGAATGTCCTTGGAAACATTGGACATGGCATCACGAAGAATGGTTACATCGCTACAAGTTAGGAAGTCACACCAATCCAAAGATCTCATATAGTTATTTATTAAGTCGCTATCTTCGTAGTCGTAGTTCATGAAAGTCTGAACGGTGCTTGTCTTTTTTGAAAAGGCAAGCGGTAGGCAACAATGAATTAATACGTGGTCACTGTCAAAGAGGTCCTTTTTTAAAGCCACAGAAAGAGGAGCAATGTCATTGGTAAAGATTAGATCTAAAATGTGATTATCTCTTGTTGGAGAGCGCACCAGTTGGGACCAATTAGAAAAATTGATAATATCTTGAAAGGACTGGAATCTGGGTGGGCAGCTATTGGAAACCCAGTCAATTTCAGGAAGGTTAAAATCTCCAGTGATTATTTTAACATCGATAGCAGCTTCCGAAATTAATTTAAAGATTTCACAGAGTTGTGAATCATCACTGGCTAAAGAATTTGGGGGATTGTAGATACAGCCAATAATTGCCTTTCTTTGTGGCGAGAGAATAGCAGATGCAAAGCAGAAGTTTCCCACGAATGAGGAAACATCCAAGTAATAGGGAGAGTGCTTTAGGTAGGATTTAAGATAAAGAAGACAACCACCCCCACGCCTAGTCGTGCGGTCTTGGCGGTAAAAATCGAAGTCATCTATGAGAAGGGCAGAGTCAGGAATTAGAGAATGTGTCCAAGATTCTGTTACACATATAATATCAGGCGTCATTTCCAGAGCAATGGCTCTGATTTGGGCCATCTTGTTTATAACAGACCTGGCATTCAATAATATAATATCTAACGTGTTTCGAACGGCAATGCTATTTTCGACGGTATTTAAAAAAAAATTTGGAGGCGGATATGTAAGCTGTGAATTAATGACACTTGGAGAATAAGTACCAGTTAATCTAGAGTTATTGACGTACGGGGAGTCAGCAAGAGGAGGCTGAGTATGAGACCTAAAGAATGTGGTGATATAGTTTTCAAACATTAGAATGCTAGGGGAGTTAGAACATGGATAGACTTGTTGGTAGTTAAATAGCGGAGGAAGGCGAGGAGGAGGGAGGCTAGAAGGAAAGTAGGGGCTAGTGGGTGAGGGTAGGCCGCTATAAGAATGAAAGGGTGGGAAACCAGTTCTAGGTTGGAAGTCAAAGGAGATAGGTTGACGTACCTGAGAGCAATTGGCCTTATGTGGTGGGAAGCCAGAACTGGGTTGGAGCATAAATGATTTAGGGCAATTCATGTATGAATTCTTTGCTGGATATATAGTAGGGCTTTGATAAGTAACCGGTACGTAGGACAGAGAATTATTTTGGGATATAATTGGAGCTGCGGGGTTTGTAGACGTGCTGGGCTGAGCAGACCTGTTAGATCTAAGAGAAGACATCGTACCCCTAAATGGAACTGTACTACCTATCTTTTGGGTCGGAGTCTGATTCAACTTTCGAGTCTCACCGTTCTGACGCCAAACCACTGGTAACTTAACTGTAGACCTTACAGCACCCAGTTGGACAACAGAAGTTATCGGTCTAGCTGATGTAGACGGATTTCCATGTGTCTCAGCGGGACTATCCGGAGGATACGAAATGACAAATGGGGCTGCTGCTGCTGCTGCAAGTTTAGGGGCAGGCAAATGGGTCAAGTGGCTTGAGTGAGATGGAGACGTATGAGAAAGAGAAAGGAGGGAGTCAGATGTCGCAGGAGTAGGAGAAGCTGAATCCTTACGGCCACTTGTATTATGACCGAGTTGGGGAGCATTAGACTGAGAAGCAGTGGGTTTACGTGAGAATAGAGACCCGATTCTACGCTCCATAGGAGTAAGATCATGACGAAGGAAAAATTTTGCCTTTTCTAGGTACGCAGTGACGCGCTCCCGATGAGTAAAGATTGTGTCAACCTCGATTGATGAAAACAATTTGACTAAGATGGGTGGATTTTTGCTACGGGAGGACAATCGTTTGGCATCGGCTACTTTGTAGTTGAAACCACATGAATACAGGAAATTGGTCGCAACATCAATTGGTCGAGCAGATCGAGGAACATTTTTTAGCAGGAAGTTGTAAGAACGCTTCTGTCTATCACTAGATTCACTGGCGATCAGGTGAACAAGTGAGTCGGGACGCCTACATTCTTCAGAGGGAATATCGGAGATGTTCCCGTCGAATAAATGTCCAAGAATTGTCAGCAAAGAGCCAAACTTTAGCATAAAGTCATTGCAGTGGTCAAGTGCAGACATATTAAGCTGCCGACCAATTACAACGGGTGACGACTGACTAGTAATATCATCTGACTTAGATTTGCAGCCTCGAACATGTCCGTACTGCCACTTCACATTTCGCGCGCGAATCGGCCTCGCAGGATACCATTGGACGCAAGGCACCAAAGACCCAACAATATTAAATTTATCTCCCACTCTCGTGCCTGCTGGGAACATCGCGAAGATGACGTCACTGATGGTCATACTGCCGCTGCCCCGCCACCATCAATCACCGCCAGCATCTGCTCTACCCCAACCCCTGCGTCGACAACAGTAACCAACTCAGCCAACACCACTCTCCCCACCGATGGGACGACGTCCGACGTCCCATCATATGCTACCAGCACCTCACTTCCAGCGATGTGGATTCGGTCCCTATCTTTCCTTATTGCGGTCGCACATTTACCCTACACATCGGCCTGGCCGGTCACTTACGGGTCCATTGGGCAGAAACAGGCAAACCAGGGTCAGTCAGTCAGTCAGTCACATCCACATACGCCCGCCACATAGGTCTTCACTGTCCACACTGCCCATGCACATTCACGCACCACACGGTAACATGCGTATCCACGACAGCGGAATTCACCGCAGCCGCGATCCACTTAGTACATCTTGCACACCCACCATGCCTTGCTGAATCAAAACCCACACAAATGAGAGGTGTGCGTCTCGGCCCCGTCTGCATGCGACCCATCGGCCACATGTATGATTTGAGTCTGAGACTGTCAAGGCACTATTGATGGCACTCCCACTCCGTGGGATCCGGGCCATGTGTGACGCACTATAGGTGCGGCTCCGGTCGTGCCAGCTACCCCTTTTTGTTGGTCAAAAACCTGGCCATTTGCTGCGTGGATCAAGGAGTGTGGAATGGGACGTCAAGGCGCGGGCTTGACCGTGCCATCCACCTGCGCCCTCCCCCGCATCCGGTCCTCTTGACTCTGTCTTGACATCGGGTCCAGGTGAGGGAGGAGAGGGTTCGGGAGATGCAACGAAAGTCAGCATTCACTATAAACTAAATCACGAGCAAGTCGGATGCGACAGTCGGACTGTAGTGTGTTTACTGGTAGTGCCTCCCACACGATGACTGGCTGGTTAGCTCAGTTTCAGTTAAGTCCTGGTGCGTTAAAGTCGTCCACGATCATGATATTAGGTTAGCTGGAGAACTTCGCCAATTGGAATCCTTCCCACAGACTGGAAGACGGCCAGTATTACATCCCTTTACAAAAGTGGTGGTCCTGCTCTTGCGACTAACTACAGACCCGCCAGTCTGACATCAGTCCGCTGCAAAGTCATGGAAAAAAATCATCAAAAGTGAGTAAATAACTTATTTGAAAACACATAACCTCTTGTCCAGTGACCAATACGATTTTCGTGGGGGAGGACCGTGTGCAACGAACTTGTTGTACACAATTCAAAGCTGGACAGGAGAACTGGATGCAAAACACACTGTGTGTGCGGCCTATATTGATTGTCGGAAGGCGTTCGACAGTGTTCCGCACCTGCGTTTCCTTTACAAGTTAAGAGTCACGGGCATCGGCGGCAAACTTCTCATATGGATCGAGAACTTCTTGTCGGCCGTTCCAAAAACGTCTGCGTGAACCAATAGCAATCAAGGCGCACAGTCATAGAGAGTGGAGTCCCACAAGGCTCAATGCCAGGACCGACCCTCTTTCTCTTTTTTATTAATGATTGTATAGAGGAGTTTGACTGTTATTGTGTCGTGTTCGCAGATGATATTAAAATCAGGAAAGTCATCCACGATCCTGCCGACGAGACCGACTTCCAGGAGAATCTTTGTCGATGGGACGACTGGTCCCGCAGATGGCTTCTGTCCTTTAATTGGAACAAATGCGTCATGCTGCGTCTCGGTAATCGAAATCAGATCTATAATACACGGCAGTATCATCTAAACGGGATGCCAATTCCGGAAAAAATTCAGAAAGATCTCGGAGTCTGGGTTGCAGACAGCCTAAAGCCTTCTACACAATGCTGTAAGACGGCCAAGGCCGCAACTTCAATGCTATATGCTATCAGGCGGGCATTCGGAGTTTTCGATGAAGACTGCTTCTCCAGAGTCTTCAGCACGTTTATAAGGCCACATCTCAAATGTGCAATTCAGGCCTGGAGACCGTAGACGCATCAGGATTACAATCTGCCCGAAAGGGTGCAGAAGCGAGCAGCAAAATTAATTAGAGGTCAAGGTGCACTGCCATACGAGATCCGCCTGAATAACCATAATGTCTGTCCGCTGAATTATAGGCAGTTGCGCGGAGACTTGATACAAACTTTCCGTATCGTGCTTGGCTTGGACTGCGCCCTGAGTTGCAACGACTTTTTCCAACTTGCCACTACAACTAACCTCCGGGGACATCTCTTCAAACTACGTGTTCCCAAAGAGGGTTTGGATGGGAGAAAGTCTTTTTCCACCAACCGTGTCGTGGAACCGTGGAGTAACCTGCCTGAGGCGATTGTCAGATCTCAGTCTGTGGAGACATCTAAATGTCTGCTTTACAGACACATGTTACACCAACAAGCGGACTGTGTGACTTTTTAGCCATTAGAGCAGTGGCCTATGTGAGTCAATGTCTGCATTCACTTAGTGCTGCGATTTCTTCACATTTTTGCTAATTTTATTGATTGTTTATGTACAACTAGGGAGTTCAAATGCGTGAGCCTAGTCCCCTCAAATACACTGACTGACTGAAGTCAATCGTCACTCAAAACACGGGGGAACCTACGACGAACAAGCCACACCACAAGCCAAGCCTGACGAAGGCACAGTCATCAATGCTGTTGCATCAACTGCTGCTATGGCAGACGAGGAGAAATGCAATCAAAGAAACTCAAATAAGACTATTAGCCCGAGGAGTCAGTTAAGATCGATGTGGATGCGACTGATGGCCATCAACGTTGAATCGCCGCCACTCGATGATTTACAACAGTCACCCTCCTTGCCCTCCGCTCCGGCGCCTACGTGGACAAACCCTGTGCGTATGCAGGCGATGAGGGCCAAATTCGATTGACGTCTTCCCTAATGCACCCTGCTAAGAGTAATCCCTTTAACTAACGCCGTATTATCATGACGGTCACTCCCTATAAATACTGTGATACAAGGTATGATACTTTTTTCTGATAATGGAAGCTTGCCTACGTTTAAAACGTCAGGACAGTACAATTATCGCTCCCGAAAACGCCTTTCCTTCTCATTTATGCCATTTCATAATCATTTCAGAGCAAATAAATTGAAATATTTCATTCGAATTGTCTGTAACCTTAGCAACATATCTCGAATCCAATGCATTTTTGAAAATTATTTCTTGCCTCCTTCTCTTTTTAGGATTAGAAATGCCATTTACTGAGACAAAAAGGTGTTTTGTTTATTGAATTACGCTGACGCTAAGTCAAATTTGAATTCTCGACGTGAATTTTACTGAAGATTTCGTAAGCAACCGTCAGCAGAGAAGTAAACGTGGATTTGACATAAGAATTTCCAAGAGGAGTAGTATTTATGTCGGAAGAAGCTGTACAGCCAACAGTTTCATCAGAGAGGGTGACTAAACCCTTCGCGTACTTGGTGAACCAAGTACGCGAAGGGTTTAGTCACAGTCCAAGATAATCTGTGCGAAGAGCAAGCCCGTAAACCCCTATTCTTAAGTCACCTTTTTGGGCATGTCGTGAGAAAATACTTCCGAATAACCCCTACAAGCTTAAACTTATTCAGGCTTTAAATCCGGATGATTTGCATAGGCAATGCCCTTGATTACCCTATTGAAAACGGTACATAAAATACAAATTTTAAATGCGCATCTTACTAAAATTTTGCAAGAGACATATTTGTATATGGATAATGTTTCTGCAGTGCGGGACTGCGGGTGCGGCAGACGGTCTTTTCAATGTAAATATGAAATTTTAAGTGCAGTCATTTGTGTAGCTTGGGAGGGAAGTTTCATTAAACGTCAGGGATGGAATTAATAAATGAAATTTATGGCTATCCGCAGATATTCCTGCAGTGAGAGTCGTCGTTTATCAAAGATCAAACGATCCAGCGGCCTTTTGAATTCAGCTATTGTTTCGGATGTCACTATTTCCCTTGGGAGTGAATTCCACGGTTGAACAACACGCTGGCTGAAGGAGAACTTCCGATGGCTTAGGTGTGCACGCTCCCGCTTGACTTTGTACGGATGACCGCGCAAGGTGACTCATGGTCATGAATTCAAAGAAGTCTTCAGATTTGAACGAACATTCATATCCGTGGATAATGCAGAATGTCCATAACAGGTTACACCTCATTTGCCTACAGGATATGGGGAACAAGGTTAGCTGGATCAGTCTTTCTGAGTATGACAGAGTCCTGAGACCGTCTACCAGTTTTTGGCCCGTCGTTGCACCTGTTCTATGGCATCACTGTCTTTTTTCATCCAGGGTATCCATGATGGCACTCCGTATTCAAAATGTGGTCTGATAAACGTACCAAATATCTGTGAGAAGAGTTCGGGAGGAAAGATTTTGAAGGCACGCCTAATCCAGGGCATGATGTTGGATGTCTTTTGGACGACTCTTTTGCAGTGCTCGGAAGGCAGCAAGTTCGAACTTATTCTGACACCTAGGTCTTTGTGCGTGTCCACTTCTCTTAGCGGAACCCCATTTGTGGTGTACTGGTGTTTTGGTAAGCGCCTCCTTTCTGTGAAGACATTCAGGAGGAACTTGAAGAGAACTGTGAAAATTATCTTGTTTTAGTGGTAAAGCTAGATTGCAAACGAATGTTTCTATGGGCATATGTTCGTTTTTTGCGCGAAGAAAATCCACTTGCCATAAGTGAGCATGAAAGGAGCTCGCTAAAGTTGAGTGTGCTCCGCGCATCTCAAAGATCTGTATGTATGGCATTCGTTTCTTCGAGGGAAACGTGGCCGACAAAGATTATTTGAAAAGGCCTCGAAACCGACTGCTTGACAAAACTGAGGCAAAAGAACAGGTCCAAACCATTTTGCAATAAGATGGGCTTCCGCTGCATTGAAAAGTCCTAGCGCGAGTATATATAAACGAGAAAGTAAATAACTAAATAAATTTTATTCAAGACCCGTGGGGACCCGGTTATAGTCAGTAGGAAGAGATATTTCCATGAATTTTAGAACAGGAAGACAAAATCTGTACAACAGTTAGTTCATAGTTACTAAATAAGTAGTCTGCTACGAAGAATGACGAGGGAGTAGTGAAAAAACCCCTATCGAATAAACAAATGCGTATAACTGGAGTAAAATAACCGAAGAAAAACTGTGTCCTTTCATGAGTGACAAAGTGACCATAACCGGCCTCACATGTGGCAGCGTATAACAGGTTTCATGAAGGGGTAAACGTGCTGGTCAGATAGGACTAACGTGCATACGGTATTGAATAAATTGCCCCTAAGATAGATCGGATGAGCTGTTGATGGAGACATTCTGATTTGGGAGTGGCCCTTACGGTCACTTGCCTTGACGTCGTGCGGCTTCCTCCTGTGAGGTCATGTGAATGGTTGATCTATGTCATGCCACTTAAAATATGCGTAGGAAGGCTCGAGGAGATAATCCCCGAGGCTCTGAAGGCCGTTAAAGAAGACATGCTGTAGCGAGTGTGCCAGGACCTCGACTACCGCCTTTGTATCAGCCACGTCCTCAGTGGCGCGTTCACTGATCGTTTGTAGGAACCTCGGATTTTTTTTCCTGGAAATTTATAGGACAGAACTTGTTATGATCACAATACGGACTGTGAATAATAATAATACTAATAATAATAATTTATTAAAGACTCGTGGGGGTCCTATCATAGCAAGTAAGAATAACTTTTACATGAATTTTAGAATCTAAGACGAGGTATACAGAATTATTAGGGTACTCAATACATAGTTTTTGAATAAGTAGCATGTCACGACGAATGTCGAGCGAGCAGTAAAAAAACTCCTTACATAAACGAAATGAGTATGATTGGATTAAAACTATAGGAGAAAAAAAATTTCGCTCCTTAGTTTATAAAAAGCAGGCGGGACCGAACTGAATATGGCATTGTATGACGGATTTCATGTAGGGGTAAGTAGGCGGGTCAGGCCGGACTGGCCTGTATGTAGACTTGAGCAAAGGATCGAGTCGGGAATCATCATGGGAGAATTCATATGCCGGATGAGGCCGTTCATGTCAAAGTGGCGAATTGAAAACCAGTTTCGAGGCGATAGGAACCCAGGTGCGATCAGTTACATTCAGCCGAATTCAGCCAAGGAGGCGCAAGGCAGATGCGACCAGGCTATTAGTTTATGGCAGATACAGAAGGTTCTGCCAAGAGCGTCGATAGATCGCATTCAGTGAGGGCATGATGGATGGACTGAAAAACCGAAAAATTAACATTTTTGATGAGGGATCCTAGGAAACGGTACGACTCACAAAAGAAGGAAATGTGAGCAGATACGGAAATTTAATTGCGGCATACTAAATTACCCGTGGCCCTTTCATGGTGTCATAGAGAAAGTTGTCTGGGAAGGATGAGGAAAGTAAAAGTTTAATTGAGTCAGTATTCAGACAAAGGCGTAGCCTTTTCCTAAAGGTGTGTACATTATCTGAAGATCTTCTATTTATTGGAAGGTTTTTCCAGAGGAAAGTATATCTGGAGGCAAAAAATAGAGAACGCTTAGAGGTGGAGGAAGCTGGAGGGGGCATAATCAAGAATGAGTTACGAAGATTGTGTGGGCGACTACTAGGGGTAAGGGCTGAAATCCGAGGAAGATTTGAACTATTATTAATGCGAAAGGGGAGACAGAAGCTTGCTTCTAGTCCTCGAACCCATAAAAAGTTTAGGTTAATTAGCTGGCATCTATCTGAGTAGAAGACATTTGGATGTTCCCTATCTAAACGTTTTCTTAGGAAAACATCTTTGGGCATTTTCGATTTTTAAACGAATAGTCTTGTTCATTAGACCAAGGAATGGACATCAATACTCGAGAATGGGAAGTACAAACATACGATAAAGTCTTAATTTAATTTCACTACTCTTCACCAAATAGTAGCTCTCATCGCCGGAAATCTCAAATGGTGTTAGACATTTGGGGATTCTCGTTAACGTCATGATTGCAATGATAAACGTTTGGCCGAGAAGACGTAGGTTTATTTGAGAAGAGTAGCTAGATCCTTTTCATCATGAGTCAAGATCTTGACAAAGGAAATATGTTGTCTATTCCAGAAAATTAGAGACACGATCTCGGTGTGCGGAGATTGAATCAACCTCCAACGTCGAAATGGTCTCAATCAAACTATTGGAACTTTTTCCGTAGAATGACATAGATCTGGCATCTGTTACCTAATAGTTAGATCCACGTGTGCAAAGGAAGTCAACAGCGAAATTTACTGACCGCGTGACAATCGAGGCGCTTTTAAATAGAGAATTATAGTCCCTTAACTGTCTGTGAAATAGTTCAGGGACATTCAAGTAAACAAGTGATCCAAGATGCTTATAGTTTCCAGATGGAACATTAGAAATAATCCAGTCAAACAATTTACCAAAAAAGAGATGATAGAGCCAAGTGCCAAAACAAGATCTATGCAATTGCGACGCGTAGGCGGATCCAAATGCCTAGCATTAACAGCGCTTAACTGCCTGGAGACGCAAAATGCGCTTTATTTGGTCAAAATAAGAAACAGTAACTGAAAATTAGGGAAATTGTATTTTACTCGGCTGGAATTCAGGCGGGCGAATTAAAGGGCTCTTCTTCAGCAATGTCGCTGTGCTCGCCTGCTTCGCGTTTCCTTTCGCGAACAGTCCCACTATTTTCGCAGAAGAAGTTCGCATGTACGCTGACAGTGTTACATATCTGTCAAGTTTTTGAAAAATGGAAATTGTTTTTGATGAAGTGAAACCGTAAATTACATTTTGAGCGTTAGCTAAATAATCCGAGAGGCTTAAGTCCTATTGGATCCCCAGTGTAGTTAGCGGTGAAACCGGTTATTAGATCAACACGATATCTAAACTTTCTCAGCGTTTGCTGCAGAACCGAGACGGGGCGCCAATACCGCGATCCCCGCATGATTGTTTTCAAAGTCGTCTGAGGGGTTGAACATCATACCTTTGCGCAGGTCCCGTTTCCGTTGTATCACGCTCTTCGAAACTTTGTTCGGCTGCGTTGGATTTTTCATATTGATATTTTGTTCACCTGGTGATCCATTATTTCTTTTTCACACTAACCGGGACCTCTGCTCAGCCACCTTTTATTACTTGATCACCGTGCGGCACATCCGGTGCTTCTCGACAGCGGCTATTTGACCAATAATAAACAGAGCAGGCTACTACTCGAGCGTCTGACAAGACGCAGACGTAACCATGTACTATTCTAACAACGCTGATACGAACGTAAACGAGGAAGGAGCTCTTTCTCGTACTCTCCAGCAATCCACGGACAACGCATCCTTAAAACTGACCATCAACAACCTTCGCCCGCATTCGAATCGCCATGAGTCTTCGACATCCACAGATTCTACCATTTGTCGCTAATCTCACAGACCCAGCATATCTTGTTCCTCCGTGAGATCATAGTTGACTGAATAAATTCTCCGAAACCCGAATCCGGTTACGCTATTTCGAAACATAGGAAATCGTTAAGGATGCACCCCACCTACTCACCACATCTCAATTAGCTTCCTTCGTCGAAATTATCCTGTTGGTCTACGCAGGCTGGCGTTTGAATAATGTCTCAGCTAAATCACCAGTTTAGTACGTGCCTTTTGTCAACGTTTGCACTGTTTTGTCCCCTCCACTTTCCCGTCTTTATTTTTAGGCTGGCATGTTGACTGGAAACCTGCCCGCTATCCCACAACTCCCGCAGAGCGTGCTGCTGCGGCTAAAAAGTATGGACTTCTTCCACAAGACTACGAGACGTACGAGAATGATGGGAATGCGCCAGGCGACTATCCTAAGTTGGAACCTTTCAATGAATTGCACCGCGACCCTTACGAGCATTATGATTACGGCTATGTGAAACGTAATTACAATGAACCGATTCCATGGGACTGGGATTATTATTGGTCCATGGGCTATGATCCTGCGCAACAAGAACTGCGTTACGGCGAACCACGGTAAGTTTCGAGCCATCTCTCATGAAAGTCATCGCCGAACGCGCCGCCCATGTTGTCGATTGCTTTGCAGAATTGTAAAGTGCCCTTCAAAAATCATCACTGATATGAAGATTTTCACCGGCTTAACCGTTATAGAGTGCAAAACGGGATTTAAAATAAGTGTATGAAGCGAAAATGGTCCACAGTTTGCAGCCCGCTGCCCTCCATAGGGATTCGACTCGTAACTAACTTCCACACTTTTGTGAAGGCAGATGCCCGAGTATTTCAGCTTCTGATTTACCTACCTATTCGTTTAATGCTTTGGAGGACTGAAAAGATCAGCTAGTACATTTTCTCGCCTCACAACACCAAGTATTTTGAGTAATTCTGTGTTGCTTCTATCACCATTGTCAAATAGTAGATTGAACTTGGTCTTATTCAGTAGGGGTAGGGTAACTTGCCTCTATTCAGTTGTTTTTAAAAATGAATTTTATTTGTTTTTCGTTAGTTGGCGAACTCTACTTCGTTTCTTGTCACCCATTCTCATCCTTGGACCAATCTTCTACATCGGGGAGCAATACAAATTTTTCCTACCAATGGTAATATTTCTGCCTTGTCAAAACTATAGATGATATTTCATTTTCTGTTTGCGAGTGTTCGAGTTAGTCGTCTCAGCATGTGCAAAAAGCAGACTTACGTTTTTCGCTCGTTTTGCTGCACCTATCGAAAGTGTTTACCTGCTGCAATGTCGCATTAGCCTGGTTGAAAATAGTAATTAATGCGCTTGAACACAGCTCCCTCGGGAGCATTTTGACTTACTTCGTTGCACAACCTAGAACCTCTGCAAAACTGTGTGCGATTCACGAACCTAATTATTCATTTCTAGATTACTCCATTATTTCTCAGGCCGATATTGTTTTTTTCGGCTCATAGCACTCTAAGCAGGGGTCGTCATTACGGTGATGCCGCCAGTTTTTATCCACTTTTTCCGTTTTCAATCCCCCTAGATGCCAAAGCAATATCCGGACAATGGCAGGCCAAACTACACTTTTGAGCCAGCAGAGTGATCTCAGAGTACCCGGTCACACAGACATTTTAGACATGCCTAAACCGCCCTTCGTCTGTTTGCCCCTGTTTTCTTCTAGTTCAGTGCAAATAAATTGTAAAGCTTGCGCCTTAGCGATGTTAGACTTTGATTCTTTTAATATAGTGCACTTGTGACTTCCTTGTGTACGGATGTATACTCCAGGGTGAGTCTGGGACACAACTGTATATTCTGCACGCTCCTCGCTTGTCACCTTATAATTTATTGCTAGAAATTTCTGAATATTCGCTTCGTTCAGATGCCGTCATTTGAGATAGCCAGAAAATATAAATTAGCTTTAACTCATCACAACAGTGGTCAGTGGGGAGGGTTTCATAGCTTTTTTCATGTTTTGGGTTAAGAGTGAACTTGCCTTTCTGACCGGAATCCTGCAGTCTCAGCATTGGCTTTGTTCCTTCCCCCAACAAACTTAAATATGTAAAAAAACGTTTCTGGGCCGCGAGCCTTGAGTTCGAGACGTCTTGTTGACGGGCCGTGGGCCTGCCAGTGTCAAGACCGGTTTACTGATTACACGCTTATTGCAGAAGCCCGTTTTGGAGAATCCAAATGACGCCCTATTAAAGTTGCTTGCCCTACATGTGTGGCCTCCTTGTGTTGATACCAACCTCACCAGAGGACTTAACCCATAACGTAGGCCGGCACTTAGCCACAGGTATGCGATCAGAGGCTTGTGGGACGACTGGTTTGAAGACGCTTGCGATAAACAGCCACCAATGACGCACGAGATGCCGTAAACTGGGGACAAGATAAGCAAATAGATTAGCGATCTCAGCACAGTTTCAAGAGTTTCTCTGAGCCGACTAATACTCTGAAGGCAAGTTGGTATCTGACGACAAAGTGCTCGGAGGAAATAGTGAGTACGATTAGGGGGGCTGAGAAGCTAAGAAAAGTTGGACACCAGAATGGCGTTGGAAGGCTCAGGGCTCTGCGCTGGAGACAGACAAACGTCCAACACATTCGGATTAAGGGCTACTAATGAGGACTGACCAGCCCAGAAAACGCTCCTTGTCGAAGCCTTCAGCGGCCGCATAGCTAAATTGGCGACACAAGCGCTGTCATTTAAGACATGGACCCCAGTGAGGCCAAAGGACCTTGTAAAACTTCCTCTCCCCCGCCCCGCGTACGGTGATAGAGCACTAGTTTGCAGGCTATTCTGTCGCTACCCTATAAGACTGCCCTTCACTCGATACAAAACATCCGACGAACTAACCAGTCTGATCCCCGATATTGCTATGGAGGGGGTCTCGCTAATAATTGCTCCAGTTCCATAATCGTGGCGAGTCGTCACGCGTGCCGAAGCCTAGGGCTGAGGACAAACAGTTATGGTTGCTGTTACCCAC
This sequence comes from Spirometra erinaceieuropaei, assembly GCA_902702965.1. Classification (NCBI taxonomy): domain Eukaryota; kingdom Metazoa; phylum Platyhelminthes; class Cestoda; order Diphyllobothriidea; family Diphyllobothriidae; genus Spirometra; species Spirometra erinaceieuropaei. Next base: position 463,548 of record CACRXP010000164.1, read on the forward strand.
TCATGGTGGTTTTCAAAATAGACCTTTGAAAGGAAAGTTGCTTGCACTTCTGCACTCTAAAGTTTAATAGCAGCGTAAAGGGGACGTTTTATTGAGGAAATCACTCGAAAAAGGTTAATCTACTCGCCTCATCAGATATGTGTTTTCATGGTGCTCTACTGCTCTACTCGTTTTTACTTCTTAGCTGATATTCAGCCGTCGTACCGATGTAGTAGGACTGAAGCTGAAGTGTTGGACAAGCCTTATCCATAAACTCTCGATTAACGGGGGTACTGCGTCCAAACCGCGAAGCTAGCACATTTTCTAGGCATGGTCAGCCCCGACGTGGATGTCTGTTCTGTCAATCGATGAACGGTAAAAGAATTGTCCAAGACGGTGCCGAAAGAGAGGAGAAAACTTGGAGCCGACACCACTCTTCGATAAATAGCTAAACGAAAAATAACATTCTAAGATGACTCAGTAGAATATGCCAAGACCTTATTGGGCAAGACTTGTGACATCATTAATTTCCTTGGCCTTAGTAACTGTAACCGATGGAAAATGAACTGCAGAACTAAGACAACAGAGAAGAGTTGGCGATTTAATTGCCGTAAATTAGAACCTAACAGAAGCTGGTGGCAAGACCAGATTTCCCCTTTCGGTATTATGGATTCGAGTAGGCATGCCGCAGAGATAGTGTGGCGATGAACGTCCAAACCCCGGCAGTGTTGGGGTGTGTGCAATACTACTGGACTTAAGAGACTGGGTTTGCTTGGTGGTATCAAGCTGGATTCGTGGAAGCATGCCAGAAAATGCGTCTTCAGTATGGTGGATACATACGTAGAAAGGCAAGTATCATAAAAGACAACACCTGCAAGAAATGCACAATTTACACCCGACTCGGCGGACATGCTCTAGTGAAATTCCCACACACGTGTAGCATCCCGGACTGAACCTGCAAGATGTGCGTCTTGGACTGAAAGATGAGCTGGTCGTCCAGGATTGGCCCGTTTTGTGAATAGTTACGACAATACGACGACAGAGGAAGGTCACAAAATCTATTGCTTCACTAGCACCGTACAGTTTTCAGACAACGACACACCATCAGATGACGAATCAATAACCAGGGACCGCCTACCCGTGCAATGTAATTGACTCCACGACGGGTAAAAAGTAATGGGCATTTGATATGACGGTCAAGTAGCCAGAATCTCCCCATTACCAACTACAGCTTTGCACAGGCTACTCCATCTCCGATCTTCCTTCACCGTCCCTCCGAAGCTTCCTGTTCTATGACGTGATTGCAGTGAACCGCTATAGAATAGTTTCTGCTGCCACCGCTGCCTCGCGGCTAGGTATTTGAGGCAACTTATAACACAATCCTAAAGTTCATTGTACCCCTCATTTACTCGGTGTCCACAAGAAACGTGTCTGATTGGGGAAATCGATCATAATTCGTCTTAAAACGCAGGCGGGGTGTAGGGGGTAATACAAGTCATACAAAGGGCGGGGCGAGATGCATGCAGTTAGTCCACTTAGCTGCTCTGCTAAGTGCCATAAATCAGGTACATCTGTCGATCACGTTCGCGTTGGAGATGAAAATGGCTGGTTCGTTCCCATTCTTAGATGTTCTTCTAAACACGAGACCTAACGGAAACGTTCGAAGGAGCGTCTATCGGAATAAAACTTGGTCTGGGCAATACACGAAATTCTGAAGTTTTGTACCTCCCCAACAAAAATGAAATCTAATCCGGTGTTTGGCGTAAAGTGCTAGAAAATTTGTTGGGCAGACAGCATCGAGGAAGAGCTTAGAAAGATCCAGAACTTGCTTTGAAAAACGGGTGGCCGGACAGGTTTATTGAAAGGAATATTGCCAAGCGACCCGAAAAACCCATAACACTGACAGCCGAGAAAACGCTGTTCCTCAAAGTTCCTTTTCAAGGACACACTGCGGGTAAACTCTCAAGAAGACGCCTTGGTCAAGCTGTTTTAGGAACCTTCTCGGCATCAAGGGTTCGAATATTATTTTCTACTAACCCTATTTTACACAGAGAAGATAAGGACGGATTGCTATCTCAGACCACCTCAGTGTGCATATACTCCTTCAATTGTCCCTTTGGAGCAGGTTATGTTGCTCACACGAGTCGCGCCTAGCCAAAAGGATACAAGAACACCCCCGGGCATGGCTGGGGATAGGCAAACAAGGAGCATAAACAGCGCTATTCTCTCACGTGTTATTGATTTCGGGACCGTAGCAAAGCTCTTCGCGTGATTTATAAGGTCCTATGAAGCTACCCTGTTACTGAACCAGCGTCAATTAACGACAGCAGAAGCACCAGCTTTCGGGTCATGAAAGCCGGTCTTGTGCTCTTAGAAGAACCTCGTTCACGCTCCGCGCTTACCGCGGCCAATAGTTGACTAAATACGTACATCTCCCCGCGCTCTTACGCTCTCAGTCCACCCCTGCAATTGACTCTCATTACGCCCCCCCCCCCCCCCCCCCGTATTTCCACATCCTGCCTGTGTCTTAAAACGAACTTCAGTCGATTTCTGTAATTACTGACACTTTTTACTTGTAACTCGTTCCTCCGTAAATGTACCGGCCTGACGAGAATTTATCGATAGCAAACGGGTGCTCCCCAACTAGTCGTCTGAATACTGTCATGGGAATTTTCGCAACTTCACGAGAAACCTCGACAAGGATGTTAGATTAGAGTACTACGATTCCCGCTACGGTATCAGCTGAAGCCGGCGTGCTCCGCAGCCATCCTCTCCTGGTGCGGGCAAATAGTATGCAAACTATACTACTCAATAAACAGCGAACCCACGGTATCGAGTATTTAAATATGTGGATCTTCCTGAACCCTGTCCGAAGAAATTTGGCCTTTGAATGTGCAGCTTGCTGTCGCTTTGCGCATGACTCTCAGTACTATAAATGTGGAGAAGGCTGAACTTCGCTGACCTGAACCAGCTAGTTTCCATTTGCGCACGCTTCTAGCATCTGCTTACATTGCGATCGAAGGATGTTCTAAAAGTCAGCCAGACTGATTAAATTCTAAACAAATCAAGGTTTCGTGGCTGAATTTATGCTAGCAGCCCTATGAGAAGTGTCCAAAGTGGCAACGCCAACAGGTCGGACCATGGTCTCGCCTCAGAGTTCCCGACTCATCCGCACCAAAAGTCCTCCTGCACGACGTCCTAATGTCGCAAAATTACCAAAGCGCAGCACAGGCGAGGTTCTGAGCTCAGAAATCCTGACTCACTCGGTAACCGGGGTGGGAAAAGGTATCTGAAGAGGATCAAGTTCGCCCAGCGATGCCACGATGGACACATCAGTAGAACTACCGTATGACAATCCAATTAGGTAGCATAAGCTAAGTTCTGCAAGGGGGATCCCTTTCGCCGAGTCCGAAATGTTACAACAGTTTTTTTTTTCATAAATGACCGCAACATTTATTCGACGGAAGCGGCGATTTCCACGTCACAGACCTCAGACGTCGATGACGTACGGCAAACAGTAAATTCAACTCTCTGAAAATGCATTTTGTTTTGCACGGGTGTTGTCAGGGGCGAATCTTGTGCGACCTTCAGATTTTGAAACTGTGATAGAACAAAAATAAAGTCCGACGGCACGGCGGGACGAAAGCGCCCTACTTAGCCTTCAACATCCGGCCCGATCAACCTCGGCGGAACGTCTTCTCTGCTTCGATGTCCAAACTATTACCCCCTCTGCCACAAAATACTACCCTTCATTACTTTGAGGAGGAATAAATTGTCGATGCAACACTGAGGCTAGGCGACTGCAGGGCGCCCCGAAGGGTCGGCATCTACGTCGAAGTCTCCAAGTCTTGTGAGGACTCTCTGACTACAGAGGTCGAGCAAGCACGAGAAGACGGGTCCCTTCTGGTGGGTTTAAATTCGACCATCCTTCTGCCTTTTGTCAAAAGGGGGATAAGACAAAGTGCGAGAACCACTGTAGTGTAAGCCCCACTGACTTTGCTGCAGACGTATTTGTCATTGTCATTCTCGGGCGGTTTCCTTGTGCGCCTGACTCGAGGAAGACCCAACCAAGCCGGATTATCGCCTGCACATGCATGTACCGACCACATATGTGCACCGCAGCGTGCTTCTAATGACATCATCATCGCTAGTAAGCGGCAACGGCCCATCGTTTTCTTCCGCCACAACATTCGATTTCATTTATCGCAAGTTCCTGCGACAGACAAGGAGAGTAGATGGTGTTCTGCCAAAAATAATCGCCACGATCAAGGTTTCATACCGCCCTACGAGTGTAGTGCCTGACAGTATCGCATTGTATCGTCTATCATGCCAAACGCCATCACTTATCGGATGATTTGGAGGGTCCCAGAGGTTTTGACGGCGTCAGGTCCTCCAGGCTCTGGTTGGCTGACCTGAACCGCAATAATAATATAGGCCTGCTAGCATCAATCCATGATGACTTACAAAGTGTAGCATAGTCAGCGGGCAATGTCCCTAACTCGGCTGATTTATCCACAAACGCTGGGAAGGCCGGTGTTTTTGAGCAAAATTTCTAAACGAGAAGCAACCCACGAGCTTAATGGCTGTCGCCCGGAAGAAATTTTGAGAACCTCGGGGTGAAGTTGCTGCCAGATGGACGGCGTGTGAGGGATATCATCCTGAGAGTGACGCCGTTTGCAGGGTTCTGAAAGCCTTAGGAAGTCTATGAGCCCTACGTGATGTCCCCATCGCGAAGAAGACCCATGTATGCCGGACATCCGTCCGGCCAATCCTCCTGTGGGCCTGCAAACGTTGAGTTGCGCGCCTGGAAGGCGGCTGGCGACTTGAGATGCATGACCACTGTTGTCTGATGATCATGCTTCGGGCGAAGTTCGCCAAATTCATCTTGACGGAGTGTCCAGGTCCGTTTTGACAGCATCGCGACTTTCCAGATCTTCCAGGATTAAATGAAAAGACGATAGAGTCGGTCCAAAGCCTGAATAAACACTGCCAGTCACCATAAGGCAGTACTTGGCCTTCGTTACTCGGCTCCCGCCGCTTCAGAGGGGTTGCTCGAACTGCAGATCCACTGCCGCGGATCCTCACGCGACAATGCCGAGACCGGTTGGACCAGGCATGCTTACAGGTGCATCAAGTAAATTCTTATAACGGTAAAATCAACTCCCTGAAAATTTTTTGTCTTTCACGGCTGTTGCCAAGATATGCAGCACCTTTGACGTGATATTGTCAAAAATACTGTCCGGGTGGTCAATTGCTGTACAAGTCTTCAAGGATCTAATAAGGTCAGACTCTCGACTGAGAACAGCCCGATCCTTAAGTTTTTCTCCGCTGAATCTTCACTCCCCTTTGACCACTACTATACGCAATAAATTGCGCGGCGAAATCCAGAGCTCGCAGTGATCGTCGTGCTACAGCATGCTCCACAGAAGATCAATCTCGTCCGCACCAACCCAGGGCGATTATGGCTCGACAAATGAGCGCGTCTAGGGCTCCCTCGTGTCGCTCGTCAGAACGGACAGTCCGTAGACAACTGGAACACCTAATCAGACTGGTAGCGCTTAGCAAGCCGGTTGATAAATCCCGAGCGGGAAAGTGATCTCGGATACACTCCACGCTATGCACTGTGCACAATCAATATCACCGCGACGAGTTTTCCGGACAGGCATGCGCCGCATGCAGGGGCAAAACCCTGTGTGAACTACGGGTTTTGCAACTTTGATCAAAAATAAAGTCTGACGGCACAGCGGGACGCAAGCGCCCCACTTCGCCCGCAACATCGGGCCCGACCAACCTCGGCGGTACCTCAAAGCAGAGCGAAACGTCCGTATTCCGTCCTGAAATACCGATGAGTGTTGCCGGCCCCCGAGACAGCTAAGCCAAGACATGATCACGACTGGAGCACTTACTAGGACCTTGGATGTGAGAGGCGTGAGCTCGAGACGAAAAAGAGTCCCTTCAGTAGACAAACCACTTCGACGAAAACTTGGAAAGGGAAATATAAAAGTCACAGCGGGTGTCAATCTTTTGTCCTAATTGGGAATACCAAATTGTACTAAACAGCGCATCTATCTAGCACCACATGGACGAAAACTGGAACGAGTGAAATGCGCGTTGGTCAAAATCGATTTAACAGGTCAAGGTTACAACCGTGGGCTAACGCGCTGTGTTGGAATAGTAAATGCAGATAGATTGTGAACCCCAAAGACAATACCGAATTTTAGAAGTCTCTGACTCAAGGTTACCAAATGCCCGAGTTTAGAAACTCCCTTCGATTCCAAGCGACCAGTTCTTCCTACCTGTCTTCAACTGGGACATATTCCTTGAGCTACTAGCCGACGGTCGGGTTGTGGAAAGCCTCTGTCGGTCGTTTTCACTTATCCGGAAAAAAAAACAATAAACCAAAGAGGATGAAGAGCAGTAGCCAAATCGGTGTTGCAAATAACTACTGGCTGCCGAGATTATAGAATAACAAACAAGCGCTAAAACACGGCGAAAATCAAATAATTAAGGAGGATTCGGCAAACAATGAGTCAGCTTCGCAACTTGTTTTGAACACCACAGCCAAGTCCGTGATCCATAGCCTGAATTCATCCCTATCCCCAACTATGAAATTTGCCGCGACAGAATTCCGCCAAACAGTAGCTAACAGGAAATCCCCCTCTCTTGGACATTTTCCGAAAGACTGCGTGCCCATTGCGAATAAATATGCGGACCGCAAAATGACTGTGGAAAGGAGAAGAAACGGACGAAAGCTCGCTTACTGTACAATACATTGAGTCGGGCAGTGAAAGTAGGCGGGGGGGGGGGGTGGTAAAAAGTGAGCAGGGCAATAAGACATCATCTCTTCTGAGAGCTTTTTAACCGCATCTCTCGTACAAGAGCATACTCCCGTTCGCTCGCTCGCGACTCAAATGCCTTTCGTGCGACATACCTGAAAAGAGGAGGAAAAGGCATAAACATGGCTTCAGACAGCCCCATTCGGACGGCCCGACTTTAAACAGCTATAGCTGTTGCGCACGTAAACGGCAATGGCAGATCAACGAAGGAGTACTTTAACAACACGAAATGTGATACAGTAAGTTGACTGCTCTGGCAGGATTTTCTAAGTAATTCACCTAGAATCCACCAGATGGCACCCAGGTTTACGTAATTCGTAGATGTTTTGGCAGATTTTAAATAATTTATATTGACCCAACTGTGAAAAGCTCCGCGCCTTGGTGGGGTTCGAACCCACGAAGGGGAAGGCTTTAGCACAGCCAACGCTTGACCCAAATGTGATTAAACTCACGTTGTCCGGTGGGGCCTCGTAGGTCAAGTGGTTAGAGCGCTGGCTGTACTAAAGCCTTCCCCTTACTGAGAGGGTTCGAACCCCACCGAGGCGCCGAGTTTTTCACAGTTGGGTCAATAAGAATTATTCAAAATTCGCCAAAACATCTATGAACACAAAATACGTAATAGATGATATGAGCGTGTTTGGGCTCGCTGGAAAATTGAGATATTCAGCTCCCGCTAACCTGGGGCGCACGCCTAAAGCCAATGGAACAGTCTCGCCTACTCACCCACAGGTTAGAGGGATAGCATCTAGTAGCAAAGCCAAAAAGCAGGTCCCGGTAGGTCTGTGTACAGAGCTGCTAGCAAGAACAAGAGCAGGGCTGCTTTCTGATGCGAGTTTCGCATTTCTTTAATGATCTGTCTAAATCGAACTAACTCTAGCCGTCATAAAAATCGACACCATCCCAACCGTTCAACACATAGCAAGTACTAGTTTGGCGGGAGCATTAAACAGGCATTTATTCCGGGATATTGAGCGGTCCACTGTCTGTCCAAAATTGAGCGTGGCGAGGCCAAAGGGCAACAAACTTTATCAACGCGCCTGGACAGAATCGTCCGTGTTGATTGCCAGCTGCTACTTGTAAAAGTTCTCAGGTAGAAGCTTTTAGCGCCTCAGTCGACCACGGTGCAGGCAGTCAGTTAGCTCAACAGGAAGAGATCGGGTCGGCGAACGAGGAAATTAGGATACCCAAAAGCAGAATGGGCGGTGACGACAGGCGTTCGCTTGCAGTCATTATGCGACTGCTCATTCACCGAGGAGGCATGCGGATAGTTCTCGCTCTCTCGCAAAGGAGGAGGGACAGTGACACAACAGGCCACAAGGACAGTGTAGAAAAACAGAACGGGGTCTCTGGTAGAGAATCTCCGGGGTGTGCGTAACGAAAAATCTACCGGAAGCACAATAAATCGACCTCAGAGGGATGCAAGGGGACATATCGGTGGAAACAGTTTACCCATGCTAAGTCGTGATATTCCCAATCATTGGCTTGAAACCCTATCCAGTGGGGATATATAGGTTAATTAAATAGAAACCCGACACTGTAACTGGTAGGGACTCGCTTGAATGACTTTCCCTCTTTACTCAGTTTTCCGTGTGGCCGACTCCATCTTGAGGATCGCTGAGAATCGAAACTCCTCACACCTAACTGCTGTTGGCGACACAGTTCACTGGGCTAGTATTTATTCGTACTGTGATAAGTAACGTACTCCACTAATCCAATAACCGTTGACCTCCAGTGACCGCCTTTATGCTACATACACTCCAGCAATAGTTCGCCGTGAATTTGGTTGTCACATGGTCTAGCAGACTGCATTTCACCGTCTAGTACTTGCCTGGTATTCAAACAAACTGAGGATTTACGGAAAACTAGCCGATCCAGAGCAATGACAGTGAACTATGCATAAAGAGCGAGAGCTGTCAGAGGAAGCTAACTTACCCATGTTTGCCTTTATTGTACAACTTTAACTCGTCCGCAATGTCCTCTTCTTGTGTGAACGACTCCCAATCTCGCTTAGATTTTTCCTAGACAGAACGGATATAGAAGGGTTGAGTTTAGAGCTGGTTAAGTTCGGTTTGACAAATAAAGGCTCGGAAGACGACATTACTCAGTACCATCGACGACCCAAGCGTCTTTGGTATGCCTTAGACCTCATTAATAATTGATCGGAGTATTCGGGTACGGCTTCTGACTGAAAATACTACTTAAGTAACATTGCAAACCGATTAACATGGGATAGAGCCTGATTCCCAGTCATCTGCGCAATTTGCACGCGGAAAAAAGCACTGCTTGCGCAGTGGGTGTTTTTTCCATCGACCTTCGATACCTGCGGAAATTTAATCATATTTTGCAGGAGGGATGCACAAAGAATTTAGTCTACTCCGCATATGACACCTGATGGGGAAGGGCGCATTCAATCAAAAAGAACGTCTACTAAAAACTGCAAACTGCGTTTCCGCTGGTTTTCGAGGTCAATAAAATTTAGTTGATGCGAATTCCAACAACTTCAGATCAGCCCTCTGGTACTCACAAGGCGTTGCGATGGATATGGATGAAGTTGCATACTCTATGACCAATAGTAATGAACAAGGAGATAATAGACAACCTAGTTAAAAGCATGGGCGTCTTGAAAACCATAATGATTTAATAAATCTTTTTAAAAGTCAACTGCCTCTTCCCCCAAGTAGGACATTTGAAATGACATAATCTCCCGTGTAATAATGTCTAAAAGTGGGATTTCTGTGTAGTTCCGTTATACAAAAATGAATGAACTTGTGCGGACATTGAAACCGATGAAAGAGCACATACTACCTAGGTGGTTCCAGGAACAATTTGCATGCGCGGATGACAAGGTTCCCAATCAAAAGCTAGCACACCGTCGTAAAGAACTTAACTTTGGAATACATCCCCTATCAGTCTGCTTTGAGAACTTCCACAAGTCATCATGTCCGTCGGAGAGCCTATTGAAGACTACTGGCCGAGGCTTAATGAGTTTCTGCGCGCACTGAAAATCGACAGCCTGTCACGCAGAGGCCCCAATTAGATTTGCGAAAAAGGTGCGGAAATAAGTGTCTCGAAGAAGGCAAAAACGAAAATAAGACAGGAAAATGAGCTACGGCTAAGTGTGTGGGGAATCACAAAACTATACAGCCTTATTAGACCTGTGCATAAGGCAGAAGCAATTGCAGATTAAACAAAGGTTCATTACACAGTTTAGCTTGGGCTGCACGGGGACCAGGGAGAGCGTTTAGACAATAAGTCGCTGAGTCTGCTTAAAAAACGGGTTGTCTGAATAACATAACGACGGACTCTTACCAGAGTACTGAGCTTTGGTGCGGATCCGGGAAGCAGGGCCGAAGACTTTAGCCGCTTAAGAGCATCGCACAGACGATCGTTACTGGCGAGGGCACGCCTGGAGGGTAAAAAAATGTGTATCAAGTAAATTTTACCGCGAAGATTTCTGACAGGGAAGTACCGCTCATGGCTCCCAATGCTTCGTCAAACCGTTCAGAAGGGCACACAAACTCAAATTTTCAAGAGTCAATCAGGGTATCACTCAAATTTGCAGTCATGATGACAAGAAGACAGGGAGATGGTAGTCACACGCAATACGTTCTTTCATACTGCGAGTAAAAGTCAATGGAAACAACCTAGACGCATTTCAGCCGGCTGGGAAGGTCTGGTATTAGTAGGAGTATAACCCGTTTGAGGAAAACAAGAGAGAGAATTGTGCTTGCCTTCAAACAAAAAACTAGAAACCAAAAAATTGACGCTAAGAGCAGTCCGCCAACTTACACGACACACTGGGGCAATTTAGCAAAAGGGAACATTTAAACCACCCAAAATATGGGTTAATGGCGAACGTACTTGGGCGCTAGACCATTTGATGGGCCGGATATGGCGGCAGGCCTGGAGATTGTCGAGTTTCTGAAACCGACGCAAAGACACTAAGGCTTGCTTTGTGTTGCATTTTAAAGTTTCCGAGACTTCGTTGAGGCTTTTTGCAAAGGAAATCCCATAAACAAACAAATAACACACAAAGAGGGGATGTATGGTTTAAAAGGCCAGACTTGTGCGGATGTCTGGGATACGTAATAATAGCCAGTACACAGCTACAATGTCCTCTTATGAATCTTACTCGTCAAATATGTCAGGTCTAGATGCCCTGCAAAGGCCGATATTCAAGTGCCATTGCGCTCGTAAGGCGAACAATCTTCTATATAACAATGAAGTGAAAGGGAAGATTACTCAAGACACTAGACAGACACGCAAAAGTCTTATTTGTAAGTCACAAAATACGCGGAAAACAAGCATTTTCCATGAGATTACTGTGTTGGCCCGAGAAAGGTGTTTAAATGGATGCAATAAATTTGATGGAGGTCTCCATGTAGCAAATGGGACAACAACTAAAAACTAACATGAGAAGCATGCGCGAGAGCACTGGCAATGAGAAACATGGAAGTTTGGAAGAATATTCTTTTCTTTCTGTGATGCTGGAGCACTTCGGGCGATAGAAAGGGCGACTTCGCGCTGTTAATTGTAACGGGTGCCTTGAATTAAGTCTGTTTAGGATTCGGTGTGATTGGGCTTTTTCATTATCCGGACATCTTCAAGAGCAAAACCTCCAATTCAAAACGTGCCGAGCCCAAAATATGCCTTAAATAGTCCCTTGTGCGTCTCTTCAAACAAGAAACTACCTGGTCGTGGTCTTATCCGCATTCAAAGGGTTGCGACGGATGCTTTACGGTCAAGCTACTGCAGGACCTACTGGTTGCTTACTTATATCGTTAAGTGAAACTTATCTACGGCATACATTTGAAACCTCCCCAGTCATGTCATACTCTGATGAACTCTTATCTCATTAACCCTCCCCTGTTTCTCGTTTTAGTTGGGATAAGTCGACTGTAAGGCGAATGAGGCCGAATATCAGGGTACTCATTCATCTCGATCCCTTCATCCTCTTTGTTCGTGCTGCCTCATTTGCGCAATTGTGACCATTCCGATTAAGACAGGTCTTCCCTGCTACAACTGGGGGAGGTCGGAGTCCAGGAATTTTGTTGCCAGGGACGATAGTTAAACATATTAGTAATTATATCTAGTCTTATGGTAGGGAAGGTAAACGATAGGATCGGAGAGGTTGAAGACTTCAACACATTTTTAAATAAGAGGGCGTACCACATAGGCACAAATGTATGCAGTGGGGCACAGTTCTTAAACCCTCCCTGAGTTGTTTGCAAACGTCGAGGGCTATATAGGAAATTAAAATACACTCACTTGTTGGAAAGGGAGGACGTAGGTTCAGCACAACTTGTCCTGGAAGAGAAAACCGCAAAAATGCATGACGCAGCCGGTCTGGCCACCATTATGTCAATCGAAACCATAGAGAATAGCTGGATGAGGATGGTCAAAAGTTCAGGGCAATGCGCTAGGTAGACAACCTAAATTATAGTCATTTTGACTCATTTTAGGTTGAAATTCGTCTTGTAGTTCATAGTCAAGTTATACTACTAAGGTGCATCCTCTTTGTTCATAAGCTCTGACGTTGCAGATCGAATGTGGATGCCCTGGAGCGATGCTTACCGTTGCTGACGAACAATTTAAAAGGGAGTGGTCTAGTTTGTCTGAGTCAACATCTAAGGAAACGAACATGACTCAGCCAAATAAAGAAGCTTCCGAAAATCCTAGATCATTCTAGTTCTGGAAGGCAAAATGAACCTTTGAATACAAAGATTGGAGTTAAACTCTGTATGACCTGAGTTACGGCGGCTACAAAAACCAACTTACTTGGCAGTACTGCTGGTCGAAAGGACTGAAGAGACATTGGAAACGCCAAAGGAACTGGCACATGCGTTTGGCCTACAGAAAAAAGGGAGCATAAAGACCTATACTTTTGCCTTCAAAGAGCATCTCCGATAAAATAAATACACGGTAAAAGCAAGCTTGCTTAACCAGGTATGATACAATGCATTATAGTAATCACTCGGCTTCACTCTATCGCTGACTGAATATATAAGCATAGCTAACTATATATCCCGAATCTTTTGCTAGTCTGCGGAATTCTGAGGACAATGGCCCTTATTATTTCTTGTTTCCTCAGATGATTTCAAGGAGTCTTCCCTAGTATCTAATAGAAGACTGCGTTATAATTGATCACATATCAAAATATTCGGACTGCTTCGAGTGACGTGGAAATCTCGGTGAGACAGGTGTCTTGTTTAACAAGCAAGTATTGACGAAGTTGCTCCTATAAAAGACGATATTGGCGACATTCTCTCAAGGAGATGCATTAGATTACCCTGAACTTATAATGTCATCAAGGACATGGTAAGGACCAGACGTACGTTCCCGTGGGTTTGACCGCGGTGGGAGTTTCCTGAGGAGCGCGCTGGAGAACGTTAACGAAGTATATGGGCTACCTGGGTAACAGTCTCGGTTTCCTTAAGAAATTCATTCCAGACAGCATCACGGTCCAAAACTTTTTCGGGAGAGGACTTTTTTACGGCGACTGAAAGAGTATCTTCTTCATCCCTGGAAACAAGTAACAAATATACATTGTGCCATACTCGGAGGAAACGTCTTTATCATCACTACTATCTTCAGCATCTGCAGGAGGAATATACTCCTCGTCCGATGTGTCAAGGGAATGGTCCGAATCACCCATTTAGGTGCAACCGAGAGACCAGCCGTAGCGGTGCGACAACCGCGGACTCCATCAGACACTTTCTCCCCTTGTTTGAAACTACGTGAAGATTGAAAAGTCAATTGGGCAAATACTTGTTTTCGGTAACTCTTCGTCAGGCCAAAGCGGTCACATAGAAGTTTAAAGTATGCTAAATTACATTCCTTATAAAAGATTCAGGGACAATTAACATGTTTAGAAATTAGATCCTCTCTGGACTTCAAATACGATTGCATACTCTGTTATCGACATTCTTCTTGGCTTCATCACATGAGTTTGTTATTTAAGTCAGTTTCAGTCAGTTTATTAAGGGAATGAGGCTTTCGCCCTTGAGCTCCCTATTCATATCGATAAACAGAAATAAAGTTATCAATTACATCAGCAAATGCGAAAAGTTAAGAAGTTAGCGGTAAGTGTGAGCTAGGCGCAAACCGCCGCCGCTAAAACAATCATTATTATATGTACAGTAGGTTCTCAACAAGTGAGCGTCTAGTCTGCACTTAAAGGATTCGACACTTTCGGAAAGAACGACGGCATCAGGGAGTCCATTCCATGCCCCGATGACCCTGTGAGAGAAGGCGTTCCGTCAGACGTCCGAATGAGTCCGCTTCCTTTGCAGTTTGAAGGGATGAACACGCAGACAGTCAGTCCGGGCCAATTCAAAAAATTCATCAAAGTCTAGGGCACACTCACGGCTTCTGACAATCCAGTAGGTTTGAATGAGATCGCCGCGCAGTTGCCTGTAATTTAGAGGAAACAGATTTGGTTCGGTCAGCCTGGTTTCGTAAGGCAAGTGATGGAGGTTCTTGACCATCTTCGTAGCCATCGCCTGTACTCTTTACAGTCGTTGATAATCTTTCTTTAACCACGGTCGCCAGGCCTGGACTGCATACTCTTAGTGAGACCGGACGAATGCCCCATAGGTTTTTCCGAACAGCTCCTTGTCGATCTGCACAAATCCTCGCCTCAGCGCAAATAACACCCTTGTCGCACTTTTGGCTGCCCTTTGACACTGTCATCTTTCGAACGCGTGACGCTATACGTGGTGAAATGCTCACATTTGCCGGGACGATTGTGGACAACGCAACTCCGTCTACGCAAAAATCTCTTTTAGAAACTTTGAGGAATTTCGGAAGACTGACTACTCTCGTAACCTCGTACGCTACATGACGCGCCGTAAACACTTCGCGCATGAGGAGCATAACGAGTTCATTAAATGATTAATTGTAATTCCTGAAAACATTCCATGAAAGGGCTATCTGCCAATCTCACTAACAAGAGTCCTAAATAACCGTTCAATCTGCACTCGGTAGTAACGTTTAAGATAACTCTGGAAAATACAAGTCGAACCTAACTTCACCTATTCCTGAAATTATTTCATGTGCTCCTTCAAGGTATTCGTACTTCTAATCTTGTTGCGGCGTGGAGAGGTTGAGTGTTTTTATCTTTTACTCGAAGTTCAGATTTCCAATTGAGTAAAGAAGCCTTTTTCCTAAATATTTCCCAGACGTCCATATCAAATGCGACCGAGGAACATCATGCGGAACACAGCATTTGCCATAGGCATACAAATGTATTAGGCATTATTTCGAGGGTTTTCTTTGCGAAATGCTAGAATGACCTGTGAATGAGGAAATATTCCTGTCGAGACTTGGGAGGAGTTTGTTGGCATTATTCCGACAACACCACACTGGAGAGTAATTCCTATATCGGCAGTTGTTTTAATTCGATGTATATCGTGCATTCGGAACCCGGATATTTCTCAAAGAAAACTCAAGATGTTTGATGATGTCTCCCTTTCTTATCTGTTCCATGAAACGATAGCGCTCTGAGTATTTATTATGCCAAGTCTTCAGGTAAACATAATCTGTAGAGATAACAACAATACGTACTGGTTTGCAGGATGGTGAAATACTAGAAGGACAGATAATCGTCTGTCTTATCCAGCCCATTACACGACTACAGGGCAAGGTCGACTCGATTTCGACACGTCGCTTGACAATGGAAAGCGTTAATAACCCAATACTATACAGTATATTCCACACGGTCACTCTTATTAAGGCGATTACATTCTTATCGACCAGCTTAATTTAATCGTACTATATTTCGTAGTCTCCGTAGTTTAACCCGGATTATTTTTAACTCGCCAAAATTCTGCGGTTTATTAGTCCCTCCACTGCAAAAATAACTACGAGCCGAAGTCGGTTTTGCTTTTCAAATTCTGGAATAATGCAGATCTGTTCCTTTGCTTTCGAATTAGAACCCGACGAGGTCGGTCACAGGAATGAAAGACTGGATCTTTTGCTGAACAATGGCTGTGCATTTAAAAAAAACGAAGCTGGCGGTTGAACACTGAAGTTACGTGGAACCGAATAAGGAACTTTCTGTGACGTCCGGCGACCTTATGCGATGCCTTGTGAGGGTGTCCTCCCGTTTACTTCTGTTTAGGGGGCTGTAATTGCTCTATTTTACAGCATTTCGTGAAAACCACCAGGAATTTATCTGCAGTGGTCTCATATAATTTTGATATATAGAGACCTTTTTTCGTTTCCTTTCCGCCAAAAGTTATGTATGGGGTAATTCCCTCACCGACTATAACAAAATACACATCTTTACCCATGTTATTTGTGGTTTTGGCACCAAAAGATGCGGGAAAGCTTTCCTAAAGTAGGGCTCTGGCGAAATTTTCCAGTCTGCAAACTGCCTGTTGAAATCTTTGATCAGTAGTCATGCGATGGTTTTCACAAAGTTCGTTTTGTTGTAGTGGTTACTGTAGACTTCTTTAGTTGGAAAACACTCAGAGAACCTGCCAGGTGTCGACTATTTTCCTCCTTCAAATCTCTAGTACGCGCGTGGTGAACCGTCCCCAACTAGGCTTAAACAATGTTCATTTGGTAGGTTGCTTCATGCAGGTGGTGACTATAGCTTCTCAAAGTTAAACTCTAAGTAGCAATCGCACCCTAATAACCAACCTAAATGACGAACTAGGCCAGATGGGGAATCCGATAATGTGCGCATCCTCATCCCCCGGCAATTCTGTTTACTGTCCCACTACCTCCTTTCCCCTCTCCTCCTAAAACGTTCTACGGAGGTGACTAGCAATCCCGCAGATGTCCAAAGCTAACTGGGGTCAATCTACATTGAAAAAAACCGCGATTTATAGTGCAATTCAGAAATCTCCTGTGATGAATAAGCAGTCCTAGTAATGGGGTAGCACTACCTATCCCAACCCAGGCGAAGGAATTAGAAAAGATGCCTTAAATAAGTGGTGGGAAATTCCGCTATCTGTAAGCAGGCCAGAGCTCACAGACGAAAAACAGGCGGCCGGAACTCAATAATGTGCAGTTACGACCCCAGTCTCCATCCTCTCTGCCTTATTACAAGCTGCTAGAGTGAGCCTGCTCACTCTGGAAACCTGAACTACTCGTTCTACAGTAAAAAATTTAATGAACAATCGACCGGAAAGGAAGACAGTAATATTTGTCCCTGAACTGGCGCACTGAAAGGTGGGCATATCTGCCCTCAGGGAGACCCGATTCTTTGCATAAGGTCAGCCGAAGGATGTTGATGCCGATCATACGAAAATTGAGAGCGATGGGACTCTGAGATGGTCTTTTCGCCCAGGAGCGAAACCGTGAGATGATTACCCTATGTACCACGATACAACAGTGACCGACCCATGAACCTGCGCCTACTCCTTCGGGAAACAAATTCGCTACCGCCATCAATGCCCACGTTCAGCTAATGAATAACTCCGGTGAGGTGAGGAACAATTCCTACAAAGACTTGCATGCCATCCTGGCGACTGTGCCGAGGGTGAACAAGCTGATTGTACCTGTTTGCTTTAACTTTTTCTTCGGGATAGACCACACTGCATGAAGGGGAGTGCTGGATTCCCTCCGGGATGGGGCGCCTGCAACGACCTCCACCTTCTGACAAACCTCGCCTGATTACCTCGTCCCCTCCTCTCCCTGCCTTACTTCTCCCGTCAAGCATCACCCACTTCCAACTTAGGCAAAGGCAATATGGATGAAATTCGGTTACCTCGACGACAACCGCTAGACTATGTTCTTGTCATGGGGCCAAACCGCTGCCGAATTTTGGTAACAAATGCAATCTGCAACACTTAAGGCTGGAAAGGTCGCTGTCTCGTAATCTCCAAGATGAGGTTTTGACTGCAGTCTGGCAAGAAACCATAAAATAAGCGAATCCTGTATAATGTGAACAGCTTTTGTTCTATTTGTCCGGTCACTGTCTCCAATAGGGTTTCAAAGGCGGTGTCAATCACCATTAAATATACTGATCTGACCTACTACGCTACCAATTGGCCAATCTCCCGAAATAAGTGCGGACTCCAGACTGCAAGGTCACGATGGAGACACCGTGGCCCAAAATGCGAAACGTCATCCGCCTTGGTCATGCACATCGTCAGCGACAGGACTGGTTTTATGCGGCGACAGACAAACTGCAATTACTTCTTCAAGAAGAATAATTTGCACAAAACCCACACTAAGAGCAGAACCAACGTAGACAGGACGGCCTTATTCAAATACGCTCCCTGGTGCAACAGCGGTTTAGGCAGATGAAAGATGCCTGAATAAATCGCAAAGCCAAAGAATTCCAAAGGTTCGTGGACGACAAAGAAACGAAGAAGTTTGCGCTTCAAATGAAGAAGGTTACGACTCCTGCGTAAGAGAAAGCACGCCGCTTGTTAGCACCGAGTTAACCACACATTTCTAAGAGAAATCACAATTTCGAGGCCCCCGGAAAAGCAACCCAACAATCGTCCTCAGCTGATTCTCGAAAACGGCCTATGTCGTCATTGGCTTCCATCCTCCAGTGGAAACCAACAGCGACCTGCAGCTCTTGCCTGTCCTTATAGGAGCTATCAGAGTTGTGCAACAAATATCCATCAGGAAAGCGCTGGGCTCCGAAGCGATCGCGGCCGAGGACTACAATGTTAGTGGCCCTCAGCAGAGGTGCAATCCTACAACGACATTCTAGGATATGTGACGGGAAATACGAGTCCTCCATGATTGCAAACACACAACCGACATCCATCCCTTCAAGCTGAGGGTAAATTGGCAACCCTTCAGTTATTGCGGAGGAATCTCGTTGCTGAAAACTGCCGGAAAGATCTCTGCTCGCATACTTCTTAACCAACTCAAAGGCCACTTAGAACGAGAACTTCTGCTGGAATGTCAGCGTGACTTCCGACGACACGATGTATACACCGGCGTGAACTTTGCTGCCCTGAAATTACAAAAGGGTGTCAGAAAATATATATCAACATGTTCTTTAACTTCAGGGACCTGACAGAGGCCTGTGACATAGCAATCCACTCGGAATATAGAAACCAATGCCGAATTGCATATGCCTTGGTCGATCGACGTATATGGTGCGTCAGATTCACGACAGGGTGATGGCGCGCATCACAAACGATGAGATAGTCTCGGAAGCATTCGCAGTGACAAGTGAAATCAAGTAGGTCTGCGCACACGCACCCACCCTCTTTAATCTCATGCTTTCTGTCATGCTGTAGCAAGTCTGTCGGGGCGAGCTCCCTGGGATCAACACCACCTATGAGATCGACAGCAAAACTGTCAACATAATTGTGCCATAATTTTTCAGAATAACCCACTCTCAGAATGCCTCACCATAAAGGACCTAGGTCTAAGTTATACAAATTAGCTTGCTTTATCACCTCATGCAGATAGAATCTCTACCAAAGCCGCGCAGATATGTGTATTCATATTGCATAATTTTTCCTTCCTGAAATGAAGCTAAGACGTTATCAAATGTTTGTTCTTCCAGTTCTCGAATACTGCTGTCCTTTCTTCGGTTTAATGAACGCCTGCGACCGTAATAAAATCGAACATGTTCAGAGGGTTTTCACTCGGAAACTGTTCTCTCAGACTTCGTCCGGTATTTCTTGTACTCCGAGATGTCAGCTGGCGAACATTACGTTTTAGTGAGTTAGAAGACTCGAAGCTGGCCTTTGCTTCCTTTTCCGCATTAATTCAAGCTCCCCTGCCAGCACCAGCCCCGCCTAGCCCCGCCTGGCCCCCTCAATAATGGCGGGGCTAGAGGGGACCATGAGAGGGCTAGGCAGGGCTGTGGAGGGGGCTGTGGCGGGGCATGCAACGCGATAGCCCCGCCTAGCCCCGCCAGCGAAAAAAAAATACGCAGGGGACGCCACATCCTCGCCCACTTTTGGCACCACTTTAAAATATCGTACTGTATACCGAGTCCCCTGAGGCGCAGTGCATCACTGTTCCTACAGGTTACACGTCGGAACCCACCCTGCGTAGGTAGAGTACTACGGCATTAAATAGTACTCACAGTGACCCCGCCGTACACGTGCCCACTAATCGGCAGCCAATATCAAATACACGCGACGCAAATTCATGTGAATGATTTATTTATTGTATAAACGAAAAAGGAATTGAAAAATATGTACAATCATAATAAATGTCAGTGCCAGTAAATACATGGACGTCAACATATGTTATACCATTCAGTTGTGCGTTCCAAAAGTCCCCGCTCCGACGGCTGGTGCTTTAGTGATAGCCAGAGTAATTACGCTTCATAATTGCTTTGAATATTTAGTAAAAAACGATAAACAATTTGTATAAGTGGACTACGAACGCCAAGGCTAAATATACGTACATAGACATACAACTCGACTACTTGAACTGGCTGGTGAGTTAATAAATAAATTAATTTTATTTAATGCCAGTTTACAGGCATTGTCATGGGGAGCGATTAAACATAAATCCGACCGGCAGTGAAAAAAAACTCCTGAGCTTAAGGGATAAAAATATAGCTGATGTTGGTTTTTGTGGTTTGGAGTGCTCAGGAGAAAAAACTGCCGGCGGTGGGAGAATATCGACCGTCAAGAAGGGGGGAGGTTGCACGGTATCGGAGATTATCGGACGTCAAATTCCTTTCATGAAGTTGGGGATATTCAAAGTAGAGGCGTTGAGGAACAGCTGGTGGGATCGGCCATAGTGTTCAGAGACCACAAACGCCATCGCTACGGTACAGTCGATCAGTAGATTCAGCACCCAAAATTTGTGGGAGCTTTTCTGAATGCAAAGATCGAGTAATAGTTCTCTTAAATAAAGGATAATTTTGCAGAGTTTTCGCACTCATGGGTAGTTTATTCCAAATAGCAATTGCATTTACAGAAAAGAACCGACGATATTTAACAGTACGTTCCAGAGGCAGAAATAAAAAGACCTCACGGTGACTGCTACGTCGTGGGTGGATATGGTGTCTTAAAGAGGTGAGTGGGTTAAATGTGTGATTATGTAAGAGTTTAAATAGCAAAAATAGTCCCTTTTGTAGTCTACGGAACCATAATGGATCAAGTCCCGTAAACCGACAACGTTCTTCGTAAGACAAATGTCGGTGTTCCGGGTTAAAATTCTCTTGGTAAAAAGTGTTGAACGGATTCTTTTTTCTTCCGCTCAGTAGCACACATGAGGCTAAATAAAAACCAACAGTATTCCAGGCCAGGTCTAACGTACATGTTGTAAAGGCGCATTCTAATGTCCCTAGTTTTGAGGTTTCGAAGGATAAACCCGGTCGTTCTACGTGCTTTGGAGACTATCAAGGCACAGTGCTCCGAGAGATTAAGACTCTTGGAGTATGATACGCCCAAATCCTTTATAACCCCTGGCACATTTATTGCGTGACCTTCAATACTTAGTTGAGGTTGGCGGTCGTCGCCAACCACCATGACTGAGCACTTATGCCAAGAAAGAGAAAGACGTCATGTGCAGCACCACTGGGCGAAAGCCTGTAGATCGCTCTTTAGGAGCTCAAGCACGATGTCATGATCTGCCGGCCTACATCGACATGCAAATTTAAGATCATCGGCATACATGAAAGGCTTACCATTCTGAAATGAATCGGGTACATCATTAACGAAAAGGCAAAATAAAAGCGGGCCGAGTACACTACCCTGGATGTCTCCACTCCTCACACGTGTGGGGTTGGAGATGGTATTGGGAATCTTGACTCGTTGAGTGCGAGTGCCCAAATAAGAGGAGTGCCCAAAAGTTTGCCATCTATTCCGAAAGAGGACAATTTCGAGAGGAGAAGAGCATGGTCAACACGATCAAAAGCCTTAGTGAAATCGAAATATACTGTGTAAAGAGCAAAGCCATGGTCCCTAGATTGGAGAACATAGTCAAAGAAAGAGAGTTGACAGGTGTCACAAGATCGAGCTTTGGGGAATCCATGCTGAGCAGCACTCAGTAAGTTATTCGCTGTTAAGTGACACATCATCTTACCCTTGATCAATGTCTTTAAGATCTTCGAAACTGCAGGGAGGGTGTTTATTGGCCGAAAGTCATCAAATGATGTAGATTTGCCGTGTTTAGGAATGGGCAAAATGTGTGATTCCTTCCACAAGGTAGGGTAAGTTTCACTTTCAAGAGCAAGATTAAATATCTTGCATAAGAGGGATGGGAAGATCGTGTTTGCATCGGCTTTTAAAATGCTTACTGGGACACCATCAGCGCCTGGACTATAAGATTGACGAAAACGCCGAATCGCAACAGTCACATCCCACAGAGTGAAAGTTATAGTTTCTAGAACTGCCCCAGTCAATGACTGGATGGTCGGAAGCGGAGTGGTCGAGTCTTCAATAAACGTTTTGGACAGGAAATCATTGAAGTTATCCGCGGTTAACTGGGCATCAACTATGGGATTTCCGGGATCGTCTCGAAGGATGGGATGCTGCGTCTTTCTCTGAGTTCGTATTTTTCTAGAGAAAAGTTTCGAGACATTTAACGAATGGTTTTCGGTAAACTGGACCTCTTCGACTAGCTGTATTTCTTCAGACAATCTCTTAGCTCGATCAAAAATATCACACATGAAGGGCAGAACAGAAACATCGTTCTGAAGATGGAAACGACGATAAAGCCTGCGCAATCTGCGACGAAAGGGTAAAGGTAGGAAAATCTCATCCGCAACATTAATAATTTTCTTACGGGGGACAAAACGAGAAATAAGCGGATCCAAAATTTCGTACAGTTTTGCAGTGCAAACATTTACATCCGAACCAAGGAAGAACTCAGTCCAGTCGTAGGAATTAAGGTGTGTTAATAATTCGGTTGAGCGAGTGGATCGGAAATTGCGGAAAAAGTTATACTTTTGGGACGACATGTCGTCAGCCTCGAATTCCAACGTTGAAACAACTATGTCATGGTCTGAGCCCCCGAGTGGGCCTAGGGATGACACTGACGATGGCAAGCAGCCTCTACAGAAAATTAAGTCAAGTATACTTGAGCCTGGGTGGGAAAATCGACAACCTGAGTCCACATCCCAACATCCACAGCCTCAAGAAAGTCATCGAACCTTCTGGGGCCTGAAGGCGGAGACCAGCGGACTTCAGGGAGATTAAAGTCACCCGCAACCAGTTGATACTTAAAGCTTAAGTCGGCCGCAGCATGAAATGCCTGTGAGAGTAAACGATCAAAATTGTCATTGGCGTTGGGAGGGCGATAGACGCAGCCAACGAGTAAGGAGAACTTATTTTTTAGTGCAACCTGGAGCCAGCAGCTGCCTTCTACTGCGAAAAAATGCGGGAGGTCCAACGGCAAACATGTAAGTGTTTGCTTAACGTAGACGCAGCTGCCCCCACCACGGCTATCTTGGCGATCATTTCGAATGCAATTGTAGCCTAGAAGAGAGGGAGTTCGGAGTCAGCTACTGAGGCTGATGCCCACGTCTCAGTTACTAAAACAATATCAGGACAATGGACGAACACCTGAGTCTGAAGCAAAGGCATCTTATTAAGCAAGGATCTGGCATTTAAAACAAAAAGTTTGAAGGGAAAGGCTGTTAGTTTTTGAGGGAGTTGGGCTACATCGTCCAGTTCTGGGTCGCCCACGGAGCAAACGGTCCGGATGCAACCATCCGGTTCTGCAAAAAATTTTGTGGCATCAAAAAATTCTGACGTGGATAAAAAGGGATAGGACTTGGGGGAGGGAATGACGGGCAGGTAAACTGGTAACCATTGTTAGCTAACTTATTTTCAGCTGGAAATCCGCGGGGCAGATACTGCAACGTATTCCCGCCGGGACGAAACTGAGGATCGGATGAATTAACGGATTCAGTATGGACATTATCATGAGGAATAAATTGGTAAAACGGCCGTGGAGGAAACAAGTTAGGGGGTGGGAAACGCATTGCTTCCATTCGAACAAGAGGTCTATTAAACGGTGGGAAAATCGGTATATTCGGCCTAACTGCCTTGATATGAGGGCTGGGGGGCAGTTGCGAACCCGCTACGTTTTGAGTCGGGGAATTTGAGGCACTGTTAGCCGATTGTGGAGGAAAAGATTTTATAATAATGCTGGATTTATTGGGTGTCCGAGTGGCTGAGACAACAATTTGATTTGCCTTTGACTTAGACACATGCTTAGGCTTACTAGGGGTTGCTGGGGGAGTCGATAGAGGCGTGTTTATACCAGGCGTGGTGGTGTGTTTAAAGAGGTCAGCATTAAAAGTAGTCGAACTCCCTACGGAATTGACTATGCCGTGACTTGCAGATGCCGCAGGTGGTGTTGTAGAGGACATATTCAGACTGACAGTAGGTGTCATTATCTTGGTGTTGGTTTTTGCCGATTTTACGTTATTCAGTCTTCGCTGCAGGGGTGTGAGGTCTGGCGAAACGGAGCAGCGCCATTTACGGCAGAAGTCTCTAGTCATCTCCCTACTCGACAAGATAAAATCGACTTCTATCATGGAGAAAAGGGTAACTAGTATCGGTGCATTACGACTAAGCGAGCGAAGTCGCTTAGCTTGTGCGACACTAAAACTCAAGGCACAACTTTGAAGGAACAAATGCGCTCCCTCCATAGCAGATAAGTGGCTCGGAATGTTTCGCAGTACGAAATTATGCTTGCGTTTAATTCGTTCCTCAGTTTCCGAAATTATTACCCCAATAAGTTTAAAAGCTTGTTCAAGCACTTTTTCAGAAGTGCTGTTTATGTCTCCATAAATCAGCTGATCGATTATTTCGCCGGCTGATGGCCTGCTACGACTAGCAGAGGCGTATTTTTGGACGACTGAATGGTCGAGAGGTTCTACATGTACTAAAGGAATTTGTGAGTTAATCAGATCTGCAGACGACGAAGAACATACGCTGGCACCTGCTATGTCTTCAGTCACGATTTTAGCACCCAGAGACGGTGGGGAGGCCGCAAGCTTTCGCCTTTAAGCACGTGCTCTGCGGGGCATAACAGACAAAAAAATTTTTCGCTACAGAAGAAGGATCAAAACGTTTCCAAAGTACGGAAGAGCGCACTGAAAAGCAAGTATTACTGTTATTTAACTACAAAAACTAGAGAGCTGTAGTAGGGAAAGGATTCACTACAATGGATTTTTTACAAAATACGACTATTTTGCCAGACTGTCAAACAAAACTGGGAAAAAATTTTACCTTATATAGAAAGGCGACTTTTAAAACAGACTCAAGTAAAAAACAGGCATTAATTACTTAAGAATATCCAGATAAATGCAGAGCTTCACTTATCTTTGAAATTGAGCTGCGCGCCTTGACCTTGATACCTAAACAATTAGCATAATATACATAAATAAACTAAGACAGCTATCAAGAGCATGAAAACAGCATTGGCTGACTCACGATATTATCTGCAATCGATTGTCAAATATACGAATAAATAACACACACAGATTCTAATCCGGTGGACAAATGAGACCTTACGCAATGAGGGACTTAAACAAAACCTCAGTATATTGTGCTCATCCGCAGCTACATTCAGTGGGCGTTAACGGATGCTTTCTCCATGATTTATAAGCCAATCTTGATAAATTAGCTCCTTTTAATGCCAAAGAAGGTACAATGAGTGGTGCTTTTGAAACATATGTTTCGATACAAATACGCTTCAAAATGCTTCAATCCAGAGGGGGCTCTGGTCCCACCCAGCCCCTTCCAGCCCCGCCTATGAAGGAGCCATGTGCTGGCAGGGTCCAGTCTTCCGCTCATTGACACTCTCATTCCGAAAGATGGGTTTTATGCCACGCGCAACTCGTGCATGGTGATTCCACCGCCTCCTTGTACTACATCTAAGCGCTCCCTCTTCTTTGCTTCCAAATATGCCTTCCTTTGGACTAATCTTCCGCCTGAAATTAGATTATCGCCTAAGTTACTGGTATTCAAGTCGAAATTACGCAAACATCTTACACCGGAAAGCATAAAGGCACTGTTAACGGTCTCATTCCTGATCACTCAGCCTCTTGACTTCGAGAAGGGTCCTCCTGGGATTTAGTGGTAGATCAAGTGGTAACTCTTAATTATATCATTAGAAACCCCTGTTTTGAATTGGTTGCTAAATCCACTGCTATTACTTCTCCCCCATAGCGACAATTTTCGCGGTTTTTGATTTCATCTCCCGCATTTCCGCATTTCTTTCTTATGCGGTCTGTCGAAGCTCACGACGGAACCCTCAGTACTCACTGTCTACTAGTAGTTTGGTCGTACCTCCCTTCCCCACTGCTCGGCTGAGCTGGAAGCGTGCTGTGGCCGATCGCATCTGGATTCCTCTCGTCTGGCCTCTTTGACGCGAATAGTCTCATGCGGCGTATCCATCCGGCCCAGACGATCTCAATTGTGAATACCGTATACAATACAACATGCAGGACAGTCCTGTCTGCCCCGCATACGTACCCATCAAGGGTGACATTTATTGCTACCCTGACGATGACCGACAACAATCCGTTATATACCGCCACCTACAGGCCAGTCCTGCTCGCTTTTTTCTGTCATTATTTTTATTGAGGGTTTTTTTCTCCTGTAAAATTGGTCCAATCATTTTTAACTCTTTGTATGGAGTTTTTTCACCCCTAACTAATCATGTTTCTCATTGGACTACTAATTCGGAAACTACGAATTGCATTTTGTAAAGATTCGGCCTGCCTCTTCTAAAACTCACATGTAAATTTATTTTAACTTGCTTTGGTGGGACCCCGACGAGTGTTTAACAAAAATTATCTTAATCTTTATCTTGAAGAATGAGAATATCCACGAGAACTTCAGCACTGTTCACAAGCACCTATTCGCGGGCATATGTGCACCAAATTGCAACTGAAGTAGTAATGCAAAGGACCATATATCTCACCCCCCTTAACTACCCTACATTCTCTCTGACCCTCAACACAGACAACCCAGTGGTCATGCAACGGCTGTCGCCCACTAATGGATGCAAAGGCCCTAGTTTCACGGCCAACGTCGCCCAAATCCAGACAGAGGATAAATTCGCTAATTAGGGTTACACTTTCAAACAGCAATGGAGTCGAACACAAAATGGACCACCTGAACTCAAAGTCCAGTAAGGCATTCGAACGGCTGCCACCATCTGCCTGGGATCGTCATGGCTTCAATCTCAAAACCGAAAACGCCGAGGTACAAAGTCGCCACATTGACAACACTGCAATATAAGGCGGAGACCAGGACCGTCTACAAGAAAGGAAGAAGGAAATACAATGAGACCCACCGCGGTTCCCTGAAGAATATAAAAGCTGTTAGAGAAAGACAGGATCGCAGACAAAAAAGCCCTTGAAAAAAATCCAGAATCCTCAGACTAAAGCAACTCCAACTTGCGGGAGTGATCCCCATGTGAGGGTGGATCACGAGCGCGTAATCCAGCGACGCGTCAACCAAAATGCTCCTAGGAAGATGAAGATGCGATCAATGGAACAAGAAATTTATTTGCCTGACGTTTCGGATTCTCACTCGAATCCATCATCAGAGACATTCGCAGATAAAGGTGATGGTGGTAGCAGGAGTGCAGTATTAATAGCACGTGGCTGCCGTGGGACCGTATGCGCACTGCA
>CACRXP010000164.1:499785-532693 GCA_902702965.1 Spirometra erinaceieuropaei
CGACTTCGCAAACTCATTCCAATAGACGCCTGTCGCATCCGCTCAAACTGCCAAACTTTCCATGAACACTCACTCCCGAGTGGGTCTTTGCAATTATATGGGCCTTTTTGAACATCTGTAGTAAAGCATCGCAGACGGAGTTGTGTACCCTCCAATATAACCACCAACACATGCATCACACATGAACCCATCCTACCTCACCCATTTTAGACACGGAATGGGCATCTTTCACGCAAGCGGCAATCGTCTTCCTTGGCTTCTTCTTCTTCTTCATGTGGCATCTGTGATACTAAACGCATGCGGGATCCGGGCTACTTATTTTCTCTGTGTGAAAATATAGTTCGTTTAGCGAGGGCCTGGTCGTGTGTGTGTGGCGTGCGCAGACGGGCCACTAACACCTAATCTACGCATCTGAAGCTTGACCGATTCAGACCGTCGAATGACGCATGGGAGAGGGCAGAGAGAGAGAGAGAGAGTGCGGTCGACGACGGAATCTCTGTCCCCACGACAGTCAATGCACATTCCTACCTCGCTTAAATTTTATCATGATGCACTAAAAGCCGTGGCTTGGGAGGCTGCAGCTGATGGGCTAAATAGGTTCTCCTCTCAGGCTGAAATCGTTCCTTCTTAACGTGGCCTTTGCGAAAATCTCACTGAGTTGGTTCATCATGCGCGTATCAGGCGTGCGTGATGCTTGCGGGCGTGCTGTTTACCTCTGTCAGCCACTAGGCTTAGGCTATCTCGGGCCAGCCTGACTCTGTCTTGACCAAGGCGGTAGAGAAGGAGAGAGTGCAGAGGATGCGGCGCAAGTTTGTTATCATCTTAAACTATTTTGTGCTGGTTTTTCTCATTTCACTCTATTTAATACCTTTTTGTTGTGGGATGCTACGTCCGTCAGACAGTTCATCAAACTCCTGAAGATGTAGATCACATCCTTTTTCCTGGTCTGCCTGCTATGTGTACGCCCGCGTCAGTCCAGCGTGACTTTCAGTCTCTCGTCGGATATAAAATTATCGAAAATCCCCAACGCGTTTCCTGGTGTGTCAGGATTTAGAATTGCTGAAAATGATGTCTGTTATGTCGCCTAGGCGCTGAATTTTTATATTGCTCAATAATTAAAGACCGGATTTGAGGTACTCGCTTTCAAAAAATTCGACGTTTTAAAGTGTGGAGGAAATCCGGATTACAGTTTAGGCTAGAAACCTCTTGCAAATTCTTGTCCGATCGTTCACGACCACTTTCTGCATTAACAGGGTTTTCTTCCGAAGAAAATTCATACGCCTGTCTGTTGCAGAAACAGATCATAAAAATTTGCATCTTTATGATGCCAAAATTATCGATGTTGTCAAAGAATCCCATGGATTATTCTGACTTAAGAACACTGCTGGATACATCGATGATGGAGAAGTAGATCTACTTCTCCATTCTTATGACTTCCTCCCTGAGTTTGAAACACCTAAATCGAGCCCAAACTAAAGTAGATGAATCGTGTGAATGGGTCATTCAGAATTAATCCAAATTTGGCATTTTTAATACGCCCACAAATAGCAGTATCCTGCCCAGTATACGATCTACCGTCTAGAATATCTTTGGAAGAGAAGAAAAGAGGGAGTGCTCCAAAGAATATGCTCAGATTATATATCTATATATCCCGTAAGAAAATCTCTAACATCGTCTAGCCCACCACCTGCTTAGGCGCGCCTGCATTAGCCCAGCAGGTGCGCATGTAGTGGGCTAAATTCGGGCGTTTGTCGCCTCTGTCTGGCCCCCTCTTGCACGTAAGTACCAGCCGTAGCCGTTCTTCTGACACAGTGAGGCTCTGAAAAAGGCTGTCGTAGTCTCTGGTCAACCACAGCTATTTAAACCAGCCGCAGTGAGCGCTGGACACTCTCTCCACGTCCGACTGCCTACGTGTTCCTACAAATTTTTTCTTCATTTCTTCAATTTTTTCTTCATTCGACACCCCGGTTGGCTTCAGAATGAGCTTATCCTTCTATCAAACCCTGTACTTTAACGATCGCATGGATGCCTGATGCCCTAAAAGTGCACAAGGGCCCCTCGAAGTGCGTTGACTCACCCCCCTTGCCTCCCTTCCCAGGTTTGCCGCGTGCGATGAGGCCTGAGTGCCCTGACGGGGCGCGTGACGCCTAGGCGATCAGGTAGGGGCTTGGTGTCTCAAGGGCACAAAAGGAACCCTCGAAGTACACTTGACCGCCACATGTCAAGGGGTTTGGGTGCATAAGCCACCCCTCCGCCCCAATCGTTGACTGTGTCAGCAGTTAAGACTGTGATAACGTGCGTACCACGACTTGAAAGCCAACCAGGCCCACCCGAGAGTGCGAACTTGGCTAAGATTTTGCAGAACTCGCATATGAACTTTGTGTGCTTTAGCACTTATGGCGTAACGATGAAAGCACGAATTAGCATAAGCGGAAAATGTCCGCCCTTGAATGGGTTCTGGCCAAGCGTGCATTTGTGTTCAGATTTCCATCAGCAAAAAATAACTAACAATCATCAGGAGTGGGGGGCATGAGAAGTTTCACCTGCGTGTTGTGTCCGTCTGCTCTTTACCTGCGTTTCCAGTTCCGAGTAGCAAGAGTTTTTCACATTGGACGCTTTGGAATACTTAATGCTGTTTCCTTTCACAATAGCATTATCAATCGGCGGAGACCGAGTGACGGACCCAGACGGCATTGCTATCTACCCTATTTTCATCAACCCATCATAAGAGCCTGACCTAAGTTCTAATATGTGGATCCATTAGCACCCTCTCAAGTACTAAGCAGTCTAGTGGCGTAACTAACCGTTTATTCACTAGCCAAAAGTGCTGAGCCTACAGTCCATCTTGATAATGAAGTTTTCGCCAGCTCCGTGCAGTCTCTTGTCAGGAGCTAGTGGGCTGGAGAACCGAACTGGCGACAACGGCTTCTGACGCACGTTTGAATACCGTACCAGCTCACAAACGACTTACTTCAACTCTGAGGCCTGTCGAGGCGCAACACTTTCGTAAAAACACAAGCAGAGTGCGGTAAGCGCATTTAGAGGCGACCAAAGGTCAGGAGATCACAGGACTGAAGTCGAAGTCGAAGTGACCCAGGCAGAACTTATTTGTTTGGTTTAGATGAGATACAGGCCTAGGTTTTTGACCAAACCAACTCTCAAAAATCACGTTGGTGTTTGAATTGAACAGGAAGTAGCTCACGTGTGAACGTTTTTAAAATCAAATTTCATCAATGGGTACTTGTTTCTCGACTGTGCGTGGCCCTTCTTGAAAGACGAAATGGTCTTTACACTTGTCGTTTATCGAGGAAGAGGCTCACCCTGGTGAAACGCTTTTACAAACTGTTCCCGTAATGGGAACATAAGCCCACATAGACCTGAAAACCCGCTCCGAGCAAGATACTTGGCGTGAGGTCGTCAGCAACTCACATAAACCTCCCTGGAGTGACTGCCCCAAGAATCCACCCAACTTTGCGAGGATTCAAACCCCGTTTCCAGCTTTGTATGGAAAAGGGAAGGCGCGGTTTCCCGAACTACGGGCGTCCACTTCGTTATGAGTGACTTTGTCAAATAAAGATTGTGTTCACAACCCCCGAAAGGACGCCGTGTGGTCCTGGTAGAAAACCAGGTGAATGTCCTACCCTTTTACCCTCGGGTTGGGGGCCTTTACGTGCTTAACAGAGACTGCTTAGTAATGACTATTAATAATTGTAGTAACGACTTACTCCTCTATCGGATGACAGTTTTCTGCGATTAGACAGATGAAGTCATCGTGAGTACCTGTGGACACTGTATAAAGTAACAGTTTGCACGGTTCGGGGATGAGAACTACCAAGTGCATGAACAGAACACAGTATCTAATCCATTTAGAGTAGCCTAGATTTGTGCAACATCCACCTCGTTCTCTGTTCCCACAAGCAAATGCGTTCCAGTGACAGGATAGAGTTAAGATGGCTGGATACGGCGTGGTCTTAGTGGTTGTCGAAACTAAAGTCCCCTCAAGGCGTACCGCACACGAACTGCTCTCTAACTCCATGTAAACGAGGCGTTAAAGAAAGGTCTCGGAGCAGAGCTTCCGCAAAGGCCATTTTAAGAAGGAGTTATTTCTGTCTGAGCCACCGCCCTGGATGGGGGCAACTTATCTCTTCTATGCTACGACTGCTAACTTGTCATGACAGGTTAGAAGTACTTTTGGTTGTTGTTAGTGAGTTAGGTAATAGTCAGATCTGATTTAAATCTACATAATTCCTTCGTCCCTCTCTTATATGCCGGTAGCCAATCTGTGTCCTGATTGGCCGTCATGAGATTCGGTGCTGCGCGCGTCGTGACTTTAAGCTGTGTGCAACGACAGCCACACACAGGCGAGAGAGGGGTCCCTAAAACGAGGAAACTGTAGTTTGACTGTCGTCCAAAATTACCAAGTTTTCTCTTCAGCTGCCAAAATTCAGAGCCACAGAATCTGAATTGTCATGGTAGACCGGACGGCGAGAAATGCGTTCGCGCATACTAAGGATGGATTCCTCGGTGTCGGTTTCACTCTCTTTTCCCTCCTCTATGCACCAGTCTGTTTTCCGTGTCTGGCGGTGAGACAGGATTCAGTGACTGACGTTAAATGAAGTCCTCGCTTATTAAGTGTCATAGTCTTGTTTGTTCCCTCCTCCACATAATTAATTTTCTTTAAATTATGTTTCCCACATCCACACATACGACGTTTCGCCCGTGTCCCCGGTTCCGTCAAATTAGATTATGTGAACGCTTTGTAAGTGGTGCCTTATGTTTTTCCGACAGCTTTAGTGTATAGGCACGTGCCAGAACAGACCCATGCTCTATCCACTTTTATGTGTGTGTGTGTGTGTGTGTGTGTGTTTGGGCCCACATAATAAGCTGTGTAAAGGCGCACTGAACGAAAACGGGAGCGAAGGTGGCTTGCGGTACGCTTTTATCGGGCTGCGATGAATCCGCAAAAACCCACAACTAACGGGGTGTGATGGTACGTCCAAACGTAGACTCTCACGCCGCTTCAGGCACCGAGCCAAATCCCGGCACCAGATGTCTGACAGACAAAGGTTGCCGACTGGTGCATAGGCGAGGGAACAGTGAGTGATGATGAGACAAGGAAAGCACACCTTATGACACATCTGCACCACGACGCACCAAATGTGTCGCGACGTGGAAAGCTGCCAGCTGACGGGATCAATCAGTCCTGCTTAGGACTGAGAGTCAGGTCGAAACGACTTCTTGATGTGGCCCTGATGACACTGTCACACATATAAGCTCCGAGTTGCCCTTTCAGAAGCCTGGTACGTGTGATGAGGACCACGCCGTGTGTCATACGCGTTGACAGGCTACTTGAACTTGATAGTCACTGCGCCCGCGCGCACCACTGGTGACCTTGTCTTGTCATCGGAGCAAGGTGGGTGGGGCAAGAGGGGGTGCGACAGGTGCTGTGCAAGCCTGCATCACCACAAACTAATTTACGTGCAAGTCACGGTCTATTCCTCATTTCGTTGAAAGGCATGCCGTGGATGCCGTCACTCGTGATGGTCGTACTGTCGTGCAGAGTTGGATGAAATAAGGTTGGCCTGGACTGTGCTGTCTTGCTGAACGTTTACACGCATGCACATGGAGCCACATAGACCTATACGAGGTCTAAAGTCTCCCCGTGACGGCGTTGGCAGCGAAGGCCTGTGCGGCGGGTGTTTTTCGGGTCTCCGAGCACTGGTTCTTCAGTCGTACTACGATGGAATTACAGGCGACCGATTATGTCGATATGGGGCTTGAATGTGCGGTCATCACGGGAACAGACTGACACTGCAGCTAAATTGCTGGGCATTCATTCTGATTAGGGTGTTCTTGTTGTGGTGGATGCAAAGATATCCAGCAGAGGGAAACAGTGCTGTAACACGGTGGTAAAGTGAGGACAAACCGGAAGTGGGGGGGGGGGGTTGTCTACAGCGATGGCGCCGATGCAACGTCTGTCATTTTCCCTGCATCTGTTGAAATATCGAGGCAAATCTGTTTAGGAATTGAGACCTACCGGGACTACAGACTTTTGGAATTTACTCGGCGTTCAAAGTTTCTTGCTTTGGGCATCTGCTACATTGCCTTGGCTGTCTCCTGCAGAAGAAACCAGCGGGATGCGAATTGGCTGCCGCTAAAGGAAGTCTGTCGATGACGGACTTGAACAACCATCGAAGTACTGAGCCCTGTATTGAGAAGTACATGATTCTCTGAC
The DNA here is from genome assembly GCA_902702965.1 of Spirometra erinaceieuropaei. Lineage (NCBI taxonomy): Eukaryota > Metazoa > Platyhelminthes > Cestoda > Diphyllobothriidea > Diphyllobothriidae > Spirometra > Spirometra erinaceieuropaei. The sequence goes on from CACRXP010000164.1 coordinate 506,021, forward strand.
GGTAGGATTGTACGTTCTGAGACCAACAGCAGCACAGTCACTTTGGACTTTGAGATGTTGCTGTGGCTGCAACTTATAGTCTGTTCCACGCTGTTTTCTGCGCCTTTAAAAATTACAATAATTTACCCTTTGACCAAATAACTCAGTTTGGGGAGTTGGCATGATCTTGTTTCTTTGCCATGCCTGTTGGGGGTTAGGGTTGGGGTTAGGTGTCACTGGTCAGGGTTTAGAGTGAGGGCTGGAGTTGGGGGTTACGGTTAGGCGCTGGGGTTATGGGTTAGGGTTAAGGGTTGGGGTTAGGGGTTAGGCTGGGTCTTGTCTACTGCAGGTGCGGCTACGAAATAAAATCCGGCCGGAAAGTTAACATACTTGCCTCTGAACGGCATCCGATCGGTTTGTTTGTTTCGTGGCCTCACGGAGTATTAACGACCCACAATAACCTGTCAGCTCAGAAGCATTCAACCCTTCCTGCCATTTGAGTTATCCGAATGCAGATCGTCTTTAAATGTTTAGGCAGTTCGACTCATCGCAGTTTTATTATCGCAACAGACCGCCTTGACCCTGTTCATGATAACCACTCATCAGCGACAAAGATCCCAACATGTGTAGCGAGTTCACTGCGCCCAGCTAAACCTCAATCTGTGTAAGCTCAAAGCAGGGTCAGGATTTGCGCTTGTACTTAAAAAAACACATCAAAACTACCATAAAACTAGGATCGCGTATTCGACAGGTAAATCTACCAAAACGCACCTTCAGCCAACAACACATATGTGCCGTTATCGAAAATGGAATTGAGACTTCTATGCAACAGGGACATGATTTTATGCAGCTTATGGAATTTGTTTTCGATGAAGTATAGGCAGTTACTCCGTCTTGAACATGGAAAATATGACTGACGCTATTCCCAACAAGCCCGTCTCCAAGTTACGTAGGAAGGCGTCTCAGCATCGTACGTGTTCACTGATGCATCGCCCCCCCCCACCCCAAAGGTAACTGTTTACCGTACTAATACCTGTGTTGTTATTATGATAAATAGTTACACATTTATACACTACTGACTGCCTGTTGGCGGTTTGCGAATATTACGCCGTTATTCCGCAGTAGCTGACGGATTTCAGCTCAAATATTCATATAAAATTTCGGACCGTGCCTGAGAAGGTCTTTTCTGAAAGATTCGGTCTAAGTTCGCGAATTTACTTCCTCGGAAATTAAAAGAAGCAAGTTGAAACTGGAGTTCAGATACCAGACACCACACGGGGAAACCTGGAGGACCCACTGATGAGCCGAATCCCTCGCAGCTGCGTCAGGCAGCGGCATAAGATCGGCGAAACACGCGTGTCTGGGCTTTTAGTTAATGCGTGTTATAAATACTGTAGATAATTCCACAATTAGGCACTGGATGTCTCACTCTATATCAGACTATTATTGAACAGGGATTAACCACAATCTGGAGGAGCCTAACCAATGTCACTTTTGATCCCCTGTAACTTCGGAAGACTTAACCTTGAAGTCTATTTAAAGACTCACAGTGATATGAGAGTGACCTGCAGGTGAGTGTCCGCTTTGTAAGTACGAGAACCGCCAAGGCTGTTGCCAAAGGCATTTTCTGAAGTCAGAAATATAAGGCTACGTCTTTCGGAACTATCGGATTTGCAAAGTCCATGTCTTGGCGGTAGTTTGTTTTTACTCTCAAGATGGAGGAAGGAAGGTATCTTGACTGTGCCTCTTCGTTAGTGAAACAACACTGTTACGCAAACGAGGTTGATCGATTTCAGCTTCAAGTACAACCCTACGACTGCGTATAATCAACCTTTGGAGAGTGCTGAAAAGCGGTCTCTTCTGCATTTGCATCATGGCTTGACGGCCTAATGCTAAAGTTAGACTACCGGACCTAAAAGGATCTCGTATTTAACAATGTTTGCGACCATTTTGTCCGCGATACGAAACTCACTTTTGCCTCAAACGTTATGGGTGACATACTTTTATTTTTGAGAGCTTACGACTCAAAACCTATATCTGTTGAGAAGCGAGTCTTAAAATTGAAGAGAAGAATTCCCTCGCAGGGCAAATTTAAACGCCAGTCTCTTTTTACTCGGTTGACGTGTTTAGAATTTAAAAGGCGCATTCTGATTGGTCGGATGAGAACGAGAGCAGTGATGATTTGGTGCGCCTCTTAAATATTTTCTTGTAAGCAGTAAATGATCCGCTTTCAGCCTAGGTAGAAGTACTTTTATCCAACCAAGAAAGTCTCGCTATATAACCCCGTAAAAGAACGAATTCCCAATGAAGAAAGCGCATAGTGTTGGCTGCTGCCCACCCATCAGCACGCCGTGATTGGCTGATTCGCGGCTGGAAGCGGCCATTCACGTAGTCTTTGGTTCGGGTTTGGTGGACCGCTTAGAACGCCTCCGCGCGCTTATTTAGCTGAATTAGATAAGCGGCTTAGTGCAGAGGAATACTAGACGGATGCCTTTGCCAGCTGTTGTAATTTTCGAGGATAATGAGCCCCTCTACCGGGCATGCCCGGCACTGAGTATCATAAGACAAGAAAACAGCGTTCCTGACGTTCAACTAAGGGTAGGCGGTATATTCCCTGTCAGCGAGAATAAAAATCGCAGTTGAACGACAAGCATGTAATCAATGTCCACAGGATCATAATCGCCGCCCGGATTCCCGGCTGGAAAGACCATTTTGGAGGGCCCGTTGAAGGTGGCATTATCTCGTTTGGGGAACAGACGCACAAACAAAAGTACTCCCTCTAGCGGCTTCGGTTATAACAATTTTTCGAAGCATAATCAAAGACCTCATCGACTATGCTTATACCGGACAAATCGAAATATCACTTAAAAACGTGGAAGACCTCCTGTATTATGCGGTGAATTTGGGCCTCATTCAGGTCGAGAAGTGTTGCTATCGTTTTCTGACCAACCGGTAGGAGGATTTACTTCCAGCATTTGAGCTGAATTTCTTACCTACATTCCAGTCTTACATTAGAGAACCTTCATTTTGTGATGCGCATTGCGAACAACGTGCAGGCCAGTGTTTTGCAAAGTGCCTGCTACAACCTAATGAGGAATCAATTTGAGAATTTTGTTGGTCTCGATGTGTTCTATCATCTGTCATTGGAAAACCTCTTATACCTTCTGAGGAGCAACAACCTTGGAGTTCATAGTGAAGAGCAAGTCGTTAATGCAATATGCGACTGGGTTCTTGCAGAAGGCTCGCACCAGACTGGTGAGGCCTGTGCTGAGAGCCGCATGGACGCCCTGCCGCAGTTACTGGCCGAAGTACGTTGGCAAAATGTCGGCAGCGAGTTTCAGTCTGATCTACTCCGAAGGCGTTCTCAACTTGAAAAATATTCTCGGGCTAGGTAGGGTTAAACTCCTCAATTCTGAAATGTTCAGAAAACTACTGAACGAGATGGAAAAGTGGATTGACCTTGCTCATAATGATACCACAGGAACAACGGCAAAAATGCACCCATTTAATTCCTCTGATCGGTTCTATATGGAGAACGTCTTGGTGACCATTGGCACGCCGAGGCTTGGAGACCGGCGAGAATGGGTTCTGCAAATTTATGATCCGGAAAATGATAAAGATGCAATAATTAGTCGCATTAAGCGGCGTAAAAACGCCTCAGTCGTCATGTATGATGGTAAGCAACCCAGTTGCATCTAAGTAAATCATAGATCTGTCAATTGCACCTTTGGACTTACTGCTACAGGTAGTCGGCATCTCGTTAGAATCACTCACATGCTTATTTATTCCTAAACGAAGCTGACACGACTAATTTCTAAATAGATCAATTTGGTGACCCCTCCCTAGTCACGTCGTTGGAAAATTTAGAATTTTCATGCAAATTCACTGAATTTCGAATAGATTAGTAGGCGCAGGCCGAAAGTGACGCGATATGTATAGTGGAAAAAAGCGCAGCTGTAGAATAATTCCGGAAAATACTCAACACGTGATGTTTTTGTATTTCTTATTATATTCCCCGCAGATTTTAGTGTTTTGGTCTAAACATACACTAAACCTCTCAATCCCTCCTGTAGGCCTGCCAAACAGGAGGAAAGATAAATGGTCTGACGGGGAAATCGATGTTAACTTAAGTGTTCTCTAAGATTCTGCATTGTTACTATTTTTAGATGATGCTAGGATATTAGGCTTCCTTGTGGCGCACAGCTTCACCTTGTGAGGAAGTTGTGCTGCCTTAATTTATTAAACCTTAATGACATGCTTCGGACATTCACGATGCAACCGTGCGTAAAAACACGAAGCTCATGGCCTAACTTCGCGCATCACCTTCCCTTCAATTCAGTTACCTGTGTGGAGTACTGCTTTTGAACTTTCTTTAAATAGATCAGATCTATATAATCGGAGGAGTTGTTGGGGATCGTAATACAAACATGGTGAAAGCCTTCAGTGTGAAAACTCATCGCTGTCGGTTGGCTGCTCCAATGTCAGTGGCACGTGGTGAGGCCACTGCCTCCAGGGTCGGTGATGCGATCGTGGTCTGCGGAGGGAGTGGTGTCGAATGTGAAGAAGTGGCGTCATGCGAACTGTTTATACCGAAGGAGGATAGGTAGGTGCATTCAGATTCTCTTTAAAGCTACTAAAATGTAATATGTGGCATTTGGAGCCGGGCTATTTGCGAAAAACCAAGTTTGTCCTGCTAATTTTTTAAATTATTGACCCCAACATATCGTCTAACCCTGAAACGTCATGTCTAGGACACTTATCTCCATGTCCTGCCTTTAATGACTTCTGTAATTGTTCTTTTGATGCTCCTCTGGAGTTCAAATGCCAGAAAATTCTTGGTGAACGTTGGGGACACACTGAAGGGCAGAACGCCTCACAGCATACGGCACCGAAACATCGGTGAAACACAATTCTAGGCTTTTACCTAATATTAATACTGGGAGTGCGGTAAAACATCTTTGGTGCCCAAAATTTATACTTATTGAAGTGCTGCTTGGTTGTGGAATAGGCATTTAGTGGTCATTCCACAAAAGTCAGATGTCTCTAACTCAAATATTTATGGAAATTTCAGGCCTGACACTAAAGGAACCATCCTCTTACATCTATAATCCTGTCCCACCGGGAATAAGCTCTGAAATTATTAACTTTGTATATATATATATATTCATGGATGTTTTGGCAGATTTTTGAAGTATTCATATTGACCCAACTGTGAAAAACTCGGCGCCTCGGTGGGATTCGAATCCACGCAGTAAGGGGAAGGCTTTAGCGCAGCCAACGCTCTAACCACCTGAGCTACGAGGCCCCGCCGGACGACGCGGGTTTAATCACATTTGGGTCAAGTTACCCGCCCAACCTACTGCAACGTCTGGAATCCACCAAATCTGATACAGTAAGTTGACTGCCCAAGCAGGATTTCCTAAGTACTTCACCTAGAATCCACCAGATGACTACCAGGCTCGCGTAATTCATGGATGTTTTGGCAGATTTTTGAATTATTCATATTGACCCAACTGTTAGAGCGTTAACTGCGCTAAAGCCTTCCCCTTACTGTGTGGGTTCGAATCCCACCGAGGCGCCGAGTTTTTCACAGTTGGGTCAATATGAATATATATATATATAATGGTAGAATGACGCACATCAGTCGCGTTACGGAACTCACTCATTCTGTTGTGCTTTGGGGCTCTCTCTCTCGAGTTCCATCATCAGCCACATGATATGTGCAGAATGGCATTACCGACAAAGAAAAGTATAGTTTCTGCATGCTGTACGAAAGAAGTTCGTTGGAAAGCCAGCATCCGGAGTTGAATGAACTATTATAGAATTATGCTGCATGATGATCAGTTCTACAAATCTACTTAAACATGTTTTTCGAAACGAAAACGCATTTCGGAATTTCGGCTGACATTTGATGAGTTAGCCCACCTACTGTATATGCTCGATTGCAATTGACAGGCGAAAGGGCCCGTGGCGCAGCGACTAGGGCTTTGGACTTATGACCGACAGTTCGCTGGATCGAGCGCCAGGTATAAATACTCGGGCTGATGACAGCCAATAAGTCAGGAATGGCCGTCCCAGTCTCCTTTGTCCTTATCGGCGGTGTAACTTTGCATATATACATGTGTAAATTGGGTGCGTGCAGATCGGTACTGCCTTTCCCTCGAGCGCCCCTTGTCAGGGTTAGGATATTCTTTATTTTTTGTATCCTGAGAATTTCTCGATCTTCTGCTTCAGAAATCATCATCTGGGATTTGTGATGGACAAGAAAGGATGACGCCCGTTGCCGCATGGCGTGTTTGCATTCTTCATTTGCCTCGCACTTCTGCAGTGCATATTCAGAGGATGCCAGTAAGTCTTCTGGTCGAGCAGCTGTCATGCTAAACTTGATGACACGAAACTCAGCACGAGAAATGCTCGACCAGAAGACTTCGACGGCCAAGGATGAACATTCTGGTCTTGTCTTTTTCAGCATCACCTTATCTACCGTTTACCGCTAGTAACTTTTCAACTGCCCGCGAGGATTCCAGTCTAAGCTCCAAGGCAAAACGGAGCAAATAAGTCCAGTTAACGAGACTTACAGGTCCATGGGATTCAATCTAGAGCCCCCAAAAGGTCTCAGTGGGGATGGGTGTGGATGGGTACTGCATTATTCTAGCTTTATCCCGTCTTCTTTCGTCACTAATAATCTTGAACACCACCAAAACCTAAAAATAAAAGTATGCGCACCCGCAATGCAAATGGTCCACATTTGGCAGAACGACCAAATGGCATCTAGAAATCATTTATCCAAATTTCACACGTATTACAACAAAATATAAATAGCTGCGACATTCAAAGTTATCTTTGCCAGAAAATGTAATTGAACACCATTAGGTGTTTGCTTACCATAACACATCAGTTTTTAAATGTGTAACGTTCAAAGATGTTAAATTCACATAACTATTCAAACAAGAAGTAAAAAGCGCCGTCTGCCTTTTAAAGTTTAATAAACCCTTCCTTAGCATCGATTATAGATTTGTCTCAGACATCGGACAGCCAATAAGAACTCCCTCATCAAAACACCTCTTGTTACTCTGTGATTTAGTTAGCTGTTTATCGTTCCTACTGGACTGGGGACTGACGATCGACCGACTTTCACGCTGATGCTTTATATTCACATGCATAAATTTCACTCAAGATGGATTCCCATGCCTCCCCTCCACCAAGCGCGACGGGCGTCGGCCTCGGTTGCCACTGCTGATGGGCGACTTTTCGTAATTGGCGGACTTGGGGATTCTGAGTACTTCTCGTCTGTGGAGTACTGCTATGTACCAGAAGAGCTGTCAGAAACCGGCCAGTGGAAGGCTGAGGAAGTTGGCAGTTTTTGGCAGTCAGCAGCTCCCATGAACAGGGCACGCTCCTTTCTGTCCGCGTGTGAACACGCCGGCCACATCTTTGCGGCCGGCGGTCTCTCGCACAGCAGCACCGTCGTAAGGTCTGTTGAGATGTTCCAGCCTCCAACAGTCGAGAACGCCCTTGGACAGTGGACCCTTGTACAGTCCATGAACCAGGCCAGAGAGGAGTTCTCGCTCATCTCCCACAAGAACAGCCTTTTTGCGTTAGGTAAGTAGTCGCAGGGTAATTTAAATTATTTTCGGGATTTGCAAAGGGGCTGAACGCGGAAATATGGGTCTCCCGTATTGCAGGAGGTCTTGCCCTAAAATTCCGGAGGGGTTAGGGTTGGGGTTGAGTTCATGCGGATCAGTGCTAGGGTTAAGGTAAAAATTACGATTTGGATAGGGGAAGCCACTTGAATTTTGCACGACACCACCTGTGATACTTGAGGGAGGATCCATATTTTCCTATCCGACCTACGAAGGTTTTAAATACCGATGCTGCCTTTCAGTCGAATATATCAAACATCTGCTCGCTTGTAGTGAATTTCACATATTCATTTGTGGACTAGTGCTGAAGATGGAATAGCCTAATGCCACTTCGCTAGTATGCCTCTCGTCGGAAAACTAGGACGTTTTGCTAAGGATTTGGTTTTATTTTAAGTCCTGAAGTCTTTTTGATATTTCCTTAATATTTTATCCGCACGACTTTAACAGCAATCAAATTTGAATTGTTGCGTAGATGGAAAGTTTTAATCGACTGTATCTGTAAAACAAGATAGCAAAGTAAAAAAGTGCCTTCGCGCACATTTGGATCGACAATATTTTCATTGAAAACCTACCTTCAGGCCACTCTCAAAAGTTATCTCAGCCGATCCGTTCTCAAAGACACTGACACTTAGAAGCAGAGTGAACTGGCCGGATAGGTACTATTTCAAAATACTAACAGCATTCAATCCCCAGCGATGCTACCAAAAGAGTTGTCGACCCTTGGAAAGGCATATATCTGTTTGGCACTCCACGACTATTTAAAAAGTGCCATCCGAGATAATGAATGAAAATAGGAAACAAAGGTACCACGAGGTAAGCTTCTTCTATGACCTCAGGCCAATCCTTTCTCCTCACAGAAGGGGTGGCGAACGGCCTCATTTGTCCAGTGTCGGTCAACTTGTCTGCCAGTTACCATGGCACTTGCTTGCCGGGCCTTAATTTCCCCTCGGACTGCATTGCTCTTGACTCACGTTCATTATTTTGTGCACTTTTGAAATAAAAATCCTGAGCAGCTCCGAGATTATTTTGTCCAAGTCTGAGCTCCAGTCTTTCTGCTTCATTGTCATTCCCTCTTCATGCTGTTGTGTTGCCGGTTCCTCACGATTCACGAAAATTTCACCGATCGAAAATAAAGTGAAGCAGGCAATGCGCTGGTTGGTGTAGGAGTTTGTACCTTTTTTAAACTTGTGCCAAGTCGAAAACCTCCTGCACTCTACAAGCACCTAATCACACCCTCCTTGACTGACAAAATATTTGATCGGCAAGGCCTACATTAATCAATAAGCGAAAAGCTACCCCTCCCAGAAAACGTCCAGCGGTTGACACTTTTCTCTTTGGAAGGTTATGTTAAGTATTTTGGTGGTAAACAAAGACGCCCATTGTGCGCCCCCAAGATTTTCCCCAATGTAAACCCCACGCGAATTAGACGTGTATGAAATGAATCCTCTACGACGACGCTGATTCTTCAAAGGGAATGCTTTTATTCACCGCCAGGTCAATAATTGTTTATTATGGTTAATTTAACTCAGATTCAGCTTGCCGGCTTTTTTATGCATTCTAGGTCATTATCTTCAGCCTTCGGACAGTGTGGAGCACTTTCGTCCGTCAAATTGGCAGGTGAGGGACAGTTCATTTGTCATTCGTCTGGCTCGCTGCCATCAGACAGTCAGTCAGTTTCTTGCCTGATTTGTGCTGTACGTTCTGACCCAACTGTACTTTTCTTAGCCCTCAAGGCCACCTGAGGAACAGGAAGACGTGGACAGCTGGGAGTGGGTAGAAACTCGTTCGCCCTCTTTCATTCAGACAATTGAAGCGGCTGGTTCTATTCCTTTGGAATATTTCGGAAGTTTTTGACACTCGGTTTTATTTTTTTACAGCCTTTGTGGCCATCGTCCACGCCCCCCCCCTCCTTCTCTCTCTCTCGCTCTCTCTCTCTCTCTCTCATAAACTACGACGTGGCCACCTAATATATAAAACAATTTTTAAGACAAATTCCTGCAAAAGTGGCTGCCCACATTCTACTTGGCTTCGTTATTTATGGGAAAAGAGAGTCATGTACAAAATGAAACTGAAATCAGCTGTCCGTCCTGTATTATCCATAGAACGCTATCGTTTAAACTTCCGTCATCTGATGTGAGCGATAGACATCTGATCTGGGTTGGTTAAGCGCACAGGTTTACTTCGCTGTTATGAGATCTGACGAAGTTAATCAGCCGGCTTTCGTAGTTCTCCAAAGAGCATGCGCATAAGCAGGCCGAAGTACAGCCAAAGTTGCCGCTGGTCAAAATTCTGATGCCAAATGGCGAAAAGTCAGGATCGACTGAAGAACTGCAGTAGGAAACCTAATTTATGAAAGGTGTCGAAACTTACGAATGATTGCCAGTCATTCGCAAACCGGCAACAACTCATGGATCCAATATCTATATTACTTAAGAACGATTTTAAAAGAATTAACAACATAAAAGACATATTAAAGGCGATGTTGCGTTGTTTCGAAAAGGCTACTTCTAGAAAGGCGCAAAATCCCTAAAACGTCAAAAATGGTTGTGAATTAGTAGATTTAGCTCTTAGATGTACGGGATGTTTCATCATGCAAAAATCTGCGTAAATATGAAAGCACAAACTAAATAACGTTTACGAGTAGTGTTCTACTGAAGTCTGCATCTAGATATCATATGAAAATTAGTGTAACTTCAGATATGACGGTTTGCCAAAACCCACAGTCTGAGTATAAATTCCAAAACAGTTTTCGGGGGATTCGTGGTATTCTTGATTCCTTTGGGTTAATTAAGATGCAGTTCAACAAGAGAAACGGGATTGTGCTTGATTCCACCGATGGAGACGTCGTAGGAACAAAGTTTTTCATAAGGTCACTTGCTGCCAGGCCGATCGGCGATTAATAAATTTAAATAAAATTGACAGGCGTTGTCGTAAATACACCGCTTTGCGTTTATAAAGAGAACCTTTCTTCCGTCAAATTAATTTACACTTTTCGTTTCTTCTGGATTCCGTTGAGCTTCGGATCTGTCTTGATATATCATTGCGTACTTCAAGATTTTCAGTATTTTCCCCGGTTGCCCATAAAAAGAGGTTCTGCATCATGTATCTGCTAAAAACTTTGAAATAAGATGCATACTGAAGGCATTTACCGAATTGGCGAACGTTCGGGCGTTCTTTTTTCAGGTAGAATGTCGTTTGTGTTATATTTGTAGACTCATTCAAACATAAAACGTCATCGTCGAATAAAATGGCTGACTACAACGACAAGTATTAACATGAAAAATTGCCCAAATGTACTGCAACGTCCGTTTTTGTCCAAATTTATGAATATTTTGCATGATAAAATTACGTAATCACAATTTCTACACAAGAAAAGGACATTTCCTTGAAGGGGCTGAATGATCAGGCAAAAGGCGCAACGTTTAAGGCGTCCGAAAATCCTCATATCCGTTTCCGTTATCAGGTTTCATGAGATAGGTCACGTACTGTACCTTCACGTTGCCGCCTCAGTATTGTATTTTCGCCCAGCAACTGTACTGATAAGGAAGAAGACTTTGGAAATTAGCGTCCTTTTTTGAAACATTGTTTTCCCGGAGTGAAGGTGAGCAATGCTAAGGGGATGAAGCATGCGAAATTTAATGACGACTGCTGAAGGCCATTGCAAGATGCTTACCCACATATCCGATCTACGTACCCTGGCGTCAAGGTACTTATCCCGTGTGATTGCCCTATGCTGTTTTCTCACTCAACCGCATTTTTTGTAAATACGCAAAGACTGTGTGATCAGTTGTACAAAATACAACGAACTTTTATGACGTAAATGGATCTTCTGCGTGTGCCGCCACCTTTACCTTAATTCAGTTCTAGAAGATGGAGAGTTACGTCGTTTATTAGGTCGGGACTAGAAGCCGGAAGAGAATCGCCTAATTTCTGTCATGGGAACGTCTGTCCCATGGGTCTGTAAATACCCCCAAGCGGAGGTGGATTGGTCGATTCAAAAACCAAGGGGAGCCAACTTTTAACAGCGGACATTTCCAGCCTTATAGGAGGACGCGGTTAGTCGTGGACGGCCGATGAGTAATAAATGGCCGTCCAGGTCTTTCCCCTTTCAGTCTGTGGTGTCTACCGAAGATGAAATTCTTTATCAGTCGTCTATTAGCAGTTCCTATTCAGGAATACTGTTGAAAAACTCTACTTTCTCCTCAGATGACAGAGTTTGAAGACGTTTTTTCAGGCTACTTCTTCAGACCGAGTCCATCTTACATGGTCCCGAGCCGCCGATGGCCGTTATACAGTTTTTTTTATCCTTGACTTCTAGACCTAGGTGCAGACCTACTCCGTGCCGGGCCGTGACCTTTCTTGTTATAGCATGAAATCCTTGTCAGTGTACACAGTGGACCAGGAGATGTGATGGTACCCCTAGGTGCGGCTTACGCCGTGTCGGCCGCCTGAGCTCTCTCCCAACCCCGGTCTTCTTGACACTGGGTTGATACCGAATCCAGATGGAGGAGGAGGAGGAGGAGGAGGAGGAGAAGAGAGTGCTGTACATGCAGCGCAAAGCTACTATCACTATAAACTAATTCACGCGCAAGCCACCATCCCTACTCTCACCTTGCCGCAAAGCACGCGGTAGACATCGTCAGTCACGACGGCCGAACTGTCGTCTTACCTCCCACCAGAATGTGGATGCTATCTCGCAAACACTTGGGTCGGCTACAATGATGGCGACGACGATGACGATGACGACGATGATGATGATAATAATAATAATGATGATAATGGTGGCGATGGCGATAATCATGACGGTTCCTACATTGAGCAATAAGCATTGCCTGCACCGAATATCTTTCGGCTTGTCAACATCTTTTGTGTTTCCGTCTCCGTACTTAACGCAAAAGTTTTAAAGGCTTTGCTTCGTGTTAAACGTTGGTAAAAAAAGAAAGCTGTCAAGCCGTGACAAGTGATGGAGTAAAAACGTAAGTGTTAATCTCTAAAGCATGCGTCAACCGCTACCCTAATTTATTTTGCATAATAGCCTCGGAAGGAGTGGATCTGATGTATTTTCGAGTGGACCCTGTTCGTCAGGGCGCGGCAGGACACGGTAGCAGGAACCCTCCACCTAATACAGATGGTCTTGCGTCAAATTCCATGATGATTAGAGTTGAAGCTAGGAGGGTTAGTGTTAAGGTTACGTTAAGGAACAGGATTGAGGATTAAGGTCAGTGTTGGGACACGGAAACAGGTACCCTTCCTGGAAGTTATCGCAAGGTCATCTCCATTACCGGGGGGATTGCTTCCTATTCCGATGTATTGCCTAGGGCACGTCCATTGGGACAAATTCAGGCATATGAGAGCCAAGTAGGGCGTGGTGACTTTGGTAGCAGCGCTTATTCTGCACTTTCGCCCTGCTCGACGTTGACTCGATGCGACGCATAGGGAGGTGCTCCAACTGCAAAGTTGGCTCGATGCTTAACGGTTAAATGCAGCTATTTTTTTAAGAAGAGGGACTAGCAAACAGAGATGATGTCCGGTCCTGGAAGACGTTATCGTCCTAAATAGAAACCGACCTGTAGAACTACGGTCAGACACTGGGACGTAAGACACTTTTACTTGCCCTTTCAATAGCCGTTACATATTGGTTAACCGGGCGGACTAGGCCTTGCATTATTTTTTATCTAAAAATCGCCTCTCTCCATTTTCACTGGATTTCTAGGTCATGCGATAGAGGCAGACTGTTTTGTTCGACCCAGGCACACAAATCTCACAAGCACCTGACACGGATAAAGTATCGAGGTGCAAAGTTCGCTCGGGGCGAAGATGCCGTGGGGAAGAAGAACTGTTGACATGCTCTTAACTTGGTTCCTCTACAAATACTACGCTCTTGACAGTGTGACCAAAATCCTCACCGTTATTCATAACGACTGGTGCAAGCGCTCTCGATCCTCAACGCGTCATGGTAAGCTTGCAAACATCTGCGTCCTTCAAAAATGACCTCAAAATAAGCCAGAAGAGGGTATTTGTTTGCCTCAGCAAAGAAGTCGGGAAAACTCACTGAAGGTTTCGCACTGACACAGATTTTGAGGAGGAATGAAGGGTAATAGGAAGTGTGGCTTGACGGTGTGTGGATGTGAGACGGCCCTTTCTAGGCCAAAAATAGGCACGGAAGTTTTGTGCCGTCGCCTTAGTTGTGCGTATTATGGCAGGGAAGAACGTCTCCTCTCTAAAGACCTCTTCGATTCGTCACCTTACACTTTCACTTGCGCGCGAGGCTGATTATTGGGCAAATAGGGCATAAAGAGAGCAGAAATCACCAGGCAAATCGGAATATGCAACTGGGTTGTAAAGTAAACACTGATGTAAAGGACTGGGATCCGCTGTTACACAGGCCACCCAGACTAACCAAGAGTAGATGCTATAGAATATCATAATCTTTCCCGTTGAAGGCGATGACTCAAGACGTGAGGATTGCTTAGGAAGTAAATTGTTTCTTCGCCAACATAACATCCGGCTTACATGACAATTGTTATGCAACTTCTTATTGACTGGTGTAACCACGGAATGCTAGTTAAATAGGCTAAAAACTCACCAAGATCTGGCTGTAGAGACTGGTGTACAGTCTGCTCCAAATTTCGGCAACATAACCGGAATAGACTATTTGCCCTTTCCAACCATAACTTCACCCAATTCGCTTATAAATGTCCAGCCAATTGAAATACACGACTACTTCCCTTTGCATATAATCATTCCCTCTTTATAACTAATTGGCTTGTTACGGGGGTTTACAGTGATATCGTCATTCTTCTCACATGCGGTCTCGTTTACAAGGGCAAAGAAGGATGCCGGTCGTCAGTTAAAACTACTTTTTTGACACCCTTTTGCTTTACACTAGTTTTGAAAGGGTTACCTTTGAGAGGGGTCAACAAAACCGACGCCAGATTCAACGCGTAAACACTGATAGTATGTTTTCTGACAAATGTGCAAATTCACGGCATGCAGCGAAGCTCAGAGAATGTAGAATGCAACTACCCGACACACAGCCGGAAGTAATTATTTAAGTGAAGAAGAAGAGGGTTCGAGCATCGAAACATTTTGTTTATTGTCCTGAATTTTTGGACAGGACAATAGATAAAATATTCCGGTGTTCGAACCCTCTTCCTCACTTATGCGTACCCCTGGAGCTCGAAATTTCGCCTTCATTCGTAATTGTTTAAGTTCGGTTGTAAAAATCATCGGCGCAAAACTTAATCGTCTAATCAACCCACACACGCATCAGACTAGCTGTTGGCTAGACTTCTTTGTAGCCAAACCCGGTAGAGCCACATTAGGCAAGAGATGCCCATTTTTTCACCTGCTCTCTTCTATGCCTGCATAGATTTTACTATATTTCTTAAGTGGAATGCACAAAAAGTCCCTTTCTTATAGGCTCTTTCTAGAAAACTGCGTCATCTTCAAGCCTGACACTTTGAGAACAAGAGTACTCCAGTTTGAACAGAGTCTCGGCGCTCGCACCTAAAGGACCCAGAAGTCATTGCCGTTAAGGATGTGGCGTGCTCTACCGGACGCTAAGAACGTCTCCTAAACGACCCTGCGTATTTCTGTGGACTAGATGCTGGATTGCACACCGGCCCGAAGCTACCATTGAAATGAAGGACGAACTAAGTGTTAAGGAGCACTCTGGGGTGGAGTATCACATCCAGTGAATAACCTGTCTTTGTGAATACACAGGTCAGACTGAACGCATGCGCCAATTGCGCATAGATGAACAAAAGCTGACTGGGCGACAAGGCAACGATCTATCACGAGTGGCTGCCCGCACCTTCGGAATGGGCAGTAAGTTCAGTTTCGCGGCCGTCAAGATAATCGCCCAGTCCAGAAACAAGACAAGTCGAGAATTCACTGAAGTCTGAGCCTCGGATGGGAACTCAGTCAGACGATGTATCGGTCCATCGCCTGCATACACAGCTCTACGCAGTCATCCCCAGATCGTTGATTGGGTAACGTCTCTATAACTGTGGTTTGTTTCATTGCTGCTACTATCTCTGTCAGTTGACTCCTTCAAGGGTTCGGAAGAATAATAAACAAATTGTCTGGTGCGCGCCCGATCTTCTTCGCCCAGCTCTGTATGCTACAAAATACAAGCGAGGTCTCCACTAGTTCTTAAGCTTTTCAAGTCGCAACCCGATCGCCCTCCGGGTAAAATGCAGAACGGCGAGGGGGTCTTAAACATTCTTCTTCGGATTCTCCCTGAACAAACTTGCCTTTTCTCTGTAGAACTTTCATAGCCTTATGGGTAGGATGTGGTTATGTAGCCGCACCTGATGAACAAAATCCTGTTAGGAGTTAGCGTTATGGGTTTGGGTTAGGGGTTAGAGTTAGGCCCAGGGGTTAGGACAACTATTTACCAACCACCCAAAGCACAACCGCGCGTCCAAATAGGTTTTCTTTTGCATACAACTACTTGATCTCGTCACCAGTACGCTCCCCGGCCCCACCTGTGAAAACCCCAATTACCACCGGTCCCGTATTACAGGTGGTTCGGGTTTGTTTACCTCAGGTGCGGCTACATAACCACATCTGACCACCTTAGATCACATACCAGGATGGACAACGTCGATAAAGTGTCTACAAGTAGAATCTAACCTCCCCAGGCAGCCTGGGAGGCAACTGTCTGCGACTCTTTATTCTCCTCCAACTTTACGTATTCTCACAATGGTTCTATGGGCATTTGCCCTTTTTTTAGTCATATCACACGCTTATCACTCGTTCGTACGACTGCAGTTGTTGCTGTTTTCATTAGCTTCGCTCAGTTTCGTTGTGTGCGTTTAGCCACTGAGAAGCAAGATTCCCAAGCTGTTCAAGCCGCGTTAGGCTGTTCCTGACGGGTGCTTTATTCTACACGAAAACAGACCTTAACGCTACCATGTTACATATTTAGACAGCCAAGGATTTTGCAGGTTTACTAACTCCAAACACAACCACTAAGTTAAACCCCGAAGATGGTATTCGACGAACTTCTACGGACTTGCTGGGAAGCAGAGTTGAAATGGGGGATACTTTCCTTGATAAAATCTGTATCTGCAGCCCCCTGTAGGAGGCACAAAGTCGAATCTCAGACTAGGCCGCTTCCTCTGCTAATTGAAGCGCTGAGGGGTAGATTTTGCGAAGAGGAAAGTGTGTATTCTAAAACCATCCAAAGATTGGATGTGCACCTAAGCTCATGTTTGCGTAACTACCACATGCCTGCATATTTTATTTTGGCAGGCACGTTGTATTGAGGTTACGTTAGGATTAAGAAAGTGGGTAGAGTTAGGTCTGAGGTTGCGGTCGGGTTAAAGATTAGGGCTAGGGTTTGAGTCAAGGTTAAAATTAAAGTCATGTTTATGGGATCTGGTGCAGTTACGGAAAAAGAAACTACGTCGGCGAAACCGGAAGACAGCTCCGAACGCGAATGGCCGAACACACTGCAGCGGTGCGGAGAAATGACGCCAGCTCTCAAGCTGCGGCTCATTCGACGAGATCCGGCCACACATTCAAATTCGACGAGGCCGAAATTCTCGTAAGAGTTGACAGTCGCGTGAGCCGGGAGCTACTTGAGTCATGGTTCACTGACCCCCAGTCCACTAACAAGTGTAATGACCTTCCCCTCCCATACTCGGTGCTGAGACTTCGCCTAGGCGGAGTATGGCCACACGGGGAGTGCACACGTGAAAACTTTTCCCAACTCCAGGGTTAGTGGGTCAGATGGCAGAGAAATCATTGCACCAACATCCAACGCACGTGATGAAATTGCAACAATTAACGACTAGAGTATTGGCCATCAAACAATCAGCACACCAGGTGCAACGTTGCCTGATGAAGGGGGAGAGTCGTGAATATTCATAGGTATGCGGTAACATGACAGCTACATCCTATAAATACTGCAGCCAACTGCGATAGGCATTTAGCGGCCTAGCAGCTACGTCCTCTAAGTACTGCAACACTTGAGCAACCCAGTACCCTTACCTGACTCTGCCTCTGATGATGGATTCTGGTGAGAATCCGAAACATCGGGCTAATAAAGCCCTTGTCCCAGCGATCTTGTCTCCTTTCAGTCCCTTGGTAACACTGATCGCGGGCTTTATACTCCCCCCTTTATCTGGAGCGGCAGACAGCCCTCGCAGTTTCCCTCTCCCCTCACCTTCAATTTCATCTAAGCGCAAGTTGTTATTTTTATTAAGGAAATGCACAAATGCATCTCCAGCGGTCCGAAATAGCAGCGATTCTCTGCCTATCTAAGAGTGACTACTACCACTACTACTATTACCACTACTACTGTTACTATCATCTCTGAAGACGCCTTCTCCCTCAGTGCCGGCCGTAATTGTCGAGGAGGCTGCTTACTCCAGGCGTTCATTATTCCCTCCAACGAACTTCAGGTCGTACCACGGAACTGGAACACACGCACCGGTGAGGTTAACTCAAAAGTCGGCAGCGCCCTTCATAGTCATGTTTTTTATCGAAACAAAAGCCAGCAGTCAGCGCAGACTCGCGCCGTATAATCCACCCTCTTCGTTACTCCTGTAGTCATAATACACTGATCTACAGAGTTGACGTTCGTGCAAAGGATGCGTAGAAGTCTGTCAGCCTGACCCAGGAAAGCTGACACAAAATGGTAAACACCCTCGCACTCCTGGTATATCCTAGCGCCAGAATGAAGCACAAGAAAAGCAGACTAAGTAACCTGTCGGAAGACAATAACACAAGACCTACCCGTAATGGCGGTGGCGGTAATCTGGTTAAGCTAGCAGATCCTGCGCGCAGAAGCTCTGCAGTTGCTATAGCCCAGAACGGAGTACCTTGGTAGTTACAGTATGTGGGCTAACTCATGAAATCTCAAAAGAAATTCTGAAATGCGTTTTCGTTTCTAAAAGATAAATTGAGTAGGGTTGTAAAACCAATCATCATGCAGCAGAATTCTGTAAATAAATTCAGTTACTCCAGGCCGCCGGCTTTCGAACGACCTTCTTTTCGGCTGCATCCAAAAACCATAATCCATAAAAAATGACTACTTATGGAGCCTGTATTTTTATCATTGATTTTCGATGCCCTCAAAGATTCAATTATATTTCATGGAGAACATGCATGAAAATATTCATTCTTTTGCTCATTCAGTAAAAAATTACGTCTTCTGTCAATTTTGCACTCGAAGGAAGGGTAAAATTCGGTTTAAAAAAGTTTCTAATTGTGAGATTTTTTAATACCGTGAAATGGCCCTTCATCAAACGTCGTGTCTCTGCATTTACCAAAGTGGCTTGTGAAGTTAACAATGTGACTTAAATCCACTGCTTAATTTTATGAACCCCATATGGCCTCCTCTTAATACGGTAGAGAAATGTATGGCTTTCCGTACGCGGAAATTATATGGCTTGTAGTTTGGAAACCCTGAATGCAAGTGTAACGGCAGATCGGGTTAAAAATTATTCGGAAATTTGAAAAGTTTTATAAAACTGAATTATGCCCTTCATTCGAGTGTAAAATTGAAAGGAGACGTAATTTTGTTACTGAATGAGCAAAAGAATGAATATTTTTATGCATGTTCTCCATGAAATATAATTGAATCTTTAAGGACATCGAAAATCAATGATAAAAATACAGGCTACCTAAGTAGTCATTTTTTATGGACTATGGTTTTTAGATGCAGCCGAAGAGAAGTTTGTTCGAAAGCCGGCGTCCAGCGGTAACTGAATTATTATAGAATTATGCTGTATGATGATTGGTTTTACAACTCTACTTAATTAATCTTTTCGAAACGAAGACTCATTTCGGAATTTCTGTTGGGATTTCATGAGTTAGCCCACTTACTGCAGGTGGGAGGCTAAATAGAGCAATATTTCTTAATCCCAGTCATGTCCCTCTTCTGCAACACCCCTTCCAGTCTTCCCCTTCCCTACTGAGGCTCAAGTTGTGCGAAAACTAAATGACCGTTAGACGGGGAATTTTTGTCTCTCATAGCTGCCTGTAGTCCGGCGCAAAATCACGCCGATTTGCTGTCATTTAGACCCTTGAACACGCCGGGTGCAGGAAAGCACATGCTGCCTACGATGTAGCAGCCAAGTCAGGAATCGACAAGAGGTTGCGTAGGCCTCTGTGTAGGACAGAAGAAACACCTCAGCAACAGGATTGGTGACGGTCACGAAGGTCAAGGAAAGTAGTCACACAAACGCAAGACGGCTCTCACCGGCTAGTTCTCCACTCAGTTCTACCTTGTGATGCTTTCCGCGTATCGCTGAGGCGGTCGGGGTTACTCATATAGTCTAAGGACTTATTCTTACGGCCCGTGAATCTTTACTATTTAAAACAGTTCACGGGGTTTCTTCGTCATTAATTTGCATTAAAAGTTAGTGGGAGTCAGATTGTCTGTCAGTCGATGTGTAGCATGGCTTGAAAAGCTGCCAACTCAGTGCTCCTCGCATGCCGGGGGACAGGCTACAATGGCTTGCTCTTAGTATTACCCTTAACTGTCTGGAGAACGAGAATTGGTGGTCACAAAGCCAGGAGCTATGGAAAAACGCAGCCCGATGAGAAGTATCTCTTCACAGAATTTGTATTTCATTAAAAACGTCGAAAAGTGCCTGGCCTTTATCGTCAACAAATGGGACCTATTTCTCATTGGTTTTTATTAACTTGAAATCATTACATCGAAGAAGCACTAATAACAGTAAGCAAGATGCGTCTCTCTCCCCCCACTCCCATTTTCTTCTTGTTGTGCAAAATTCTGATTCGTTCTACGTGATAGGCTAACAGGTGCGGCGGCACGCCTAGGGGCGGGCGTTTGCCGCACCAGCCACCTGCGTCTTCTTTCGCCTCCGGTCTCCCTGACTCTGTCATGACTCCGGATCCAGGTGGGGAGGAGAAGGGGCTGCGATAAATGCCATGCAGGTCTCCAATCACTACAAACTAATTCACGCTCAAGTCGCCATCCCTGCGCCTACCCTGATGTGAAGCACACGGTGGACATTGTCGGAAACGGCGGTCGGACTGAAGGGTAGTATAACAAGGGTGCCTATCACCTGGCGCCAAGACGCAAAACTTGGAAGGCACGTGTTCAGGCGCACACGTGAGTCAGTCACACATCACGTGGGTGCGCTGAGGACATGGGTCTTGTCGGCTTTGTCTTGTTGAATTACACGCCGCGCAGTCGTGATTACTAGGGTATCCTGTCTGACCGCCCTTCCTCTTTAGTCGGTGCTTTTTTGAGAATCTAAAGTACACCCAGTCCAGCCACCGCCATTGTTGACATGAAGATATCGAAGTGCACAAAAAAACTTCATTAAATGAAAAGCGGTGACATTTCAAAACATGAAGCCTAACTCGCTAAATGTTCAAGGTGTGGACATCGGCCAGTTGAATGCAGTTGAGAACAACAAAACACACGGTTCTCAGCAAATATTAATTATCCTTATGCTGGTAAACACTAATTCACAATCCCAGCTATATCTTCGCCGCAAGAACGGTCGTTTGTTTATTGTTGTGAGGTTTTGTGGAACGTGGCGTAAAGGAATTTTGTATTATAGTGATTTTCTTGTAAAGGTTATGACATTCCATGAGTTACACATCTACAGTAAGTGGACTAACTCATGAAATCTCAACGGAAATTCCGAAATGCGTTTCCGTTTCGAAAAGATTAGTTAAGTAGGGTTGTAAAACCAATTATAGTGTAGCATAATTATATAATAATCCAGTTACCTGGAGACGCCGGTTTTTGAACAAACTTCTTTTCGTCTGCGTCCGAAAACCATATTCCGTAATAAATGACCACTTAAGAAGCATGCATCTTTTCATGGATTTTCGTGCCATTAAAGATTTAATTATATTTCTTAGAAAACATGCATAGAAACATTCATTCTTTGGCTCATTCGGTACAAAATTACGTCTTCTTTTAATTCTACATTCGAAGAAAAGGTAGAATTTGGTTTTATAAAACTTTTCGAACTCCCGAATAATTCTGAACCCAACCTGCCGTTACACTTGCATTCAGGGTTTCCAAACTACAAGCCCTATAATTTCCATGTACGGAAAACCGTAATTTTTCTACGGTAGTAAAGGGGGACCACACAGGGTTCATAAAATTAAACAGTGGATTTGAGCCACAGTGTTAACTTTACAAGCCACGTTGCAGAGACATGACGTTTTATGAACGGCTATTTCTGGGTACTAAAAAATCTCATAATTAAAAACTCTTCAAATCCGAATTATACCCTCCCTTCGAGTGCAAAATTGAAAGAAGACGTAATTTTCTATTGAATGCGCATGCATGTTTTCCATGTAATATAACTGAGTCTTTAAGGGCACGAAAATGAATAAAAAATGCATGCTACTTAAGTAGTCATTTTTTCCAGAGTACTGTGCTATCGTCCAGCCAAAAAGAAGTTCGTTCGAAAGCCGGCGGCCTAGAGTAACTGAATTTCTACAGAATTATGCTGCGCGATGACTGGTTTAACAACCCTACTCGATTAATTTTTTCGGAACGAAAACGTATTTCGGAATTTCTGTTGAGATTTAATGAGTTAACCCACCTACTGTATTGTCTATGCTGTACCTCTGTCCCGTTAGAAATGTCTGCCGGAGAGAAGCCCTCGTAAATGTTTTTTTAGGAGTCCTCTTCAGAACCTCAATGACACCAGAGCCCAAGCGATTTAGAAAGCAAGAGAAACGTCAGACGTTAGGTCGACGGACAGGGAGCCTGTGTTCCCTACGACTCATCCTGCGGCATACCTACGTCCAGCCAACAGGCACATAGTCAAGAAATTCACACAAGTAATGCGTCGAATAAGACGGCTGTCTTGCGCTTTTTGAATAGGATCATTTGCGCATGAGTGCATTGTGGCGAGGAAATGAAATTACCAAAAATGACCGAGTTTTAGTACAATGACTTCAGAGGTTGAAGACCAAGAACTGTGGCTACAGGTGTCGAGACGTGGGACACGTCACTCCCGGAATGCTGGAGTTTTAAATTAAATTGTTGTCAGCTGTTAGAATTTTTACTGTGCTTCCCGGTACTTATATTATAAGTGGGCAAAGTTTTAAAACTTAAAAAGAGGTCTGTTTTCAGTAACAATTACTCATTTCGGTAATGACCAGAAGTGAAATTCATTAATTCGACAAGTTTTTTGAGTGTGCTGAATGACTCCATAGCTCCTGCAGGTAGATGATCCCCTCTGTGTCGTGGTAGGTCATCGAAACCGGTCCACCAATGATCAGCAGAAAGTACCGATCAAATATAAGCTTGGGCCAGGAAAACTGAAATTCAAACTATATCGACGAGGTGAAAGCGCACTGCGGTACTGTAGCGGCCGAGGACATTAATGTTAGCACACACGGCGTAACGTGGGGCGCTGAAGATGAGTACCTGCTTCGAGACGAGCTGAACTAGGTACTTTCCCATACATCACTTTCATTAAGCAGGAAAAATGAAGAGCTGAACAGGTAGGTAAAAGAATATCGGTATACAGGAAAATTATGAATGACACAAACGAAGCTGAATTACAACAAGGGGATGATCCGTCTGCATGTGGAGGTGACGCCCACATGTCCGCTGGACACCCGATGGGGCTCGCAGTGCTGGTGGAAACTGTGAAGGAGGCTCGTGCAGGAAGCCGACGTGGAGGGGGGCCAGCGTTGCGTTAACGGTGAGACTGTAGTGAGGAGGGTTGGCGGGTATGCACTGGTAGGGCACCGGCTGTTACCGCCGACATGCGGTTACACTAACTCCGTCCTGGATCCGCGTCAGAAGTGTTCCCGCCATTCAAACAATCAAGTCAAAGTTTTGGGGCGTTACAGTGCAACAGGGGCCGTTCTCACTGAGTCACAATTTAAACCTTGAGGGACGTTTCTCAAACCATCAACTTGAAACTGTCTCACAGTAGAAATATTGATTATTTCGCCACAAGACAAACAGTTTACTTTTGAGGTACAGATATACTGGTCGGCCAAACCTATATGTTGTCGTCATTAAGCAAACGCGATTCTAAACTGTCGATGTTCCCTCTCCTTTAAATTGCCTAAAGAGTGCGAGAAAACACTACGTGGGGAAGCCAAAAATGAACGCGCCGAAAAAATGTCAGTCACCCAAACGGCGGTGACACTCATTTTACATGTATATGATTTACGCCCAGGATCTTGTTTAAGAATCAAATAGTAGTTGGCATATGTTACACCTCCAATAAAGGGATTTTATTTGTCATTTTATACTCTTGGGTATCCCACAAAGTGCAGTAGCTGGTTTATTTCATGAAATGCAGATCGAAACTCTGAAATGTGTTTTCGATTAAGAATGATTGCCCAGGTGACGGTGTAACACTAATTATTATGCAGTATAATCTCAAGATTTTTCTAATAAGTCTGGTTGACGGCTTCTGAATGAACTTTTCCCGTCGCCTGCAAAAATAACACTTTGTAAAAAGTGATCAAAGAAGTGGTATAGGTTTTTCCGACTGGTTTTAGATAATCTTCTAAATGCAACTATATTTTATGGAAAGTATACAAACAAATCTTCTGCCTTGTCCTCATCTAGTGGCAAAGTATATCGTCTTCAAATTTTGTTCTTGAAGAAATAATGTCCTTCAATTTTCGAAAATCTTTTTTCAGTTATCGAAGACTTTTCAATTAAGTCTGTATTTGCATTTGCGCTTTGGCCTTTTAGTTACCTATTACATATTAACTGTGTAAGGCCAATCACACATTTCCCTACCATATCAAGAAATTATACATGGTACATAAAATTTTGCAATGGGTATGGACTTTTTGTATGCAACATAAATAAACGGACAGAGATGATATTGCATAAGTGGGAAGTTAAATGTCTTGAAAATCTTGTAATTACAAACTTTTTAATCCGAGAGTTAACATGTATAAAGGCAACCTGAGGAAGAAACATGTGTCCTGCTTCAGTAATTCCTTTCTGGTAGCTGAACATTCTGGGATAAATTTAGGTTGCATATTTTACACTTTAGATACATTCCATACATAAGCTCGTCTTCCAGGTAAGTCAGGTTTAGTACGCGGGATTTCTGCTTCGATATGCTTTACGCGGGTGCGGACTACGCTACAGTATTTTCTGTCTGCTTGTTTTAGACGACCCTATCCACAAGACACGACAGTTTGACCGTCGCTTCCGACGATGTTCACCGTGTGATACATATTAAAGCGCAGCAGGCACGGTTACTTGCGCGTGATTAGCTTATAGGGGTAGTGGACTTGCGCAGCATCCACCTCACTCTCTCTTCCCCAATCCTCACCATCCATAACACATAATCACACAAACGCTTACGTACACAACAGTTCGAACGACTACATTCATCCTATGCCTTATGGCGACCTGTGTATATATTAGCTTATGGTAACAATCGGGAGATGGCACCCAAAAAAATCCGCCTAACCAAAGCAATCTGTCTTACGGGACAGGTGGTAATAGGGGTTTTATGGATGGTGGCTGGTCAGGATGTACGATACTAGCCGACGGAAAGTCTTATTTGAACAGGCGAATGATCGAATTTGGCCCGCTCTCCGTTCCGTTTTTACAAAATGGGTCGCCATAGGCAGTTTAGTGGTAACGGACGAGTGGAAGGCGTATAATTGTCTTCCCTCAGAAGGTTATCTACATTTCTCTGTTAACCACTCAAAGAACTTCAAGGACTCTACCACCGGACGGCACACCAATGACATTGAGGCATACTGGTGTAGACTGAAAAGGGAACTTCACGAGAGAGGCCCTGTATGTGGTCGAGATGTGTGGGCTCACATGGACTAAGTACAGTATCGTCTTTGGTTTGGCCTCAATGCCATGTCTTTGACAGATGCCTGGGACCTGTTCCTGTCCCATGTTGTGCAGACTTATCCTATTTAAAAGTGATTTTGTTTCGTAATAAACTGCCATAATGCGAATGTATGCAGTATATTCAGGTGTACGTGTGTAACGATGGAGAAGGTTGGGTAACAGCGACCATCGTGCATGTAACCTCGTGCGATGTTCGTTCGGCCAGCCCATGTTAGGCCTTCGCGGAAAGTCCAAGTAGTGCGTGAAAGTAGGCCTTCAACCGCTGATATAGCCTGAAGGCGTTTAAGTCCACTGTTATAAGTATTATTTCCAGGTAACGGCTTTTTTGGGTGCCATCTCCCGTTTGTTACCTAGCTGATAATGGGGTAGACTTGTACATCCCCTTTTCCCTCACCCACCTTGCTCCGATGGCAAGACTGAATCAGAACGGCCAGAAGTGGGATCAGGTCCAGTAGCTAACAAAAGCAAACAGTCTGTCTATGGGGATCACACTCAACCTGGTCCCCAACAACACGGAACAGACTTGAGTGCGGACAACCCGAATCTCACAGTAGCGAGAAAGTCACAAAGGCAAGACTATACAAGGGGTCCTCTTTGTCTGACTGTCAGTTCTCAGAGGGACCGTGTTGTCCCACTAGGTGGTAACCTTCTAAGTCACGAATCTTATTGCGTCGTGGTACATCAGAACATCAGAAATGTGCCGATGTGTTGTGAGGAGGGGTTTCCCGTGCCGGTCTTACTCTGTCATCCCTCCGCCCATGCCCCAGTCAACTGTCCGAGCCTGTCACTCAACAGGTGATGGGACGGAATGCTGTGGCCGAGGTTGCGTAAAGCCCTACGCCTAGGCCTGTCACTTCATCCCCGTAGTTAAGACCTCTTTCAAAATCAGATCAGTTCGATGAACGCGTGCCGTGGGCCAGTCTGACGTCTGCATCTGCAGCGCAGTCCATTCTTGGGGCTATCTGCACCGATAGTTCGACCGACGAGTTCTCCGATGCCCACCGTGTGCTTCACTGCAAGATGGGAGCAGGGACTGTGACCTAAGCGTGAATAACTTTAAAGTGATAATAAACTTGCGCGGCATTCCCCCGCTCCCCCCACCCCCGCACCTGGACCCGGTGTCCAGACAGAGTCAAGAAGACTGGAGGTGGGGAAGGGCGCAGATCGGTTGCGCGGTCGAGACCGCTTATTGAGGTTCCGCTTCACACAACAAATGACCAGGTTTTTGACCAACAG
>CACRXP010000164.1:534378-564708 GCA_902702965.1 Spirometra erinaceieuropaei
ACAACAGGACAACGAGCCCGTGTCTCAGTGGTTAGGGGCGTTGGACTTCTAGCCAACAGGTCACCGGATAGAGCGCCAAGTGTTCCACATTTCGAGGTTGAGTATGACTGGTTGACGACGGCCAATAAGCCAGAAATGGCTATTCCAGTCTCCATCGTTCTGCCTATATCATGCGCCGTTGTGCGTCTGTCGGTTGGGCTCGAGCGAGAGTCCGTAAGGCATAACGCGACGAGTGGGTTCCGTAAGAACAATCGATGAGCGCCCCTCTACCATTGTATATTCCCGATCAAAACCGACAGGACACGGGCCCATGTCTCAGGGGTTAGAGGTGTGGACTTCTAACTAACAGGTCGCGAATTCGAGCTCCAGGTGTTCCACACCTCGGGGTCGGGTAGGACTGGCTGACGACGTCTAATATGTCAGAAATGGCTATTCCAGTCCCCTCCTGCCTAAATGCCTGTAGCGGGACTTCTGAGTGAGCTCAATCGCGGTTAGGCCACATCGCCTGTACTAAAACTACCGATTCAAGCCCCTCATCCGTAGTTAGTTTGGTTACTCAGTTGTTATCGCCGATGCGCCGTTGCCTGTCCTCCGAGCGGTCTCTACTGCCACGCCAGGTCCTGACAGTCCCGGTGGCACGAGCTGCCTCTTATTTGTCCAGTTGACCGTGCGTGACAGTCCGGTTAATGGATAGGCACTTATCGAGGGAACTAAAAAGCACAAATGCACACGCTCGCATGACGACTTCGTCGTGCACTCAGCTCATGTGTGAGTCTCAGGGGGTGCGCTGTCTAGGCAAGTCTGGTAAAATCACGCGGAACGTCTGCTCAGGCAGGTCGGCGGGCAGAAAGTTCTAGAAAGCCAGCCCATGCGCCGCCATGTTGTAGAAAGTTCTAGAAGGCGCGCTTCTAGCCCCTATAGGGACGCGCGCGCGCCGAAGTTTCCCGTATTTATGCGACAGGTACTTAGTCACAAATTAGCTTCTTGAAAAAGTTTGCTTACAACGAATTAATATACCCGTAAACGGATGGAAATATTCCTAGATCAAGTTTGTTTAACTTTTCGTCCCAAAACTATCCCCAACCAATCATCAACAGCGGACCCAACCTTGACGCTTGGAGAGGCTATAAATACGGACGAGGATTGACCTCCGACGACCCCGTGGCAGGCCGTCGTCCTTCGGACGTGGGACCTCCGTCGTCGTGTTCACTGGAACACTGTGCTCTCTGCCAATCTAATCTGGACTATCACACCTTATCTTAGTTTACTTTTGCAATTAGGCTCCCTTTTGGCTTTTCTACGTACCAGGTGAGTATTATCCACGTAATCAAAGGCCCCACCCACAAAACCCCTGCCACCACTTATCCTGTAAGACAGGCTGTTTTGGCTGGCAGTACTTTTTGGGGGCCAGCTCCCGATTTTTACCGGTTCCGCTGTAAGCATTTTGCCCATCTCATCTGGAAGGCTCATAACAGTGCTTCCCCATTCCAGAAAATGGACTGAATAATCGTCAGTAAGATGCCAACTCCCTCCGGAGACTATGTGGGTTCGAGAGCAAACCCGTTCGAGTGTCTCCTGTGAGTTTTAAAATGCCCGCCGCTCTGCTTATAGATGGGCTGGAACTGGAAAGCCCAATTATATCAAAAAGAAGACAAGAAATAATTGTGCTCAATTATATATGCATATATATTTTTCATTTGACGAAGCGGGGCCCTAAATGGGCCTGACCACAGGATACACAGGAGCGAATCGGTTTTCATCGATAAGAAATGAATTTAGGGTTAGTCTCGTTTATAATAAAATTGTCCGTTTTAGGAGTCGCCTCTTGTTTTACACTTGGTCCGCGCCCAATATAATGCCGCTTTCTGGCGGCTTCAGTGTCGTTGGCTGCGTCCCGGACTAGCGAGGAGGACGAATTGATAGACAGATTATAGGTCGTTTTGTAAAGCAGTGGCGTTGCGTCCAGTGAATTTGACAGGCCAGGGACTGAATCAGAAAGATTAGCACAAAAAGATGTCATTTGTAAGCGATAGTTTGGGGAGATAAAGACGTAACTGCTAAGGACATTCTTACTGAACAAAATTTGCTTAATGAAACAAATTCCTGATGATTACTTTTTGGCTCCCCAAAACAATGTGTCTGTTCTAACATTTTAATTGACAGGCTTCTGGCGTCTCTGGTTCGCAAAACAGTTTAAAATGGTCGCCTTATCTCGACGACTTAGGTCAGAGGCACCAACTATCCAAGGGGTTCCTGCCTAAGCTTCAAAGGTCAGGTTTTTCAGAGTTTCCTGCGATATGACTGACAAGGGTTGGAATATGTCCCATCTTTATCTGCATAAGGAGTAAAGAACTGCGAAACGTCAAAAGTTTTAAAAATAATTTTTCTTGAATCGTCAAAGACATTCTGCCAGTTTGCTGAGAAGAACTAATTGTCCGGACCAACATTCAGTGGATATAGTTTTTCCTTCTGTAGACGAACTGGTGGACTTTAAAGCCAATTGAAAAAACTCGGCGATTATGAATGTACTCTTGCTCTCTCACGCCTGATGGTCCAGTTCGAGAAGATCAGTGACTTCTAAAGTGAACGAGATGCAATGTCTGAGAACTGCCTTCAAACAATCGCTGGATTAATTAACTAACTAACCGGCCACAGGAGATTAACGACGTGCTTTAAATCAGTACGCGGTTCTATGTCCGGGCATTCAGCTTTCACGCTGCCAAAAAGGTCATCAGATGGACTTCGTAAACCAGCAGATTGTACGTACCCTGGCATTTACGCGGTCACAGGCTAAGTAAGTAGAATTGAGATCAGGTGATGGGCAAAACCAAACAAGCAGGTGAACACGCCCGATACCGCATGTAGAAAATTTTCCTCCCGTTGTGTTCTGAGTTGATATTCGGACTGTAAGGGTTTTCCTACGTGTACATTGCCCTCTAGAATGCAGAATTCTTAAGTAAATTAGATTTGTCCCATACACTTGGTCGAATTTCCTTAAAACACCCAACACTTCATCAGACCTCCATAATTTGAATAGGCATATGGCTAATCCTGCGGACTTCCTGGGCAGAATCTTCTTACATTGCAATGCGGATTTTTCTTTCCGCACTCGGGATTCAATAGGAATAAATTCACTGGGCGGCAATTCCACAACCCAGTCACATCTAACAGTCTCGTAGAAGAAACTCATTAAAATGAAAAGTTGGTCACATCATGCTTGCTTAACGACAAATATCAATGCTGCGAACTGCTTGCCTGTGCAAGGTTAATCCGCGCTGAAAAATGATCGCGACAGCGAAATCGACACTGACTTCAATCTTTCGGTACATACACGCCCAGCGACGTGATGTCTGCTTTACATGTGCTGCTGAACTTTACAATGGCATCGGACGATAAGAAGGCAAGAAGCGATGTTTATGATGTCCTGCGCAAAGAGGCGTTCTGTCTTCCGAAGCCTGCAGTCTGCAAGGGGGGCATAACCGCGGGTTCGTATCTGCGCTGACCAAAAATAGCCCGTCGGTCGAACACCACCGTCAGCCCTTATATACTATTCTCATCCACTTGGCGTTGACACCACTGGCAGTGTAACCACCGCAACCAAATCATTAACTACTAACCCATTCTGCCCGTACTGTCGTTGTACACACGCATCACGCGTGGACCTGGTCGGTCGCTTGCGAATCCACTGCACGGAGATTAAAGAACCAGGGCTTCGGGCACAAGTGTACACACTTCATGCCCACCTAAATCGTCCACATCGCCCTCAGACACTCAGTCATCATATGGGCCTACTCGGCCGTGTGCACATCCATGATAACCTGCGGCCAAATGGCCGCCGGACAAACCCCATCACCACACATAGCTTCAGCATCGCATACACCACACACGAACCCCTCCCACAGACACAGAATAAGCACCTCTCACGTGAGCGGGAAATGTGGCCTCTATCGCACTCTGACGTATGTCAAATCCAAGCAGGCACCCCGCTGAGTGTAAACCTGGTGTGCCGTGTGGAGGCCAGGTCGTTTGTAGCAAGCGCAGACGGACTGTCTAGCCCTATCAGTTACTGTGCCTGGACTCAGCGTCAATTTGCTGATTGGCTCAGACAATCTACTGCCGGAGGGGAGAGGAAAGAGAGGGAGAGGGAGGGAGGTCAACTCTCAGCGTATTTTCGTCACCATAAACAATCTGACGCGCTTAAATATCTAACGACACGCTATAGCGGTGTCTTGAAAGGCTACCAACTGGTGATACTCCACAGATCTCTCAGTGTGCTTTAGTGTGGAGTAGCTGACTGGTGGACTGAAAGCCAGGCCAAATGATTCCTTCTTATTGTGGCCTCCATGGTACACGAGCCGCCCCTTTCCTGTTTGTGTAAAATCCTGACCCTGCGAGCGCAGAACAGGTGTGATTGTTGCAAGCAGACGGGCCGTTTAACCTTGACGGTCAGTGTACCCCATTCAGCCTCCGGCTTTCTTGACTCTGTCTTGACATCTGACCCAGGCAGATTAGGGAGAAGGGAGTTTGGGTCGATTCAGCACAAGTTTACTATCACTACAAACTTATTCACGCGCAAGTAACCGTACATGCGCCCATCCTGTTGTGGGGCGCAGTGTGGACTTCGTCGTAAAGACGGCCGAGCTGTTGTGCTCATGTACTTACAGTGATCCGTGTAACGAACTTGCTGCCTACCATCCTCCCTTTTTTTCGGCACTACATAACGGTTTGTTCTTCATATGATGGCTCCATAAACTTGAACGACACCCTGGTCCACTAGTTTAGGAGGCATCGATCTGGTGAATTCCGTGATCCCAACTACAGAACGGACGTACAGAGTAATGGCTTGTAATCCTTGAGAACTTAGCACATCACCAACAGCTGTTCAGATAAGAGTTAAAAAGCAAGAAGGGCCTCATTGAGGACTATATTACGATGACTAGCACGTGCTTACATTGTGGTGCGATGCGGCTTTCACGTGCAAAGAACCTTCTAACGTTTCTAGATGTAGTTAAGATTGCACATCTACTGATAAAGCTCCCTAACTGAAGTCAATCAGTCCTGAGGAGAACAAAAAGCTTTCTAATGCAATAAATGCATCAATATTGCTTCAGGATCTTTAAGTAAGCCCCACCTTAAACTTCGAAGTGGAAGAAAATGTTCACCCCGAAGACAGCCTAAATTTGCGTTAGCTAGATGGTAGAGTTTGAAGTTGAAGTGGACTAAAAAGTCAGAGGCTGCAAGCCAGTTTCCCCCACTATATTCTGACGCTCAGAGTTCTTTTAAGGACCGAAAAACCGACAAGTTATTAGACTGATTCTAGCAAGTAGGTTGTCTGCTAACTCTTCATTAAATTAGAACTGACTGGTTAAGTAACCGAGGGCTAAGAGAACTGGAACGGTTATATTGAAGGCTCGCCACTTAGTGCCGGACTTGCGGCCAGCCTTACCAGACATTCCCTCGAAGCAAATTATGATGTGCCACTTTCGATGACGATGATGGTGATGATGATGATGAGGAGGAGGAGGAGGAGGAGGAGGAGGAGGACAACATTAAGAGGCAGAGGACACACACTATACCTATTCCGACCGCTTTCTTGCGCTGATGTTGACCGGCTGTGAAGCGACCACGCGGTGCGGCCAGAAGAGCCTCCTTACTGGTTGGCCTGGAACGTTGGTGTCCGGGGTTCCTGAAGAAGAGTTGACTCGTCGTCAGGTAGGTGCTGTCAGGCCGGACTGCCGAACTGTCCTCCTGCACAGGTAGACGGGGGGTTTCCCGGCTGACAGTCGTTATTGAGTTCTCTCCGTGACTGGCGCATGACAGTAAGCCGCATTTTTCATCCCTGTTCCATTTCTTCGCGTCTCGACTCTGTGACGGCGCTGGCATGCCGCGTCGATGAGGCCTTCCACTATGACACCTTTGTTGTTAAATCAAAAGAAACGGCCCATAACTTATCTATAGCTCTTCATCAGCAGGGCTTCACTTTCAAGGTGCCTTAAAGGGAGTGGGAGGAGGAGAAAAACAGGAGCGAAGCGGAACACCCTCGTCCCATGCTGTAAATGGGACAGATTGGTGAACGTCTATACCATGTGTCGTTGAATACTGTCTATCTCAGTCGACGGTTGTTCTTTAAGCTCAAGGGATGAATAAACTAATGTTGAACTCTTGCGTGCTCCTTATACGGGTCTTCGTGAATGTTGACAGAGGATGGTCGAGAAGCGAGAACTAATAAGTCCAACCTCAATTTACGCTTGTCTAGATGTCAAAAGAGAGAAAACAACGCAGTCTGATCCCTCCAGACGAGAAATTGAAGGCTTTTTGCGCATGTTTAAACGAAGACCAAGCATTATGTGGTCAGCAAAGACCTCCCGAAGAGATAAGAAGTGGTGATTCGCAAAAATTAGCTGAATTTTGAGAACATAGCTGCAGAGACGTTGTGAAGACCTCAAAAAATTACTTGAGTGGGATTTTTAATCTAAATATCCTGAACTTTAAATGGTTGGCTTGCTGAGCTCTTGTGCACCAGGATGGTCGATGACCAGAAACAATGCGAATGACTGCAGTTCCATGGGCTGGGCACGGTAGTTGCTTGCGCATGAATTTGTTTATAACGAAACAGAAGTGCACTGCATATATCACACACTGCTCAGACAGCCCCAGCACGTCCGGTTGGCAAGACGACTGCGGGTGAGCGTAAAGAAGTGGTTGACAAGGCTAAACAGCCCGTTTACACGTGCCACACACAAACCAGCCTTAGGTCCCACACTTGTCGGGGTAGTGTAGGGTCTCACGCAGATGGGCATATCGTGAAGGTCACATTTAGAAGGAATCATTAAAGTCCAACCCCAATCGAGATATCTCGCTGGTTGACGACCTTCCCAGGTGTGTTTGCTTTTCTGCGGTGAGGAACTGCCGGCTGGAACCAAAATTACCTAATGCATGAAACGTTAAGTGATATTCAGAAATATGCTCTCGTCTTGAAGGGGCCACTTAGGTGGAGTTATAATATTTAACATCATATAAAAGAATCCGGAGTTATTTCAGTCACATCTCGATATCGGATTTTGAATGCACGTCCTTTCAGTCTTATTCAAGAGTGACACTCGCTGCAAAATAATCACTGGAGTAGTATACACTTTTCCTTTGATTTTGCCTGTTTCTATAAATCCAGACATATCTTATTGCATGCCTACGCAAAAATGTTATTTCTTGTGATTTTCGGTAAATTACGTCTTCAACTTTTTCCTAGAGAAAGCGGTATCGTTGAGTTTTAAAAAGGTTTTTCAATTTCCGAAAAATTCTCAACTAAACTGGCCTTTGCACTTGTGTTAGGGGCTTCCAACCTACGAGCTATATAATTCTCACTTATAAAAAATCCCCCATTACTCTGTGCTCTTGAAAATATACTATTTATAACTTATGAAAGTTTGTAATAGACGTGGGCTATATTTTATAATTCATAAGGGGCACTAATAAAAACACAGATACTATGCTATTTGAATAAACATTTCGTGGTCTAAAACCTGATAAGTGCAATTTTGTTTTAAGCCAAAAGACGCACTTTTTCGGGACAGAAAAGGAAGTGATTAACCATAAAATGAACCCATGAAACGATATTTATATGCATGCATTTATAAAATATGTTTGGGTTGATAAGGGCATCAAGCACAGATGGAAAGATTCATAGCACTTATATGGCCATTTTCTAAGGGGTATGATAGCTGTAGGCGGCCAGAGAGACGCGCATTTAAAAGCCGGGGTCTTGTTGCGACTGAAATATATTGGAATCATACTGTAGGACGTGATTCAAAGTCTGCCTAACACAAGAGTTCGACCGTCGATTCCGACAATGTCCATCATATGCTACGCACACACAGGTGAAACAGGCATGGTGACAGAGTCAGATAAGGGTGGTAAATTGCCCTGTAGTTACAGTATTTATAGGATGTAGTTGCTGGGCCGCTACATGCCTATCGCAGTTGGCAGTTCCCGAGTGCATCACGGCTCGACTGGTGTTAAAGCATGTCGTTGCCGTGTAGTTGCTATGCGTTTGTTCGCCGGTCAAGATTATCGGCTGACACGCTCATCGCACGCAGTCGAGGTGCTGACGGCCGGATTTCGTCATCCATGTGGACGGTTGGGAGATGTGGCTCGCCGACATTGACACTAGCAGCAGTAGTCATCCGCACGCTGTCCTCGCGGCTAAATACTTTGCCTAAACAAAGTCTCAGCGCCGAATATGGAGTGGGGAGGTCATCGCGCCTGTTGATTGATTGAATACCGGAAAACCATGACTTGAGCCGTTCGCGGCTCACGCGGCTGTCACTTCTGGCAACAATTTCTGCTTCGTCAAACTTGAATGTCTGGCTGGGTCCCATCGAGTTAACCGCGACTTGGGAGCTGGCGTCTTTCCTCCTCACTGCTGCTGCGTGCTCGATCATCCGCGTCCACGGTAATCCTCAGGTCTCTCCGGCATGGTCACCTTACCCACAGCTGCACCAGACACGGTAAACGACTCCAGATTTTTCTTGCTGTGGCAATGCGTCTTTCTGTCTCATGATTTGGCGCCTTATGATTGCCTCCGGTCTGTGTACTATCCCGATTCCAAGGGGCGTGAGAAGGCAGCTGGCGGTTTCTCAGCCATTCTTCACGTACGGGAGAGCTCGCCAAAATCTGAAGCCGGTTGGCTTTCGTCTCTCGTCTCGTTTGCGCAGGCACTAGTTAACCAAGTTGCGCGTATAGCCAGTGGCTTTGAATACCCATCGAATGTATAGTAATTCAGCGACCTTGTCTTCCGGTTCACTGCAGTGTGTCTCCACACGCTGGTACAGCGTCCGTACTCAACTGTGTTTGTGACTGATTGGGTGGTTGCTGTTGTAGTTCAGTATTCGTGTCGTGTTTGTCGCCTTCCTGGATGCTTTAGTTCTGATGTTACATCGAATTTCAACATACAGTATAACCGACAACAGTGGGCTTAGGAATAATCTTTAGAAAAACTTATAGGGAAGGGGGTGTTTACGCGGCCAGAAAACCTGTGTACTGAAGGGTCGACGTTTGGACACTGGAATAAGTACCCAGCGTAAAGCGAGTGTCCTTACGCTAAATTTCAGGGGTACCTATTCCCGTGTCCTAACATTAGTTTTAACCCGGCACCAGCTCCAACCCTGACGCTAGCATCAATCCTGGTCCCCTCTTAGAATTTAGTGCAGGACCACATCTGGTAGGGGGACGGAACTCATTTCCCTACCCTACCGCGTCGACACCATCTGTCAACTGAGCTATGAAGGACACGCCTGCCATTTGCACAAATAATCTCCATTCCTCTACTTGGAACTCATGAGGCGAGTCTATTGTTTAGTCTGAGGCACACTCCCCTGGGTCAATAACATAATTTTTCCGCTGATAATGCAGATAATTGTGACAGACAGGCGTGTAGCACGTGAATTCTCTCTCGCAGCGTTTTGGCCTTTTGTTTTCGTCATGGGCCACTGCCTTCGCCCCTAGAGGTTGAGAACTAAATTACAAAACATCCAAAGTCCAAGCCGCACAGTCGGGTTCCTTAGAGCTTTATTTAGAGGAGCCGGAGGTTCGAGGAAAGTGAGGTCTATAGCCTACACGGCAGTATAGACTACATGCATTCACAGCGCGTACGGCGACTAATCGAAGCATGTGAAGCTGGTCTGCACACATGCAGAATCGAAATTCCTGCTTCAAATCGAAAGCACGGTCCGACAAATAAAAGTAATAATTTTCACTTACACGCCAGCTGATAGGCCTTAAGCAGAAAAAAAACTGAGTAAAGGCACGACACCAACGCAGTCACGCCTGTGAGTAAAACGATTGTTGTACTCGGCTAGTCAAATCTTGGAATTTCCCACGCCCTCCTCGCAAGTGCTTCCACATTTGGCCCCTGCTGACATTCCCCTTCCCCCTTGTTGTAACACTCTTTCGGGCGTGATCGGCGTTCTTCCAATTAACTAGTTTTTGTATTGGCAGAATGGTATTACCGACAAAGACAAGGGAGACTGGAATGGTCAGTTCTGGCTTATTAGTCGTCGTCAGCCAGCCATACCCAAGCCCGAAGTTTGGAACACCCGAGCCTCGAATTCGCGACATGTTGGTTTAGAAGTCCACACCTCTACCCTCGGGGCCACGAGCCTGTTGCTCTGTCGGCTTTCGATCGGGAATATACAATGGTAGGGGTCGCTCACCGATCGTTCATACGGAACTCACTCGTTCCGTTGTGCCTTAAGGGCTCTCTCTCGAGCCCAACCAGCAGCCGCACAGCGGCGCATGATATATGGGCGGAATGGTATCGCCGACAAAGACAAGGGAGACTGGTGGCCCGGTGGGTAGAGGCGTGGACTTCTAAACCAACAGGTTGCGAGTTCGAGGCTCAGGTGTTCCACACTTCGGGCTTGGGTATGGCTGGCTGACGACGGCTAATAAGCCAGAAATGGCCATTCCAGTCTCCCTTGTCTTTGTCGGTAATATCATTCTGCCTATATATCATGCGCCGCTGTGCGGCTGCTGGTTGGGCTCGAGAGAGAGCCCTTAAGGCACAACAAAACGAGTGAGTTCCGTATAAACGATCGGTGAGCGCCCCCTATCACAGTTTTTTATTCTGATTTTGAGTTGGGAATTCAATTTGCTCGAACAGTTACAAAGGAATTCTTTGTCTAGGGTATCAATTGTTTAGGTTTGTACGTTTTAATCATTGCCTTATTCTATCAATAGTAACGTATATACACCAAAATCTTTTTCGGCTTATACGTGTGACTCAATTTACCAAGAATTCTACAACGATACTTTTATCCCACTATGTCACGGAACTCACAATCTGTCAAGTCATTTTATTAAAAAAAACCCATATTTCGACAGAACGTCTTTGACTATGTAAAAACTGCTGCTCAGGAAGCAGTCATTGGGTGTACTCGAACGGTATTTTTCAGCGACTCATTACCGGGCCTGTAGATGATATTGGCAGGACTGTTAGCTGAGTGAAATAACCTGTTGTATGAGGAGAAAGGAACAGCAAGTGGTGTATGAAGGGAGGTGGAAGTGAAGTTAAGTGACGATGAGTCGTGCAACAGGAGGCAATAACCATATGCTGGAAGAAACGATGAGGGAAGACAGGGAGCGAGCCTGGGTGACTAGCTGTCCTAGCACACTGTTTGGGGGGGGGGAGAAGAGTTGACGACGCAATCACGCCATTGTACATGCTCAATGATGATTTGCTGAGAGTGATCATTGGCCTAAACTGACGTTTTCGGTTACTTTCTAGTTCTGTAAAAATGTGCCAGTAATAACTTCTGAAAAGTGTTTGCTCTCCTTCAATTCCCCGCGACCCGCTTAATAGATAACTCGGGGAGAAGTGGTCGGTTAGATAGACTGGGTGGGGGGGGGGGGGAGAAGGGGGTTGGAGAGAGTTATTAAGTATTCCCACATAAGGAACCTTTCTGGTCGGACGAAGGTGGGACATTTAAAAACCCAACACTATCCTCACCGACGGACCCGGGGACCACAAAACAAACCAGTCACTCTGACTTACTGCTACTGCATCTCCAAGGGAAGAGGAGTTTTGCGCGCAGGTACTTTTTTGCAGACAGGCTGCCTTGCTCTGGTGCCGCACTTGCTCCTACGGGTGCAATTGCGCGTCTGCAAAATAAGGTCGGTAATTTTTCTGAGCTCAGTTTTTTTGTCTTGTTTTGATTAACCCGAAGGCCCCAAGAAACTGGCACAGGCACCGTCTTTGTAGGCAGTGAAAATTGAGGACAAGAGCACTGACACCTGTCAAACCCTGAACCTGATGCTGCCCTGCCCTCGAAATTGCCTACCCTACTTGGAGTTTTCCCGTATGCAATTGCGACCATACACTGAGGCGTCAAGCGTCACACCGGCAGTTGAGCAATCAACGCAGACGAAACGCACCCTGTCGATTTGAGACCGTGTTGTGAAATACCTTTTCTGACCTACCTGCCAACAAGACACCTCAGGCAAGTGCAGTTTTGAGGACCTGGAAGAACGCAAAGCGTTGGTAGCAGAGGTTTGAAAAGGTGTGCGGCCCCTCAAATAGACCGTAGGCCAAGGAACAGATTTAAATTTTGGGGTTTTCTCTCTCGTTGAAGGGTATACAAAGTCACTTCGAGTAGGTGTATCCCGCGGAACATTCGAGATATCAAGACCATAAAGGAAAGTGCTGAAAAACGCTAGTCAAACCATCCAAAAACTCACTGTATACGATACCTGTCGTAGGTTCGACTTCTGTGAAGTTAGATTCTGTAATTCTGCCAAAAATGCACCATCCTTCTCCCTTTAAATCCTATAAAGATTCAATTCCCCAGCTTATGGTGACCTACCCTTTGTTATGCCTCGAAGGATTGACCCAGGCAGTGATTTTAACAAGTTCGATCTTTTAATGCATACCGTCAGGACAGAAAACTTTTGCTGCCTGACAGGGGGAAACCGTTAACCCTCTCCCCCGAATACCGTTATATCCTACCACTGAACCATTGCAAACCCGACAGTCCCCATATCAATTAAATATGATCATTTCCCATTGCAATTTCAGAATTTCGCTAGAATTTTCCGCGAAATAAACAAGACTACTAAGTTTTAAACTGCTTCTTACTGAAGAAAGGTCACGTATTTTGAAATAAATGGCCAGGGGATAACCTGTTAGGCAATCACTCATGCCTATTGTATATGTGGTCAGGCTTTATGTACGACGAATTCACACTCACGACAAAGAAGTATATGCAGTTCGTCGAACTTCGAAACAAATTCAAAACTAATTTCATAGCTAACTTCTTGGTAAACCGCATAATGCATAAATCAAAGTCCTACTTATGCTTTGAAATTTTATTTCCATTGCGACTTCCAAGTAGCCCAGTGTGCATCAGTCAGCGCCACGTAACAGTCGGCAGTGCCTACGCAATGGGCTTAGGTACGGCGTGGCCTGCGGCGAGACATGCTGCATTTACGTCACAACTGCATGGCATGACGATGTTTCTCCCCCTTCTGCTCCTCCTCTTACAGTGATCCAGCGACCGTGTAGTATGAAACGGTTTAAGATGACGAATCAAATAATCTAGCAGTACGCTACCACGAAGACCGGTATACAGGATGCACGAATTAGACCCCTCACTCTGTCTGCACACGCTTGCGAGAAGTGGAGTGAAGGAGAGGGAGAGAGGGAGAAAGAAAGAAAGAAAGAAGAGGA
The DNA here is from genome assembly GCA_902702965.1 of Spirometra erinaceieuropaei. Classification (NCBI taxonomy): domain Eukaryota; kingdom Metazoa; phylum Platyhelminthes; class Cestoda; order Diphyllobothriidea; family Diphyllobothriidae; genus Spirometra; species Spirometra erinaceieuropaei. Next base: position 547,598 of record CACRXP010000164.1, read on the forward strand.
TAAAGGTAGTGAGTGATGAAGAGACCATTAAAGCACTCGTTTCGAAGTATCCCCTCCTGTGTGCCGAGCAGCATTTAACTAGACTCCCCAAAAGCACACTGCTGAAAGCCTTGGTTTCTACACTAATCCAGGTGATGTTAGGAAAACTACTCATAAAGCACATGCCGGGAAGGACAGGATTCTTAACGATAACTCCAAACACAAAGGGGTTCTGGCACCAGGAGGTCTTGTAAATTTTGATGCTGCTGTTTCACGGTCGTTGATGATCGGAATCGACCGTGAATCCAAACTGAGAGCAGGGAAGTAACACAGTCAACGCAAGTGAAATCCATGAAACATTCCTACTCAAATGCTGGCAGTAGACGGGTGTCGGGACAAAAAATAGGGTGAGAATGTTGCTATATCAGAGTAAAAACTAGTGTTTCTACCCCAAATACCTACCCAACCCTACTGTCGATTTCGAATTTGATTTTGGAGATTGAAATAAGCGTTTCGGTCCCACATTTATACCAAATAATAGATTTTATTGTACATGTATTCTTCGAGGGATAAAATATGTGTCGGCTTCCAATATTTGCCTAATCATATTTTGCTTATTTCTGTTGCATTTTTCGGAGATGAAAATTATCGTTACAATCATGGATTCATACTATTTCCCATTTTATTTATTATTTGTTGCTCTCCTTAGGCCGTAGGATCTATACAATCGCAACACTACAAAACCCCACTTATTGACTAATATATTATAACTAGGGAAAAAGCTGGAGGTCTTCTGAAAAAAATTTTTGAGGGACCAAGTTTAGATGACAAGCATTAATCTCCCTCAATTCGGCCAACTTTGGCCTCATCAAATTTCGGTTACTGTAGACGAATCAAAACAGGCTGAAATCAATCCCATTCAGAAAAACGCAATGAGAAAATTTGCGCAAAAGTAACATCAGGTGAGTTGCCTATTTTTTAGTAAGTGGCGGTTTCACAAACGAACAAGGTCATCCTACACAACGAAGTGGAAGTAGAACTCTTAGGAGGCGCAGTAGATGATGTATTGAAGACGAGTTTAGCATCCGGAAAAAAAGGTTCCACCGTGCTGAGCTTTCAAACTTGGAGTCTATCCTTAGGAAGGCAAGGCAAGGATGTGGAGACTAATCAATAAACCCAACTATGTGTCTTGGCAATTCCCTACATTGATCTACGCAACGGTCGTCAATAACGAAGCAGTTCTGTGCGCTTCAGTAGGGGACGGCTTATATTTGAATGGCGCATTGGAGAAAGGAAGAGCGGTGAGGTAAACACTAGCAAACCCATACCCACGGCAAATCTGCGTATTTCTCGTTATGGTAAATCTGACGTGCTAAGACCTATAGCTTCAACGGCTTCCAACTGACGGACGAACCCAGTCTTTCTCCGAATGCAGAACCAGGTCACAACGTTTCTTTTTTAATGTGGCCTGTATGGCACCATTACGTGTTGGGAGATCCCAGCAGCCCCTACAGTGACCTGGTACATGTAGTGGGGCCAGGTCCTGTATGGCACGCGAAGACGGGCTGTTTATCAGTCAGTCTGACACTGTTTGGCCACTGAAACAGGAAGGTGGGTGCGATAGATGCTCAACAAGTCAGCCTTCTCTACAAACCGCACAATTTACTGATGTTGCGTCCACCCCTCGGGGAGTGTGGTGGATGTGTTCGCTTACATCAGTCGGCCGACTACTGGCTGGAGGCCCATGTTTGGAGCACCCCGCACACTGTCTCGCTCCTGTCTCTTTTGATCGTTTTTTTGTGGTTGCAATGCCGAAGTTGGGATTTTGCACTATTCAGAGGTGTTTTGGCAGATTTAAAATAATTCACTTTAACCCAACTGTAAAAAACTCGGTGCCTCGGGGGGATTCGAATCCACAACAGCAAGGGGGGCTTTTAGTACAGCCACTGCTCTAACCATCTGAGCTGAGAGGCCCCACCGGACGACGCGAGTTTAATCCAATTGGGGTCAAATTTATCCGCCCAACCTACTGCAATGTCTGGAATCCACCAAATCTAATACAGTAAGCTGACTGCCAAACAGAATTTCCTAAGCAACACACCTACAATCCACCAGATGACTACTAGGCTCACGTAACTTAGAGGTGTTTCGGCCTCGTAGCTCAGATGGTTAGAGCGTTGGCTGTACTAAATCCTCTCCTTACTGTCGTGGGTTGGAATCCCAGAGAGGTACTAAATTTTTCACAGTCGGGTCAAAGTGAATTTTGCTCCATGCTGAAGGTAATCACAAGAGGTAATTAGGTCTCTCTGATCATTTCCTCCTCCTCTTCGTGCATTCTGGACCGTGGCTTTTGCTAGTGAACCGGGGATGCAGGTACAAACTCAATCATGTCCGTTTCGTTAAGCAACATGAACTTGCGTGTGAACTACATGTACTTTGTGTAAAAAACATCGAATGACATCTGGCAGCAGGTTAGTAGGTGACTATCTCATGCAATATTAACTAAAGTCCTGAGATATGATCCCGGCTGGAGAGGATTACTTATGTGGAGTTATACCATATATTATCATTCAGCACGCTCTCAAGATATTTTAATCACAACCAGATGCCGGCATTTGGACGAGCACCCTCCCGGTCGTCTACAAAAATTGTACTCGCTAAAAATGACTGACCACTTTTTCTGACTTATTTCATTGATTTCTTACTCTCCTATAGATTCCCACACGTTTTATAGAAGGCTTGCAGATTGGCATTTAGCATTCATTGTTATACACATTTTGTAATAAAGCACGTCTTCTTTTAATTATGTATTTGAAGAAAGGATTGCTTTCGCCTGAAACGTTTGCAAGCATGATATTTTTGTGATCGTGAAATGACTTCAGGTAGCATCGTATCTGCGGGTTTGTTAATGCTTCTTTTAAAGTCGAAAACGTGATCCATGCTCATTGCGATATTTTGTGGGTATTGCATAGCATCTCTTTCACAGCACAGCGCCTAGACTGAAAATTCTAAGCCAGGGTTAAACGACAGAGCTAATTCAATATTGTTCAGGAAACAAAAAAAACGTTTTTAAACTGGCGTACAATCTTTCTTCGACAAAACTTGGGACGACCCTAGTTCTATAAAATGAGCATATGATGAGTCAATTTGTGCATGCTCTCTACAAAGTAATTTTTGATTCTTGCACACATAAATCAAAGATCAGTGAGGAGATTTGTTTAACTTAAGTAGTCATATCCTAACGACAAAGATTTTTAAATGTTGCCAGAAATACCAGCTTCCAAAAGTTGACATCCTGGCGGGAGTTAGGTAGCTTGGGATTTTGCTCCAAGATAATCAATACTACAACCTGACCCAAGTAATCCTTTCAGGCCAAAATCACATTTCAGGATTTCGGCTAGAGTTTCATGGGATCCCGTTGGAAACATTCGCATCCAATGCGCCATCAACGCGACAACGTCTACCTCTTGTCTTACTCTTGCCCCTGCCGCAAACCCCGCGCCGACCACCACCCCAGTCACCGCCACTCACGCATGTGAGGCGTGTGTGTGTGCGCTTTATGGGTAGTGCCTCTCAGTCGATGACTGTTCGGCTACACAGCCTTGAAGGGTGACCGCCCAGGCAAATGCAGGGCCGCGTGTCGCCCTTCTAGATCAAAAGGTCTGAGAGCCAGTATCAGTAGATCATGGCCCTCACGGTCTGGTATGCGCTGGCAGTTATCCGGTACCTGGTTTCCTGGCGCTAGATGCACTTACGCTCCCGATGGGTATACAGGTCGTGAGCATGGCTGCCCAGTCATCCTCCTCCTTCTGACCCGTCGTGGTGTTGCGGCTGTTATTTAGAATCCTGGTCAGTTGCGTGGACCACGGGGTGTGGGGTGGAGCGCCAAGGTGGGGACTCGGCCGCGCCATCCACCTGAGACATCCAACGCGAAAGTTAAAAGGAGACGACAGGCCGAAAGTCCGATCTGCTTTATCATGCAATTTCAAATAATTATCCACCACAGATCAGATCAGATCAGATCAGATTTAGCAGCCATCGACAGCCAGTCATGTCCCCTGTTAGCTGAAGTGCCTCAGCGGGATGCTCCTGTCTCGTAGTACTGGAACCTGCTGGGCGCGCAGGTAATCCTACAGAAACAGGAGTGGGTTGTGGGCATACGGAAATATAACCTTCACTTCGAACTTCGAAATTAGCCGTCCATTAAGAAATTTTCATACTTGGTGTAGTTACAGGCCATACAGGCAAAAAACTGCAACTCCGCACCGAGAAAAACGCTCAGAAACTGTTCGTATCTGCGCTAGGGAATTGCTAAAATCTGTGGTAAGATAGAGTTATGTAGTCGCACTTGATGGACACAATACTGTCGACCTACTTAAGTTTTTTGAGTTGGTGCGATTACGTTGACATGGTGCTGCTGTGCACTATGGTGTGTGTTCTGTTGGCGGCCTTGTTTCTTTGTTGCATGTCCACCTTTTCGAACCAGTGCTGATGGTCCTTCCTGACTTTCGGCCTGTCGTCTCCTTTTAACTTTCGCGTTGGATGTCTCAGGGTTAGAGTTTAGGGCTGCGATTATGGGTTAGGGGCTAGAGTTAGGGTTGGGGTTAGGTTCAGGGGATTAGGGGTCAATATTAGAGGTTATGGTTGGAAGTTAATATTAGGGATTGGGGTTATGGGTTAGAGTTAGGGGTTAGGGTTACTATTTTTCAACCACTTAAAGTGGAGCCGCACACTCCCAATAGCTTTCCTTTGCATACAATTGCTTGACCTCATCGCCTGTGCGTTCTCCGGCCCCACCTGTAAACTCCCACTACCACCGATCCCGTATTACAGGCGGCTGGGGTTTGCTTACCTCAAACACGGCTACATAACCACATCTGACCAAATCTGCCCCTTTGCCCGTTAAATAATTTCATATTCTTAGGTGAGGCGAAAGGCCGCATAAAAAGACAGCTCCGATCCCTCATGGTCGGCACCGACTTAAGACATGCTTCACGCGATGTGTGCACAAGAATGTTCAAAACCAATCAAAATTACTAATGGCTGCTTAAAAATATGTTGACGTCCGATCTGCTTTTTCATGCAGTTTCAAGTAATTACCCACCACACCCCAACCACGTGGCTGTTTTGACTTCTACGCATGCACAAACTTCAGTTGTCCACACAAGAGGCTGTGCGATTACTTTTAAGGTGAATAAGATCGGCTGCGTACCATATTAGGTCGGGAGTCTGCAAGCGCACGCTTTCGATTATTAATCACCGGCTAAGTATAATGATGCAAATATTGGTAGAGCAGCTAAAGATGGAAAAACAATGATCAATAGTGGTGAAGGTGAAGGAGGTTTGAGGGTGTCAAGAGAAGGACAGGACAATTATGATCTAGTTCTGTCGGGGAGAGGGGAGAAGAACAGTGTTTCGCCGCAGTAGTATGGTATGGAAGGACGCCGGCTTTCATTTTTTAAAGCTTAAATAGACATATTTTCAGAATTTAAGTTAAATCACCTTAAACTTGGAAAAAATAATGCTAAGTTCAGAGAGCATGAGAGGCGACTGCCGGGAAGACCGCGGTAGATAATCGTACACGCAACAAAAATTCAAAAATGCGGTCATCAGAAGGCTGGCTCAGCTTTTTGACCAGCCATACTCTAGAACATGGTAGTAACATAAAGTGCTGAAGGCTAGGATGCTGCTGCAAATCGTTCCAAAGAACGGGCTGGAAAGACCAGCTAGTTGACGTCTAAGAGAAATTCAAAGATCGACTAAACAGCGTGCGATCGTTTAATTTGCTTCAATAAACTCCGGTTACGAGTCTACCAGCATGAGCGTGGCCGTTGCATTTAAATGCTCTGCAGTCCTATCTGCTCTCCCGGGGATTTCGCTTTGAATTTTCGTATTAACCATAAACGCTGGTTGTCCTCTCGGAAAGTTTGGAAGACTGGAACCTTGGGCATCCGTCGCCACGGATAGCGACTAGTGGAACAACCCTTATATTAGGCCTGTTTTTAAATAACCAGGATCTCGATTTTAACAAATAAGCGGTCGCTGACCACACGGGAGTGGAAACAGCCGTTGCCAACGATGTCCACCGCGTGTTCCACAACAGAGTAAGAGTAGAGACGGTTACTTGCGTCCGAATTAGTTTATAGCCACAGTAGATTTGTGCAGTAGCTACCGCACTTTCTCCGTCTCCCAACGTTTGTTCGCTGTCATGACCAAATCAAGAGGACCGGAGGTGGGAGAGGCCGCAGATGGCTGGCAGGGTGAAGACCCGCACTTACGCGTACTACCACACTTCCTGGTCCACAAAAAACGCTCGACTCTGATTTAGGCAATAAAGAAATTCTTGGTAATTTACTCAAAATAGGAAAGTCTAGGATTGTGATCCGCTCGGCTTCAGTCCCGCTGACTCGGTCAAACCATTTAAACATGACAGTTGTTGGAGTAGACGCCGAGATAAATTGTACGCATTTACCTCCATTACAACTTAATTTGGTGTGCTCTAACCTATCCTTTCCTAGATTGCGATGAAGTTATTGTTGCACAGTTACATGCAGCTGTCATGGACGTGAGCGAAGTAACTTAAAATACACTGGGAGTGGGTTGGTAAGGCATTGTCTCCTCGAAAATCTGAATTGAGATACTGCTTCAAAAATGCGGAAACGTATCCTTTCTTCCATTCGAATTTACTACAGCACTCGTTTTATTTCCTGCTGCTGTCAGAATTGGGACTCAAAATACCAACTGCACTACGCGTAGAGGTCACGTGGAAGGAAAACTGATGCATTTGGTCTACCGCAAGAATTATATGGGGGTAAGTTTCAATGAAAATCCGAATGATATGCAGATTTCGGTAAATAATCCTCTTGGAGACTCGTTAGTAGCATGGTCTGCTAAGCCCAAAACTTGTCGTTATTCATATTTTTATTTTAGGCTTATCGTGGCTGTTTTGGGTCAGGAATAGGCAGACACTAAAATATTGGCGAGGCGTGGGCCATACTCTTAACGTTGGCATTTGCTATGGTTGCGCACGCCCAATAACGTCTGCCAAAATCCGATTTTGTCCCCCCCCCTCCCGTTGGTCTATCGCATCTGCCGTGTGGCCAGTTTTAGGTGTACAATCACACAGGAGTAATACTCTACAAGGTGGCAGGTCATCGGCCTAACATGCCGGCCGCCTCCTAGATCCCAGGGTGCACCGGTGTTACGACACAGTGGAGGCTGTCGGCCACCGGCTGGTTACTTTCTTCCTCCTCCATCGTAAATTGTATGTCCGGGAAGACGCTGTTGAGACGTTCTGTGAACGTTAGCGTCTGATCCCGTTCGTGCTAACGTTCAGAGAACGTCTCAACAGCGTCTTCCCGGACATACAATTTACGATGGAGGAGGAAGAAAATAACCAGCTGGCATTCCTCGATGTTCTCGTCTGTCGCAAAGATTGTGGTGGCCTGAAGACCACTGTGTTCCGGAAAACGATGAACACGACGCAAATAGTGAACTTCAACAACAACCACCCAATCAGCCAGTTGAGAAAGGACGCTATATCGGCGTGTTGAGACGCACTGCAGTGAAACGGAATACAAGGCTGCCGAATTCCAATATTTTGGAGGGGTTTTCAGTGAAAATGGTAATCCGCGCAACTTCGTCACCAGGTGCATGCGCAAACGAAAAAATCGTACCGACCCCAAATTCTGGCGAGCGATCCAGTATATCAAGAACATCTCCGAGGCCGTTAGTCACCTTCTCGCACCACTCGGGGTTGGAGTTGTACACAGGCCGGAGGCCAGCATAAGGTGTCAGCTGATGAGACCAAAAGACCCACTGCCACGGCAAGAAACATCTGAGGTCGTTTACCCTATCTGACGCAGTTTCAAAGCAACTGTCAAAGAAGCTGGAAGACTGCTCCGAACGCGAACTGCCGAACACGCGGCAGCGGTAAGAAGAAATGACGCCAACTCTCAGGTCGCGGCCCATTCGACGGGACCCGGCCACACATTCAAGTTCGATGAGGCCGAAATTCTCGCGAGAGGGGATAAACGCGTGAGCCGCGAGCTGCTTGAATCATGGTCCACGGGACCCCAGTCTACCAACAAGTGCAACGACATCACCACTCCATAGTCCGTGCTGAGGCAGAGGCTGGCCAAGGTAATTGACCACTCGGGGAAGCGCGCATGCCGGTGAGTCAGATAGCCGAGCAATCATCACGCCAGCATCCAACAAGGGTGATGAGATTTCAGGGATTAGCAACTCGCATGCCGGCCACCAAGCAACTAGCGCACCAGCGGGCAACAATCCTTGGTAAAGGGGAGAGCAGTTAATTACCATAGCTACGCAGTAGCAACTTCCTGTGCACGAGTCACCCTTTTCTGCCACTGTCTCTGAGGATGGGTTCAGGTGAGAATTCGAAACGTCAGGCGAATAAAGCCCTTATTCCAGTGATCGCTTCTACTTCTTATCAAATGAGTCTTCATTGGCCGTCGCTTTTTCGTATCATTCTGCAACACTAAACTGAGGTATACAGGAGGTAGACGGACGGTCCGCCTTCAAGTGAGGGTAAGACAGGAAATCAATCTTACAACAAGCCGTCCCACTCAACCGTTGCCTGGCCAAGATCTGGATTTACCAGAGGGCTGTAATTTACACGCTCTCATTGGACATTGGCGCAGAGGAGAACCACTAACTGTCGAAAAGCAAAAACGACGTACCGACGAAAATCCTCGACGGCGTGGCTAACAACCTACCCTGGTTTACCTTGCTTTGGCCTTCCAGGATGACTAATTTACTCAATTTTGCTTTGGCCGGTGAGAGAGGCAGACATAAATGCAATACTAATTTATAAAAACCTAACTTCAAGCAGAACAGGGAGGTGGTAGGTTAAAGTCAACTGAAATAATCCCTTACCGGATATACACGAATTCGCACGTCTGCTACCCACACTGAGGACTGATTTACCATTGCGATGGCGTCGCCCGCATAATGGACTTAACCCTAGGACAAGGTCAAGGCTCCGAGCGAATCAGCCAGCTCGACCGTGCGCGGACTCAATCGCAGCAACAGCCGAGTAAAAGATCTTGACCGGTCGGAATTGGCATTAGCTACTGAATTCGCTGATATCAGTACTGGCAACCACTGAGAGGGGCAGTTACTGTGTACTGTCTTCTAAAACAAATACCAGTGGCGTCAGGAGGATAAATGTGCCCGTTGAAGGCGCGCCCCTGGCGCCTGATAACGCAAACCTTGGACGTACACTGGGTGTGCTAACTCATGAAATGTTAATTGAACTTATGAAATGCGTTTTTCATTCGAAAAGATTTCTTCAGTAGGCTTTTAAAGTTAATCATTATGCAGCATAATTCTATGATAATTCAGTTACCTCGGGATGCCGGCGTTCGAACGAACGAATTTCTTTTCGTCCGATAAAGAAACCATACTCTGTAAAGAATGACTACTTAAGCAGCATGCGTTTTTCTCGTTGACTTTCGATTCCCTTAAACGTGCAATTATATCTCATAGAAAGAATGCATAAAAATATCCATTCTCCTGCTTAGTCGGTAGAAAGCTGCGTCTTTTTTAATTTTATACTTGGAGGAAGGGTATAATTCGGTTTTTAAAATCTTTTCCAATTCCCGAAAAATCTTGAGCCCGGCCTGCCGTTACATTTGTATTCAGGGTTTCCAAACTACAAGCCGTACATTTTCCGCTCATGGAAAACCGTACATTTCTCTCTGGTATTAAGAGGCGACTATATGGGGTTCATGAAGTTTAGCAGTGGATTTGAGCCATATTGCAAACCTTACAAGTAACGCTAGTAAATGCTGAGACACGATGTCTTATGAACGGGCATCTCACGGTATTCAAAAATCTTATAACTAGAAACTTTTTAAAACCAAATTATTTCCTTTCTTCAAGTATGAAATTGGAAGACTTTATTTTCTATCAAATGAGTAAAGGAATGAATATTTGTGCGCATGTTTTGCATGTAATACAATTGACGTAAGGACACCTAAAATCAATGAGAAAAATTCGTGCTACTTAGGTAGTCGCTTTTTCAGAGTACGATTTTTGCCTGCGACCGGAAAGTTCTTTTGAAAGACGGCATCCTGAGGTAGTTGAATTATTATAGAATTATGCTGCAGAACGAGTAATTTTAAAAGCATTTCATAATTTCGGTTAACATTTCAAGAGTCAGCACACTTGCAGTATTTAGTCAGGGTAACCTAGTGCAAAGATTGCCGTGTATGAAATCTACAGTGGATGCAATATAATATCAGAATTTACTTCGGTATGTGGGACAGAAAACGTTTTGCTCTTAGTCAAAGACAGGTGATCTAGATAGGACTACTGTTGGAACAAAGACGGTGCACACAGAATCTGCACTCTTTGACGACGAACTGAAAGTTTAATCCTTTTTACCTCACAGTCCGAAGGCGTGTCGAACTGCTTCGTGTCTCAAGCCTTTAACTTACTCAGAACTTAATGTGCGAACTTGGAGTAAATTCTTCGGGACAAGCTTTATCCGGTTCAGTCTCAGAGTTGGTATAAATATATGGGCCGAAATACACCAGCTTCAACGAAATAGCCGTGCGATACCCACACCCTGTCAAGAGGCAGTCAGTAGAAAAGAACAATTGGGCAATTTATCACACGCCCAGCTAAGCTTTTAATTTCATCGGAAATTAATCTGTGAACTTGGAGCAAGTCCTTCGGCACAAATCTTTCGGGTTCAGTCCGAGAAGTAACTCCAAGTTCGCATATCAATTTCTGAGGAAATCAATAACTCCGCACTAAAAGTGGTCGTTTACGAGAAAGTACATGGGAAACGCCTGGTGACTCTCTAACGAGCCGAACCCCCTGCAGCTACTTGTGTCACGAAACGTCGTAAAATGGGTGAAACGCGTATCGGAGCTGTCGATTACTACTCGTGCTGCGAATAAAATAAACCAAACACCATTTTACTTCAACATATCGTTTCCTGGCAAATAATCGTAGCTGTTGAGGCAGCTCCTCCTCCAGTCCCATTGTAGAGCGGCTGGCAGTGGAACCGATCAGACGGTCCCCAACTGAATATTACAACACCGTTGAGGACCCACCAGAACTCAGGCCGAAAATCACACTTTGGCGGACTGACTTCGGCAAACGAGCAATTCAAAGGACGCATCAACAGGTTTGTCACTCGGGAATAAATTGAAAAAGTCTTTCCTCAGTACTAACAGGAGTGTTCAAAAGAAGCGTGACACGAAACAGCTACTGTATTACGAAAGCAAACGGCAGCCCTTTCGCTACTCTCGTCGGAAAAAAAATTAATTTAAAATTTAGCACACCTGGAAAGTATTGGCTAGACTACCTCTTCGCACTCGCACCGTGTTTCAGTGGTAAAACAAAAAAGAAGCAAAGCTTATGGGGCAGTTCCGCTAACAGAATATCCTTCCCGGGAGTACATGACAGTTCGAGCCAAAATGACCTATTTTGAGAAAAACATGCGCATGCAACATGAGTACAGATCAATCAAGGGCCTGCTCGTAAACTACACAACCAACCATTTAACTCGAGGGATGATCGAAGCGGTTATGTGACTATCACAATCTCCTGCGGTGCGCATAGCACGTAGACCATGAGCCCAATATCGATGCTCTGTGGCTAATCTACAGGACCTTCTGTCGTAAGGCGAGAACTCCGGCCTCAGCAAAAGAGGAAAACTGCTGGCCGGGCGAATAATCGATACTCCCCCGGCTCTGGCTCGTGGGAGCATCTGATTGGTCAGTTTGATTGGCTTCTTCTGATGGGCGATCGGGGGCACGCGATTCTGGACTGTAAGTTTCATTCTTCTCCAAACTCCGTAAGTAAGGTTAAAGTTACTCGTGAAGTAAAGATGCTTGATTTCAACGGTGAGAAGATTCTTCGCAGAAGTACCCTGCGTGTCGAACAGACCACCTTTGGGACGTTGTTCACATGGGCCGAATACGGCAGCTGACATGTCGGTGTTTCCCTGGCTAGCGATGTCTTCCATCAATGCCTATATCATTAACGGAGCAGGCCCGGAAAGGCGACCGAGACCGCATGGAAGCAACGAAAGACCTCGAAATCAGAAAGAAGCAGTTGTTTTAGACAGCCGTCTGGTTTCCCACCAAAAACAGTTTTTGCGTGCAGAGGAGACTCCAATGAAGAAGAGGGAGGACTGGAATGACTATTTCTGGCTAACCGTTCATATTACAACCTAAAGCCGGAACTACTTGGGTTTTACCTAGAGTAAGTTGGCTGCAAGCCATTTGAATCAAAAGCAAGGCATGGGGATGAGCACCCCCGTACTACGGATGGTCATGCGTTAAAATCCAAGGCGGTCGGAGTTTGGAGGGGGTTAGTGTTACTGTTAAGGCTAAATTTAAGAGGCTTTGGTGGCTGGGCACGAGCCCATGTATCCTGTCCTATAGGTCGGGTTGCGCTTAAATCCCGGAGTGCCTATTGTCGTGTCCCAACCTTAGCCCTAACTCTAGCCCTGTTCCTGGATATAATACCGAGCCTAACCTTAACACTGGCATATCCCTAACTGCCTGGGATATAGCACAAGGCCATCTGTAGTACGGAGGTGCATATTCCTACGCCCAGCCAGGTTAGAGTTAGAGTTAAGCGGGTTGAGAGGGTTCTGCATGATATAGGCAGAATAGCATTACCGACAAAGACAGGGGAGACTGGAATGGCCATTTCTGGCTTATTAGCCGTCCTCAGCCAGTCATGCCCAACCCCGAAGTGTGGAACACCCGAGGCTCGAACTCGCGACCTGTTAGTTAGAAGTCTATGCCTCTAACCACTGGGCTACGAGCCCGTCACCCTGTCGGTTTCGATCGGGAATATACAATGGTAGAGGACGCCATGCCATCCAGAGTCGATAGTCGATCCAGCCGGCGGGAAAATTGAAAAGTGGAGGCAAATGTTCGAATTCCAGGGACAAGTTATTTGTTTGTCTGAGCTTTTGCAAACGCCCCATATAACTGTCACCCCTTCCGTTGCTGCTTTGATCTATGACGATGGACACGTGTACGAGTTCGAAAGCCCAGAAAAATAAACAAATTGTTTCGGTCCTAGACCAGTCTTGTTCTTCCTTACTCACATAGATGCCTAGAAATTGAACTTTCGCCTACAGTCTTGGAAAATTCGGGCACAATGAACGTCGGACAGCTTGCGGCTGGGAGGTATTGTTCAAACGAGGTGCATCAACGTATGAGCAGCTATAGATGAATCCATGAAGAACTGATGCCGTGGTGCCCAAGATCTAAGGCTTCCGTTAACATGGCTATGGGCAGAGAGGGTGTGAGGTGGTTTATCAAACTGATAGCGAGAGTTCTGATCGACGACTGTCATAGGCGTCTATAGCAAGACAGGGCTGGGATCGAACAGAATACGAGGCAGTGAATGAACATTCCATCGCCTGGGACTTTGAGAAGATTATCTCAGCTGTTATACATCACAGACAAGCCAAGAAGAGAGAAAATTACAGCCAGAAACCGGTAGGTATGAAGAGCTCGAACTTGATCCTCACCTAAACACATTACAAAGAAGCAACTACGAATGCTACAACGTGAAGCTTGTTTTACCATCGCAGATGCCGATCCTGGAAGAGATGCTCTTCAGGAGTGAAGCAACCGAGGACAAGAAACACGCAGTCCGACAACGTGCTGTATGCCTGTTGATAACGCATGGATCAATTCAATCTGCTTTGCCGAGTGCATCAAAAACTTTGAAGGAACTGAGGAAGGACAAACAAATTATCCTTTGTCCCCTAACATGGGACGACCGACGGTCGTCATGACCGAAGGAAACTAAAATGAAAAAGCCAAGGCTCTCCTTGATGACAGAGAATGTGACAGACCAGAACAGACCTCATAAGTCAAAGCAGTAGCAGGTAGGTTAACTGAATTCCTTAGAAAATTCAGGCGCAAAAATGTGATCACGGGGAAAGAACGGCGCCGCGGAAACACCAAAGGACACAGTCCCAGCCAGATTCTATGGTCAGCCAAAGACCCAAAAGTCAAACGTACCACTGCGACTAATAAATGTCCAAAAGGCAGCCCAACCTATAATTTAGCAAAATATATGTACGCAAAATTAAATTTTCGCCAAGGCGATTCGGTTGCCCCAGTCCGACCAGACTCCCAATTCCTTGCAGGCCTTCGGTCGGAGGAATCAATCGGGTAATGGCTTCGCTTCTTTAGACGTGACTTTGGTATTCACATCCACTTCAGCAAATTTGGCGCAAGAAGCCTTGCGCAAAAAACCGGAGGAGGCATAGGACGAAACCCAGAGTCCGCTCAAAATTCAGCATCTCATGAGACTGTTCGAATTTTGCAAGAAAACTTGCTCTACCTTCGGCGGAGAAACCTCCGAGCAGATAAAGGGGACTGCAGTAGGCTCCCTGGTCTCCGGTTTAGTGGCCGAACTGCTCCTGCAAGAGCTAGAAAAGACTGCCTTCATCCAGTTGGAAACAATCCTTTGGCACCCTAACGATTGCGACCGTTTGCCATCGTCCGGATGAACATCTTACCGGATTTTCATAATCATGAATTCAGGGGGATGCAGCAGCAACTGCCCTTCTTTGACGTGCTCGTCCGGCGAAGTCCCAACGACGAACCATAGACACTGGCTCACAGGACGGCAACAAACATCCCACAGCTTCTCAATCTTCACAGCAGCCATTCGGTGGCTCCCTAGCGAAGCTGTGTGAGAACGCCCTTCAAACGGACCCAGGCTCACTCCAGCAATCCGGAAGAAAAAGCACGCGAGGCCCGATACCTCCGCGACCAATTTATGTGGAATGGCTATTCAAAGGCGTTTAAAAAGCCGATGTCAACGTGTTCGCTCCCGGAGGACCCCACTGGGAACACCGCCGATGAAATAACATGCTTTACCATGCATAAATTCCTGCAGCAAGGTCATGCGAATCGAAGACCGTTTAAATCCGAGGGAGCAATCAGGCGTAGCGCATCGCACCCCGTGCCCGAACTGTCTTTGAGTAATCACACAGGTTAGACCGGTCACATGCGTTGATCGCGCGTGCACGAGTAGAAGCTGGCTGCGCGACGAGGCGACGAATTGTCGTATGCGGCCGCCGAGGTCCTCGAAAGGAGTCACAAGTTCAGATTCATGATCACCAAGATAATCATCCAGACCAGAAAAGCCGAAAATGTATAAAAACCTGGGCCTAGGATGCGAATTCTGTCAAGGGATTATTGATTTGAGGCCGGCATACATATCCCTGCACAACCGCCCCCACGCCCGTGTCACTGATCGCTGATTGGCAAACACTCATGACTGTCGTCTGTCTCCGTTGCTGCTTTTATCTCTGACGGTGAATTCGGACAAATAAACAAATTGTTCCGGTGCTTGATTAGTCCTGTTCTTCCTTACTCAAACTGGAAAGTTAAACACTTGGTCCCTAAACCGATCGCTCCACAAGGGCTCGGTCTGCGGCCTGGATGGAAAATAGCCTTACCTTAAAATGACGCGGCACTCAGGCATACAAGAAGTTTCCAGTCATGTGTCGAAGATAGAGATGAGCTCACAGGTCAACCAGGTGGCAAAATGCTGTACCGAAGTCACGAAACGCCGGCTTCGCAAGGAGGCACCCATTTCAGCAGAAACGAATACACAGTGATAGATGCTTTATTGTACTCACCGGAGGACAAAAATTACTGGACATGATGGGATCTAGTCGGGAAACATGACAATCATACACAGTAAAAACCCAGTTTCCACCATGCTCTGTACACGTGCACGCGCGCAAAAAGTCTGACGCATTAAAGTTAACAAAAGTAAATCATAAGACGCACAATAATTTGGGGAATGAGTTCGTTTTTTATTTCTCTCGATTGACTAATTTGTAAATGCAGCTGGAGGGATACGAGATGCCGGAGGGCAGGGGGCTCAGGCGTGACTGGCGGCGGATGGGGAGGAGGAAGGTAGGGTGGATGAAGACCGGTAGCGCTCAATCATCTGCTTAGCCATCTGTCGGTGCCCAAGGGGTACAGAATCATCTGGTAGGAAGATGAGAGCTCCACTGGGATCCACGCGGACCGGCCTGGCGTCCTCGGTGAAGAGGGTGTCGTAGAAGCGGAAGATCCTCTTGGGATTTGGATGCTGATGACTACCGATGGCCGGAGGTGATGGCCTCGGCACGGCTGCCGCGGCAACCATTGGAGGCCTGGGGGTTGGATGGGTTGAGACCGTGACGGATTTTGGCAGCAAAGGACTCAGCGATGGCACTGCTGGAGGTGGAGCCCGAACAAACTGCGCGGACAGGGGACGAGCAAGGGCAGGAGTGATGGGCCTGTAGGGTGGCAAGGGCAGTTTGCCGGAGACGGCAGACGTCAGCGGCGCTGCAGGATAGGCGGGAGGGGGAGACAGGGCCCGTGGTCTCAGCGGTTGTAGCGAAGATGGCCTTGACGGTGGAACGGAGGGGGCTGTACTCTCGTATCGAGCGGGAACGGTTGTTGTGATCTTTTCTAATGCCTGTGCCTCCGTCAGCGCAACACGTTTCGGCTGTGGCTTTTTCTTTTTAGGTTTCTGTTGAACAGGCGAAAGTAAGGTGGGAAATAGGGGTTTATTTTACCATGTTTACAGTTCAGGAAGTAAAAAATCGTCAGACCTGTAGATGCGCGAAAGGATACGCACGTCTGTTTACCATTTCTGGTTGGTTCCAATGCGGAGTTAAGTTTGGACCGAGCGGTGGGGCCAAGCTCACAGATAGGCCGATTACGATTAAATATGCCCTCGAGAACACATCTTCGCCTAGAGAACATACGCGCTTGCGTAGGTCGTGTCGGCCACACGCAGTTCGCTGGATCGTATATAAGCGTTCTGTACAGAATAATGTCATTTGAGTGGCATTTTCCATCTGTCTTTCTCAACTAAAATTAGTGCGGAGATTGTGGTGGTTACAGCACGACAGTTCGACCGTGGTTGCCGGCGATGTCGACCACAGCAGGGTGGGAACGGGGACGGCGACTTGGGCGTGAGTTAGTTTACTGTGGTGGTAGGCTTGCGCAGCATCTACCGCACTCTGTCCTCCTACCCCACTTGGACCCGGTATCATGACAGAGCGAAGAAGACCAGAGGCAGGAGAGGGCGCAGATGACCGGCACGGC
>CACRXP010000164.1:569082-582852 GCA_902702965.1 Spirometra erinaceieuropaei
CGTCTGGAGTGCCTGACGTTGTCCACTCGATAGACAATAAGGTATTTCCAATCTTGCGAATGTGCTTGCGCGTCAGCACGCCACGGAGCACTGACAGACAGCCAAAACAATTTACTGTAGTGAAAAACATGACTCGCAAGTAGCGATTATCTTCCCAGAGAATATGCATTGCCGATAGGAGTCGGAACGCCAAGTCCTCCGCAGGCCACAATCAAATAGTAGGCAAGTACAAGGAAGTGTAGGGGGGAGGGGGAAAGACTGAAATTGTTAGGGGTGGGACACAAGAAAAGGGACCACCTGTAATACAGGTGGCCTTGTGAGACTAGATGACCAGGGAGATTAGGATTAGGGCTAAGGTTTAGGTTGGGGTAAGGACACCAGAATAAGTGCCCTGCCTGGAATCTGGAGCAGGACTACCTGTATTACGAGGGGGTCCTATTCTCATGTCTCACCTTGTTAGGTTATTGGATTGGATCGGAGAGAGGTTGGGGATGGGGGGGGGGGAGGAGGACGACGACGACAGAAAACCCCCGACTCACCGTGTAAAAGATGATGGGGAACATAAACACTGGACAATCAAGTGTTTCCTCACTGAGTAAAATGCACGGTCGGTGACGTAACACATGAAAGTCTGAAGCACGGTCTACATTAGAAATGATTAACTAGGCGGGATGGTAACATTGATTATCGAATTCCGAATGCCTGTCCTTCCGGTCGATTACAAAAATCCCACTCGCCAAAAAATAACTGTTTAAATAGTATGAATTTCTCCATCTATTTTCAAGCTTTTTATAAATCCTAAAACGCTTTACAAAAGAACACACAGAAATATTCTTCCTTATACTCTATTTGTAGCTGCTCGTGTTCTCTTCAGATTTTATGCCCAAAAGTATCTATCGGCTGTGTAATTATGGCATTTTAAGGTTGCAAAATGTCTACGCAGGTAGCACTGTGTCTGCCCGTTTGTTAATGGCCTTTTTGAACTGTAACACATGCTTAATAAGCATTGTGAGATTTTCCAAACGCTGTATGACCCCTTAGTAGCATCGAGAAATACACCGTCTTCCATAAATTGAAGACCAACAACTTGCACTTTAAACTAATCGAGCACTGTATGCTGTAAACCGACTGAATACTCGCCGCCATCCACAGTATATGAAATTAGCAGATGCAATTACACCACTGAACCGTATCACTGATGGAGCATAGGGAGAATTGAATAGCCATTTTTAGCTTCCTTGCTGTCCACAGCTATCCATACCCAACTGCAGACCAACCCCGAATTCAGTCTATATTGACCTGACAATCAATCTCGTTCTAACCTTATTTCCGGCTTCCAGTCGCTTCTTCAACGGCACCTGGTACCACTGAGCCACCCGGGCGGCCAATCGACGCTCCCAGATGTCATACGGCGGGACGGAGAGGCTATGCAGGACGTCCAGATGGGAAGACTGGATGCGACGACTCGCAGTACCTCCTCCACTTTCTAGCCCATCCTCGTCCTCAAACTTGGCGTCAGTGTCATCACCTGCGGAGGAGAGAGGCAGTTTGGACAGCGCCGTGACAGACTCGTTGCCAAGGGCATTGAGTGCAGCCGCTACAGAGGCGCGTTCCTTTGCTGTGTGGAGGAGGCCTGCCATGCACGCGGCGAGAGCCAGACTGGCCTGTGGGGCAGCGGAAAGGCCCAGTTCTAGCTCCAGTAGAGAAATATTTCGCGAGGTTGTAGTGGTTGTAAAAGGAGACACGGGCAGCGCGAAAGTGCTAAACTCCCCGGACAGGCTTGAAGCCTCCTGAAGTTGGGTGGCCGTGGTGAGGGCATCACTCAGACCGAGGAAGGGATCCAGCAGCCAGAGCATCTGGAAGATCTCCAAAAACTGCAGGTAGGGGTGAGAGGGAGAAAATTTGAGGCAGTAAAAGAACTGCACTTCAAAAAGCGAAATCAAAGGGAGTTGGCGAAGGCAGTTCCCCTACAAGATCGCGAAGGACCTGGTTTGGGCGCCTCAGTGACAGAAAATTGCGGTGACCACTGAAAAGAGGGAAGGGGACGGCAGAAACTGTTGAGAGAAATCAGGATGAGAAGGGAGAAATAGAATGGAATGAATTTTGGGATACGTTGGTGAGACAATCAAGAGGCAAGTCAGTTAGAATTCTACCACAACTTCCATTCACACCACTCACGTAACTCAGGAAACTTCAAGCAATTAATCGAGTATAGTACTACCCCCATTGTACGAGAGAGCAAACACACATCGCCAAATTGTGAGATGGAAGCGTAGGCTGAAACAAAAGTCACCATAGGCATCTGCCTCGGTGGCAAATACCGCACATTCATCAACAGGAGAGAGAGAGAGAAAGAGAGAGAGAGAGAGAGAGAGAGAGAGAGAGAGAGAGAGAGAGAAGGAGAGAGAGAGAGAGAACGAACCTCTGGTGATTTCCGCAGAGTTGAACTGAGGACTTTGGGTCCCGAGCTCTGGGCCCACCAAGCATTCCAGCCGGCACTCAGTTCTTCCTCACGACGTTTGCGTTGCCACAGAGTTAGCCGTGCCACCAGTAGATTACGGCTAGTCTCGTTGTTCATGCTCAATGTGGGACCGTCAGGGAGGTGAAGTAAAAAGGCTGGGTTATGAGCACCGATGCCGTTGGTGACACCCTCGTAGAGACATGAGGCCATCCCTCCGCCGTCAGGGTTTGGCGCATGTTCCAGCTCCTCCATGAGGGCACGAATGGGTGTTGTTTGACGGGAGTCTGCAGAGGAGAAGAGGCGAGAACTGTTTCGTCTCCTGACCAGACCTGAAAGCAAAAAATGTAGTACAAAATAAAATGCAGAGTAGGCGATGGAACTCACGAATCATGGGGGTGACTACGGGGAGGTTTGTTTGCTGTACCCCGATCTCAGCTCGATAATCGGTAAAACCATGAGTAAATCCTATACTCCACAAATCCTCTTCTGACCCTTTTATGCACATCAAGTTGCGTAGTTTCTCGTAGGCCGTTCCATTTTCGGTAATTTCACCCTATAGCCTACTCGTCGCAACACGGCAATTTGCAAAAGTTTTGGACCGTGGTTACAAGAGGAAAGGGAACATATGCGGTCAGATTGGTTGGTGAATGTCACTTCGAAGTATAATTGAGTACTCTAAACAATAGCCGAGAAGTGAAACTGTGGCCCAAGTGATAAAATGTTTGGCTCAATGCGAAAATGACCTCGGATATGAACCTTAGGCCTCATCGGTCTGCAGTGGGGTATGGATGACTGGGAAGAGCAAGGGCGCTAAAAATGGCTGTTTGATTATCCAAGTTCTTTTGTCAGTGATACGTTTCGACGATTCAATAGTATCTGCAAGTTACATATACTGAGGACGGCTTGAGGTACCCAGTCTGTTCACGATTAGAAATGCTCAACTAGTTCCAAGTTGCTGTTCCAGACAGGTTTTGACACCGATTTTGAGAGCAGTGGCGAGGCATTCATTAAACAAAAATGAAAAGTAATAAATTTGTTGGGATAGGCACCTAACTGCTAATAAACAGAAGTATTGAATATGCACTGTTAAGTGGAGTTAGTTAAGGAAGTCTGCGATAGAGGTATAATTGCCGTAGTAAATTCACGCAGATGCGGATTTTCGAAAGCGCTTATTTTCCCACTAGTCTAGGATTAATTCATGGAATCCTTTTCTGCGCTTATTGAAAATTCGGATCTCCGTAAAAGACGTGTAAGAACCACCTCGGGGAGGGTTAAAGAACTAGCGGTGGGGCGAGGACTATATTCGTGGGGGATGAAACGTTGGCCGGTGAAGAAGATTAAGGACTAAAAAGGTGGTCATTCAAAACAAAAGAAAAGTGACCGAAATATAAAATTTGAATAACAAGATTCTAAAACATCGTATCCTAGCTGGCGATAAGCTGCAGGAATAAACGCGATAAACATCAGCGGCTTTTAAGGGTGATAATATTGCCGAGGATGTAGGCAGTGTTAAATAGAAAATGGCCTGTCGAAGTTTTCGCCGTAGTGAAATCGATAACTATAGGGAAATTGGTCATCACAAGGATTTGCGAAGAATTTCCTGTCCATCATAGAAAGTAAAACAACAATTCGACTCTAAGGCATTTAAAAGACTTTTGTCAAAGACTATGACGTATTAAAATTGAATATGGCGCGCAAGTTTCCCAGAGCAAACCACATATACGGTGGCATCTAATTAACGGACGACTGCTTAAAATAATTACTACTCACCACTGTCCGCTACCTCCTGTTCACTGCTACCGCAGCCCAGGCTTGACTGTAGTGTCGTTTTGGCCCGAATATCGCTGTAAGTTTAAAAAAACAATCAAGAAAAACTCCATGGGGCAAGGGCTGGACAATAAATTAATAGAAACTAAGTAGGCTCACGGCGGCAGTAGTTGCAATTTTTGCTCAAACAGCAGTTCCAACTTTTCTGCGAATCGCCCCATGCGGGAAGTTACGCCATTATAACGAAAACAATTGACGAGTATGAGCCGGAAGTCACAGACAAATTCACGAATTCCAGGGTAGATGCCGCGGTCAAGTTTCTCAGAAACTGTTAAGAAAAGAAGGCAATTGCATGATTAAAGACGTCTAGCGGGTCGAAGCTTTGAAGTTAATCATCAAACCGGAGACTCACTTTTGTTTAACCACATTGGGTAACGTATGACTTCGTCATAATCCTGGAGACCTAGAGTGGCTGCATCAATTCGATCCATGAAGGGGAAGGAGATGTGCGCATTTGAAGGCGAAGTGAGAGCTGTTAGTATCTGGCGAGCGGCAGCGATTTCTTCGAAACGCCGCGGATTTTCTGTATCGTATCTTTCCTGGAAATCCATTGTCGTGTACCCAGCCCTCCCCACTGCCTATAGAAAAAATAGGGTAAAGCCGAATGGTCAGGATCTTAGTGCTTAGAAAAGCGTGAGCTGGAGAACTCGTCTTTGAGAATGACAGCGTACATCAAGACTATGCTGAAAAACAAGCCCCATGACAAATATATGGCTTCGTTTTCTACCACTAACAAATTCTAATTATGATGTCGCACTCTGACACAGTAACGGCAATGCCAAGGACTCTTTGGGTTAGCAATTCTTAAGTGTCCGCACTAGCAACGAAAATCTCGAAAAACGCGCCTGAACTACCAAAAGCACTCGAATGATAGTTTAAGGGGAATATGCGTTGTGTTTTCGCGGGTTTTAACTTTTGGCCACTAAGGGGGATGAAGCGGATACTCAAGAAGCAGAATAACAATAGTGGCCGGTAAATTTGGACAAAACTACGTCGGCATTGGTATATGACTGCTATAGATTTGGGAGGATAAAACCACTCGAATTATGCATTTTAGTGGAGCATGCTAGCCAAGTAAGCTGTCAACTTCAAGAGCACGAGGTACGAATATCGGACAAAAGCAATGTGCCAAAGACGTCTGAAAACAAACTGTGTGGCTAGTCCGAAATCAGTGAGTACAAAAAGCCTTGGAGAAGAGAAAGAAGGGTCTTAAACTGCAATGGATCAGAAAGGGGATCGACCTTCTGATATCAATAATTCCTAAAGTGTCTCAGATGTACTGATGGGCGACCACGGCAGCAACAAGCACATAAGTAGGCTCAGACAGGCATCATAAGGAGAAAGAGGAAACGACGCGTATTAATCGAAAAACTTAGGCAGACGATGGTTTACACAGACCACTGCTAAGGCATGTCTTTCCTTTTTTCCTCTCTACAGGGAGGAAGGGCAGATTATCTTAGTAGACAGGAGGTTGGTCGATAACTTTGGCTTTGTGTGCCCATATGATGACTTAGTTTCACAACGTGTGGCCTCATAAAGACCCATAGAACAAACACTGCAAAACGCAAGTCAAAATAGGTCACGATGACCAAAAAGACTGTATGAAATATCAAAAAGGCTTGATGGATAATTCAACAAACTGCACTCTAGCGGACACAGCGCGCCAAGTGCAATCCTGCAGTTTCAAACAGTTCCAAGATTTTCAGATCATCAAAAGATAAAAAATGTTACTTACTGAGATCGAGATACAGCATGCAAATTTTCTTGGACTAAGGTGACTTTTTAAAGACCTTCGAAGATTTTAAGCCGAGTGCAAACAGCCGAATGTTCGATAGAAATAGGAAGAGGTAAGTTTTTATCCTGAGTTTTCAGTAGATCAATTACCGACTGAATGAACCAAAACGAAGGGAAAATAAATGAAAGAGTGTATATTCCAAGGCGCTATCATACAAAAGAACTGCTGAAAGTGATATTATATGCGAAAAATTGCAAACTCTTCAACGACATCAATGTGAGGAAAGGCAAATCGGAGAGTAATATAAATGGGTCAAGTAACTTCACATATTTGGGCTGGGTTTATAACAAACACGAAGTGTCTGAACTCTTTGAGAGACACCTCGAGGGACAGTTAATACGAATGGCACATAAACCGACGACTACTTTGCGCACCCAGCCAGTACACCGAAAGGATAGGTTGAGGACTTTTACTTGGAGGATGTCGTTAGAAAAATCCCGTGCGATAACTGCGATGGAATTTTGTTGTGGTCAGACTGGATGGTTCACCCTGACATGCGTTTACAAACTCCAGTTTGCAGTAAGGAGATAATATCACCTATCCCAAGCAAGAATGCATACTCTGGACACTTGTCACACTTCCCTTCATGACCAAGACCAGCAATGTCGGTGTCTGTCGTTTAAAGAAATGACGAGAGCTCTTTCAGACCATACACTAAGACAAATCATGCATCGACCGGCTCATCGAATAAGACTCCACATCGATGAGAGAAGAGGGCAAATTGCAGACGTCTAACACACACGGTGACCGTTTACTGACGCAAATGCCAGAAAAGTATTGATTTTCAAGTGAACTTACAATTTTTACCCTTTTTGTTGCATCTGCTCTTCGGCTGGTACCTCTTATGCTCGCCAGTCTAAAAGCATACTGAGCATCAAATTTGTATTTAGCTCTGGGTCTTACGGCGACTAGAGGAGCCGTCGTCGAATCTTTCCACAATGATGTCTCCTTTCCCAAGGAAAGCATTTTACTTAGAAAAAAACACTTTGGCATGGATCGAAAAGGCACCGACATCTGGTAAGCAGCATATCATTTCCTTAAACAATCATTTTTAGGGGGCGTGCTATTCATTTTGAAAGTTTTCGATTTGCGTTGTTTTGAGGACGGTAGGGTGTGGTTGATTCAAGTTTGCTACTATGGGCTTCCAGTGACGTTAGGCTTAGGATTAATGGTTTAAGGTTAGTGGTTTAAATTTAGGATTTAGGTTAAGGGTAAAGATTTTCGGTTAAGGATTGACGTTAATATTCCAATTTTTAGAGCCTAGGGTGCATGTCAGTGTTAGGACTAGGGATAGTTCCGAGATTACTGTTTGGTTGGAGTTAGGGTTTGGGGTTACGGTTACCGTTGGAGCTGGGGATCCAGGCTATGGTTTACGTTTGTTATTAGGAGAGGGTACATAGATAAATAGATGGATAATTTTTATTAAAGACCCGTCGGGGTCCCATCAAAGCAAGTTAAAATAAATTTACATGCGGATTTTAGACGAGGTAGGCAGAATCTTTACAAAATGCAATTCGTAGTTGCTGAATTAGTAGTAGTAGTAGTAGTGTTGTAATAAGGTTTACGGTAAGGGCTGTTGCCAACGTTACTGTCCGTGTCTAGGTTGGTGTAAGGTTGTCGCTTCTTGGGCTGGGGTTATAGCTAGTGTGTGGTGAGGTACCTGACTAATTTACCTTTGTCAATTTAATCCCATTTACTTTGACCACATGTGACGAGAAACGACACACCTGTACAACCCGCCTTGCTAGCGTGCTCCTCTGTCGTGATCTGTTGTCACTTTTCTTAACGTTCAAAATCTCTATATTATTCAGTGCTCCGTTGTTACTTGCTGCCTTAAGGCTAGGGGCTCGTGAGATATAACTCGTTAGTTCGTAAGAACATTACCTTTTACGACACTGGTAACTCCCGACGTTAACGCAGACTTTATGCCTTGCTGTCATACTGAATGGCATTAAACGTACTATTTGTTTTTGAATATTTATTCCTTTTCCATGAACTTTCCTCACGAATTCTGATATTTTGCCATCTCTGTCTTATTATGTCTCACTTCAATCAACAACTTAATGCCCCCGCTCAGTCCCTTCCTGCCATCAATTTTACCTTGCCTGAATTCTGGCAATACGCTCCAGAACTTTACTTCATTCACATAGAATCAGCCTTTTATTCTGCTAACGTTACTAAGGAGTTGTCGAAATACCACAAACTGGTGGAGGTCCTCTTCAATAGTGTATCTCTCAAGTTCAGTCCTTGCTAGCTAATCCTCCTGCAGATGCTCCCTACTCCGCGTTAAAGGCAGAAGTTCTCCGACCTAATTCTGTGTCTGACCGACAGCGGTATCACCAGTTAATTAAGGAGGAGTCACTGGGTGACCGGAAGCTTCTACGTCGGATGCGTTCTCTCTTTGGAGGCATGCAATTTGACGATAAATTTGTCAAGGAGATGTTCCTAGAGTGTCAGCGTCCGACTCTCAAGATCTTGCTGTCTCACAGCTGGATGAGATGGCGGATCGAATGATAGAGGTGCAACGGTTCCAGTCACCTTCCGTTGCCCAGATCTCATCTTCATCGTCAGTGAATGAAAAATTAGTGAAACAGGTGTCGGCCATCGCTGATAAGATGGCCTCCCTTAAAATACAGCTCGCCCGCCTAACTTCCAGTCGCTAACGCAGTCGTTGTCGTTCTCGTTCGCGACCTCGGACTGCTGATGCTTGCTGTTATCACACTAATTTCGGCGTAAAGGCCCGTCGCTGTTCCTCACCTTGTTCTTTTAAGCCTAAACAGGGAAACCAGTCAGCCAGAGAATTGATGCGACCGTTTTCTCTGGCTCTTTCGGCTCTAGTTGCACCTTTTATGTTTGCGACACTGCGACTCGCAGACGTTTCCTGGTGGACAATGGAGCCCAAATCAGCGTTGTGCCCCCAACTGCAGCCGATCGTCGTTTCCCTAGCCCTGGTCTTCACCTCCAAGCTGCCAACTGTTCCCCCATTTCCACTTTTGGCAGTCTTTCTCTCACTCTGAACATTGGCCTTCGTCGGTCATTCACTTGGATCTTTGTGATTGCTGATGTCCCTCATGCAATCCTCGGCTTGGACTTTCTTACCGAATTCGATCTCGTTGTTGACCGCCGACGTGCCCGTCTCCTCGACCGCACTACCGGTCTGTTCGTGGACTAACTCCCTTTACTGCTCCCACCAACTTATCTGTCTTGAATACGGATGTTGCTATCCGTTTTCGGCAACTGCTTCTTAGTCACCTCAACATAATTAACCCCCAGTTTCGCAAAGGTGAGGTTCAAAATGATGTCGTGCACCATATCCGCACCTCAGGTCCTCCCGTGTTTGCTCGACCGAGACGACTAGCACCGGAGCGTTTCCAGGCCGCGAAGACGGAGTTTGAACACATGCTGCAACTAGGAATAATTCGACCGTCCGAGAGCCCTTGGTCGTCCCCACTGCACATGATACCCAAGGCAACATCAGACGACTGGCGACCCTTTGGCGACTATCGAGCCCTCAACAGCGCTACCATTCCTGATCGGTATTCCGTGCCTCATCTTCAGGACTTTGCTGAAGTCTTTTTCGGCAAAGCGGTTTTCTCGAAGATTGATCTGGTGCGTGCTTTTCATCAGATTCCAGTCGCCCATGAGGACTTCCTTAAAACCGCCGTCACCGCACCCTTTGGTCTCTTTGAGTTCATCCGCATGCCCTTCGGTCTACGTAATGCCGCCCAATCGTTCCAGAGAGTCATCGACCATGTCTTACTTGGTCTACCCTTTGTTGCCTTTCAATTCCTTTTTTCATGCGGCTTCAACTTTAGGGTCGCGGAAGCCAAAAGGCTTTCATCTAGGAGCAAGAATCCACCCATTCTTGTCAAACTCTTTTCATCGATTGAAGTGGATTTTATTTTCTCCCATTTGGAGCGATCAACTCAATACCTCAGGGCAAATAAACTTTTTATTAGTCGAGACCAGACTCCACTGCAACGAAAAATTTCTCCCATATTACCAAACGTAAAGCCACCCCCGAATTCTACCCAAATGTCTTTTTCCTCTAAAGCAGTTTCTCCATCTGATGTCGACCAAATCCCGCCACTATCTACAGCGGCCCCAGTTCCATCTAGCTCTTCGACTGATCACATTATCACAGAGACGGTTAAAACTAGCCTCTTTAAAACTCCCCCACGGAGCAAGGATTGTTCAAATGCGGCTCCCAAATTTATAAGGGAGCTTGATCTTAGCAGTAAAGATGAGCTAGTCCTTGAAGCACAACCGGCTCCCAGCACTCAAAATAGTGATTTGGTTAATAAACTGACATCGAATCCACCCCGTTCCCACGCCTGGCCACTCAGGTCTGACCTTGCAGTTAGGTCTAATAAACTAGATGAGAGTTCAGGGAGGTCTTTACCTGTTCCTATCCTGAATTCTCAACTTAACGCCATAGTTGTGAAGCCCTCTTACACATCAGACTGCAAAATGCAAGTATTTTGCATTGCTGATAAATTTTCCAATCCCGTTGCTTGCCTGACACCCAAAATAATAAAGCCCTTTCCTGATGTTAACTGTTTCCCGAAATCATTACGTCCGCCACCTAACATAAACTACCCCTCGTATTATGCTAACAATTCCCAAAATCCTATTTTCTTGTCTCCTATTTTTCCAACCCAGCAACATAGTTTTCCTCTTCCTGGGTCCTCCTCAAATGTTTTTCCACCTAATGCTGCATCTCTAACTAGTAATTACCCCATAAATTTTAGACCGCAGCAACTTTGTCCTCCACCAATTGCTCCGTTCCCTCAGCTTAATTTTCCACCTCCGGCTCTTCCTTTTTTATAAGTAGCAATGAGCGGAACCTACATATTAGGAATACGCTCAGTATTGTCTCTCTCAACGCAAGATCTGTCGTACAAAAGATGGCACACCTAAGAAGTGTAGCTGTTGAGTTTGACACAGACGTATTGTGCATTACTGAATCATGGGCCCACTCTCTAATTTCAGATTCGGTACTTAACATAGATAGCCTTAGTTTATACCGCCAGGACCGTGCCGACAGACGCGGCGGTGGATGCCTTCTTTACATAAGATCCTCACTTGCACAATCGCCTTATAACTTGAACATTTCCTCCTTCTCTGGAAATTTATGTTTTGCTTCGGTAATCCTTCCTCAAAATAGGAAAGCCTTAGTCGGATGTGTATATAATCCTCCTTGTTCCTCCGGTAATGAAAGCCAACTTTGCGAACTCTTTGAAAAAATTGCAGAAACTTCTTTCGACGTCAAGATAATCGTAGGCGATTTTAATTTGCCAGAAATTGACTGGCACACACATACTTCTCCTCCTAAATTGCAGAAGCTGCTTGACACAATTTACTTTTCAAACCTGACTCAATTAGTTCACTCTTCGACCAGAAACGATAGTGTTTTAGACTTAATTTTTACTAATGGCACCTTCCCTTTATCTATGGATTTTTATCATGACCTCTTTGCAAGTGATCATGCATTAATTCATTGTCGCCTTCCAGTTGCCATTTCCGCAAAGCCAACAGTTCAACGTAGTATTTTTGACTTTGCTAATGTTAATAAGGATTTAGTAAATAACTTTACCTGCACTCTTGATTGGCACAATATTTTTTCAAATAATGATCTAAATTTTTTCAACAATTTATTACAATGCGTAACAGAAGGTCTTCTTGACCTTATTCCTCGGAAGATGTTCAAACCAAGTGCTAATTCCACCGCTATCCCACACTTTCTTAAAAACAGACTTAAAAAGTTACGGAAGCAGTTTAAAGATCCTTCTGTGAGTTCATTATCAGTTCATCTAAGAATCGTTGAAATATTTGAACTAGCTTCGAAAATAAGGCTCGAGCGAGATAGGCGTAGAGAGTCTTTGGCTATTAATGATGTGAATTCTTCTAAATCAGTTGCTCAGATCTTCCGTCAGAGATCATCTGCTAAGTCCCACCAAGTCATTCCGCCCTTGCTTAGTGCAAGTGATGCCTTCATTACAGAAGAGTCAGGCAAAGCAGAAATTTTAAATTCGTTCTTTGCCAAGCATTTCACCATTGAAACTGATCCGATCCCTTTAATTCCTTCGTTGTCTGATGCTTCTCTTTGCTTCATTAATTTTTCTCCTGAATGTATTCAAAAACTGATAAGTCATCTTCCTAACTCTCACTCAGTAGGTACGGACAATATCCCAAACTCTTTGATAAAACAACTAAGAGATTTTCCTCCTCTGCTTAGCAAAATCTTTTCAGTATTTCTCGTAAATGGCTTCTTCCCTGACTATTGGAAAACTTCTATTATTATTCCAGTATTTAAGTCTGGCTGTCGTTCTGACGTACAGAACTATCGAGGTGTCCATAAAACACCCTCTCTCGCCAAAATCTTTGAAAACATTATCGCCATAAAAATTACCGAATTTTGCATAGCCAATCAAGTTATTAGCCCTTCCCAACATGGTTTTTTACCAGATCGCTCTTGTGAAACATGTCATCTGTCGTTTCTCGATCTACTTACTTCTCTTCGTAATGATCACCTATCTGTTGTCGTAATTTATTTTGATCTTAGTAAAGCCTTTGATAAAGTGCCACATAAAAGACTATTGATTAAATTGGAAGCTATGGGAATTCGCAGTCCACTAATAGACTTTCTCAGGTCATACCTGTCTAATCGTAAACAAAAGGTTTTGGTGGGATCTTCACTTTCCAGTGAAAGTCCTATTGTGAGCGGTGTCCTACAAGGTACCGTTTTAGGTCCTCTTTTGTTCTTACTTTACATAAATGATATTTCAGCCGCAGTTAAACATTCTCAATCATTTATTTATGCCGATGATCTCAAATGTGTATATTCTTTTAAAAAATCTACGAGCCTTCATTGCCTGGAGCAAATCCATGCTGACTTGCTTGCTCTCTCAGCTTGGAGCTCAAAATGGCTAATGGAATTCTCTCCGTCTAAATGTCGTTATATGTGTTTTGGACCTGATAGGCTACCCCAACCTGTGGTCTTTCAAGGAACACCTATGACTGAATGTACCACCATCAAGGATTTAGGTTTAAGCTACACTAGTAATCTTGATCTCTCGCCGCACGCTGACAGAATTACAGCCAAAGCTGCTCAGATTTGTGGCTTTATTTCTTACAATTTCTATCTTCCTGAAATTAAATTAAGGCTCTATCGTATGTTTGTACTTCCCATTCTCGAGTATTGTTGCCCATTCTTTGGTTTGATGAATGAAGCCAGTCGTTTAAAAATTGAAAATGTCCAAAGACGTTTTTCAAAAAAACTTTTAGATAGGGAACATCCCAATATCTCCTACTCAGATAGATGCCAACTAACTAACCTAAAATTTTTATGGGTTCGAAGACTAGAAGCGGGCTTCTGTCTCCTCTTTCGCATTAATCATAGTTCAAATTTTCCTCGGATTTCAGCACTTACCCCTAGTAGTCGCCCATACAATCTTCGCAATTCGTCTCTAATTATACCTCTTCCAGCGTCCTCCACCTCTAAGCGCTCCCTTTTTTTCGCTTCCAGGTATACTTTCCTCTGGAATAACCTTCCAATAAATATAAGATCTTCAGAAAATCTACACACCTTTAAGAGAAGGCTACGCCTTTATCTGAATACTGACTCGATTAAACTTTTATTTTCCTCATCCTTCCCAGACAACTTTTCCTATGACACTGAGAAAGG
>CACRXP010000164.1:582910-603536 GCA_902702965.1 Spirometra erinaceieuropaei
CTAATCTCAAAAACTATGCATTGCACTTTGTGCAGATTTTGCCTACATCGTCTAAAATTTGCATGTAAATTTATTTTTACTTGCTTTGATGGGACCCCGACGGGTCTTTAATAAAATAATTGAATTGAATTGAATTGAATATACGCCTACATTGATGACCTCTTGGTTGCTAGCCGGAATGAGGAAGGACACAAAGAGCATCTTGCCTTGGTGTTTGACCGCCTTGACAAGTTTGGCGTCGTCATCAACCCCTCCAAGTGCGTGTTGGGTGTGCCTTTGCTCGAGTTCCTCGGCCATCAATTCGACTCTGACGGTTTGCGTCCCCTCCCGTCCAAGGTTGAAGCAGTTCGTAATTTTCCTCCTCCAACTTCCAAGCGTCAGTTACAGCGATTCCTCCGCATGGTGAATTTTTACCGTCGGTTCCTTCCGAACTGTGCTGACCTCATGTTGCCGTTCACCAACATGCTTTCTGGTCCCAAAGGTCCCCTCGAGCTGACTGGTTAAGCAATGACTGCTTTTGAGAGAATCAAGAATTCCCTTGCCGAGGCCACCTTGCTCGCGCATCCCGCTCCCGAATCTCAGCTGTCACCGCTGGTAGATGTTTCGACCGTAGCAGTAGGTGCAGTCCTTCAAAAACACCTTGCTGGTTCGACTCAACCGCTTGCCTTTTGCTCCGAAAAGCTCTTGCCAGCTGAGACATGCTACAGTACATTTGGCCGTGAACTACTTGCCATTTACCTGGCTGTGAAGCTTTTCCGGCATTTCCTTGAAGGTCGTGACTTCACTGTTTTCACTTACCACAAACCGTTGACTTTTGCACTTCGTTCCCACTCCGACAAGTACAGTCCGAGGGAAATCGCCCACCTGAATTACGTCTCTCAATTCACCACCGACATCCGCCACATTGATGAGACGAAGAATGAGGTGGCTAATATGCTGTCCAGACCCTCACTGTCTTCTCTCCAACTGACACACGGGATCGATCTTTGTGCCATGGCACTGAGCAACAGCAAGTCGATTGACGAGTCTGTTAGTGGTCTCCTACTCAAAGACGTTCCACTGACCACCGGCTCTGGTACAATACTTTGTGACGTCTCAACTCCCTTTCATCGCCCTTTCGTGCCCGCCTCGATGCGTCGAGCTGTATTTCAAGCTCTGCATGGACTCTCCCACCCTGGGATCCGAGCCTCTTAAAAAGCTCTTTGCGGAAAGGTTTGTCTGGCCTGGCATGAACAAGGACGTCAAAGCTTGGGCCCGGTCGTGTCTGAGCTGCCAGCGCAACAAGGTGCAGCGTTACAACAAATCCCCACCAGGCACTTTCCCCAGTCCCGACGCGCGGTTTGGCCATGTTCACCAGGATTTCGTAGGCCCATTGCCTCCATCCAATGGTTTCACCCACCTCCTTACCTATGTCGATCGATATACCCACTGGGCTGAAGCTATTCCTTTGCCGAATGTGCAGGCTGAAACCGTCGTGAAGGCCTTCGTCAGCCGTTGGGTCGCCATGTTTGGTGCGCCATCCACCGGTTACGACTGATCGTGGTGCCTAGTTTGAGTCGGCACTCTTCCAAACGCTATTCAATTTTCTTGGCTGCACACGCATTCGGACGACAGCCTACCACCCAGTTGCCAACGGTGCAGTGAAACGTTTCCATCATCAGCTACAGACCGCTCTGCGTGCCGTAGAAGACCCAGGAAAGTGGTCGGACTCCTGGTCTTGCACTCCTCGGCATCCGCGCAGCTGTGAAGTCGGATCTCGGCTGTAGCGCAGCTGAATTGGTTTTCGGCACTACGCTCCGACTGCCAGGCGAGATGATCACTCCAACCCCTCGTGAGGCCGACGAGACTCCTTACAATCTTGTGCACCGTTTGCGGCAATTTATGCGCTCGCTTTCCCCGGTTCCACCTCTAGCTCCAATGATAGAGTCTAATGTCGAAAAAGACTTGGACAAGTGTAATCATTTGTTCGTCCGCTGTGACCGTGTGCGCCAGCCGCTGGAATCACCATACGGAGGACCGTTCCCCGTGCTAGCGCTCAAAGCTAAGACCTACCGGATTCTTTGCGGTGACAAGGAGGACGTGGCCAGTGTCGATCGGGTCAAGGCTGCTGTTGCAGAGGAGCCGCCGGACCTGCCACAAGGACAAAGATGTTCTGATCCCCTAACTCCTGTTCATCCATCTTCCCTATCCCCTGCTCATTCACCCTGCCCACTGCCTCGCCCTTCCCCTGCCTTGCCCTCTACCCCCCCCCGTCCCGCATACTTCCTCTCCTTACATGTCGACAGCATCCAACTTCAACATCATCCTCCAGCATAGCACGCGGTCAACCCTCTTCGACCGTACCTCCTGCTTACATCACTCGCAGTGGCCGTCAAGTTCATTTCCCCGATCGTTTAGTTATGCATTTTTCTAGACTTATGTATATCTTCCGGCGCCGTATTCCGTTGCCCTCCGGTCTAGAAGGGGGTACTGTGGTGAGGTACCTGACTTATTTACCTTTTGACAATTTAATCCCATTTTCTTTGACCACATTGCTTGTTTGAATGTGACGAGAAACGACCCACCTGTACAACCCGCCTTGCTAGCGTGCTCCTCTGTCGTGGTCTGTTGTCAGTTTTCTTAACGTTCAAAATCTCTATGTTATTCAATGCTCCGATTTACTTGCTGCCTTTAATGCTAGGGGCTCGTGAGATATAACTCGTTAGTTCATAAGAACATTACCTTTTTTACAAGTGTTTTCTGTAAGGGTTAGGTAAGGGCTTGGTTTAAAGACTATGGCGAGGGTTAAGGTGTTGTCCTGGACTAATCTTTTATGTTTTCGGCTTTCGACTAGGGTAGGTGTTATTTTTGGTTTTTAGGCTTAGATTTAACGCAAAGGGATAGAGTTCACGATTATGGTAGACGCTAGCGCTGAAGGTTAGGATTTAGGTTAGGTGTCGCATTGTGGCTTCGTTTATGGCTACGGATAAGGGTTAGGGTTGATGTTTGGTTTTAGGTGTAAGCGTTACAGTCAGGTTAAGTGCTTACGGTTTGATTTACTGTCCGGATTAGGGTTGGGAGTTAGCTCGAGGTAAGTGTTTTGAGAACTCGTTGGGGCAAGGCATGGAGCTGAGCTAAGGGTAAGGGATAGATTTGGTGTTAGGGTCATGGTTGGTGCGCTTGTTGGGGTTAGAGTTTGGTTTTCGGTTAGAGTTTTGGGGTCAATATTAGCGATAACATATGTTAAGGTAAGGCTTAGGGTTTGGATATTAGCGTCACTGTAAATGTTAAGGTTAGTGTAATTTTCGGTTTTGTACCATGGCAAGCGTTAGGTTTTATGAGTGTCCTTAGAGGTTAAGTTAAGGGTAAGTGTTTTTGTTAGGGTCAGTGTTAGGGCCACTGATTTGTTTTTGGGTTAGTTTAGTGTTATGTTTCAGGATTAGGTTAGTTGTTAAGGTTTAGACTTGATGTTATATTTTGGGTCAATGTTTTATAGTGAAGGTAAGTGTTAGAGTTCACTACTTACGGTTAGGTTTATTTTTGATGTTGGGATTTAATGCAAGTGTTTTGTGTTAGTGTTTGGGGTTCAGATTTAGTTCCTATAATGATGATAACAACTACTATCATTATTTTTAATGCTATTTAACAGGCATTGTCGAAGAAAGATAAATTGCAGATCGAGCTAGCAGTGAAAAAGCGCCTAAGGAAAAAATAAAGGTAGTGATGTTTTTTGATAGTTCGGTGGATCACGCGAAAAAACCACTGTCAGCCAAAGGGTGTCAGCTTAGAAAGGGAAGGGCTCAAATCGCATCGGATGCTTTCAAGCTCTTTTCATTTTCTTCGAATGTGGATCGGGCCTAACAGAGTTCGTAGAAGAACAGTCGCTAGCTATCAGCTGAGGAGATTGTCGTAGTGTTGCGGGCTGTAGAGTAAACACCATTTCTCACAAGATGAGATCAGGCAAAGCGATGTGAGATCACGAAATCCATCACCATGGAAAATTAATTCGATGGATTCGGCACTCAAGACTTGTGAAAGTTTTTCCGAATGAAAAATACGCGTAATTTTTCTCTTGTACAAAGAAAAACTTTGCAGAATTTTCGCATTCCTGGGTAACTTTTTGCGGATTGCAGTTACGTTCACAGAAAAGAACTGACGATAGTTGGCGGCACGTGCGTTTCTGGTTGATCGGAAGCAGCGTGTCTGTATCGGAGATGATATGCCAGACTTGGCGAACATGACTAGTGGTGCGCCTCAAGGCTCAGTTCTGGGATCCTTGCTCCTCTGCCAACGCATAGCCACGTCTTGTGGGTGTGGTCAAACGTGGCTGGACGTGGCCATGGCCGCGCTATATGTTAAGAAATTGCAATAGTCGTCTAAGCCGCGTAGACGAAACCTTCTGTGCTTAAATGTTCCGAATTCCCCTAAATGTACGTTAATTCACCCAGAAAGTGCCTTTAGTCTTCACTTCTTGGGGGATGATAATTTGCCTGGATAAGCCGATTTCGACGCTTTCGTTTAGGTGGGTTACTTGACGCCATTGTAAAGGACAGATATTTTTTAGTAAGGTTTGTCTTAATTTCTTTGTTAACGTCTCCCTGAGTGACATTCCACTTTTTTGAAGGTACGGTGACTAAGCACCAAGCGGACGTGCACACGGTGGAACCACGCGTGCCGACACCCAGACTGAGGAAGGATAAATCGGAGGAAGGCTTGCGCACATCTTCTGGTTTTCCCACTTCATTGTCTTTCCCCTTTACTCCTTGGCCCGCAAACCACGATTCATCCCTCTCCAACTCCCGGTTCAATAAACCTTCCGTTGTTGACAGTCCAGTTCTGATATGTTCTGTTGAAACCTGTGTGATCGAACGTTCAAGACTCACATTCAAGGAAGAGTAGACATGAATATGCCTCCTGTGACCTCCGTAGACGAACAGCGTCAATCATCTTCTAGGGACCTCAATCCAGACGGGACTAGGCCGTCAAGTAACTCGAGTACTACACCATTTATCTGCTGCTCAATCGGACGTTCGCGACGAAGTTGTACGTTTTCCCACGTCGCTTTCAAGTCTATCGCATCTTGAGGATCTTACTTACGCCTCTACTGATCTTTTTCATGTTATGCAAGTAGGCTTATTAACTAAATAGCAATTTTAACCTCACAGTTAGTGCTTCAAGTGCAGTTAAACGTCTTATGTTGTTTTATATCTGTCAATGAAAGTAATCATGAAGCGCAAGTATTATGGCTTTCATCGGAGCACAGTTTACAAGCGGGTTGCACGCGAGAAGAAGGCATATTATGCGCGGATGGGTGATCCCTCCGTTCCCACTACGCCGTCGGTGGTAGACCAACCACTGGAATTAGAAATGCCCAAATTAGTCCCAGAAGTTTACATCGGTAGTCGTCTTACCGCGTTAATTACTAGCAAGTTTAGAACCCGTAGACATAAGCGAGGACGCGGTGGCAGGCCAATGATTTCTGGTGGACTTACGGGAATTCTGCCTGGAGGCCTAAATGCTGCGGCCCTACCACCCAGGAGTACCCAAAGACCCAAGGACGCCATTGCAAACGCCTCAAACCTGCATTAGCAAGCCCCTGAGCAAAGGCAACTATGCTCATTTGGGTACTGAGCGTGGTCTGCTGCATCAACTGCACAGTCTGCCAGCAACAACCGTTCCTGAAATGCACATCCAACTGCATATCGACGGAATGATTATCTTTGAGGGGTCTAGTTGGTGCCTGTGGCCGATTCTTGCTCTTTTTCGCCATCCAGTTTTTGGTCAGCCCTTCATTGTTGGAGTGATGTCCGGTCCCGACAAACCCGATCCGTTGGATGACTTCCTGCGCGACTGTGTTGGCGAGCTGAAAGACCTCCTGGCCAGTGGTCTGAGCTTACTACATACGCAAAATATCTTAAAGATGAACTTAGACAATGTCCTCTGCGACACCCCTGTCCGGTGTTTTGTGCGGCAATTTAAAGCTCAAAATTGCTATGAAGGGTGCGACAGGTATGTTGTTTCGTATGCCGTCCCGCCAATTTAGTACCGATGTCTGAGAGAGGCATTTTAGCTGATGTTTAGGTGTTGGACCACACATTTGGATACGTTAAACTTTACTAGCCATTTGTTCGACCAAATACCGAGTTTGTCGATGCTGGACTGCAAATTCTCTGCATTATCGGCGCACTTGACTTCACTCAATATTTCTATGTCATCCTCGAACATGAGACTCTCGCAGTTAAGTTCGCTGGCGCACTCGTTCACGCAAATCGGAAGTAAAGTGAGCCTGAAACAGAACCATGTGGGACATCTCTTCCCATTTTGATCATTTCAAGATATCGTTACCAACAGCGACTCTCTATACTATGGAGGTCAGGAAACTCTTCATCCATCAAAACTTTTTTCCTCGAATTCCTACATCCCAAATATTCTGCAAAATAAGCTTCTGTGGGATGCTGTCAGTGGCCTTCTGTAAGCCAAAAATATAAAATCTACTGGATAACCCTTGTTCGCGGTCCTTGTCCATTTCTTGTGCAAGCAAATAAAACGCGTGAGGCAAGAACGCCCTGGATGAACGCCGTGTTGATCATTATTTTGGTATTTTCCAAGTATTCCATCAAATGCCTTTTGATAATGCGCCCCATTATTTTACATGCGCTACGAGTTGAACCGACAGGTTGGTAATTTTCATAGTTAAGTCGT
Organism: Spirometra erinaceieuropaei; assembly: GCA_902702965.1. Classification (NCBI taxonomy): domain Eukaryota; kingdom Metazoa; phylum Platyhelminthes; class Cestoda; order Diphyllobothriidea; family Diphyllobothriidae; genus Spirometra; species Spirometra erinaceieuropaei. The sequence goes on from CACRXP010000164.1 coordinate 589,592, forward strand.
GAACATCCTTCATGGATCGTGGTGATGTGTGTGCACTTCCATTCTTCCAGGATTTCGCGTTCTTCAAGTGACTTTTGAAATTTTATAGACAGTGACTCGCACAGTTCGTTAGCGATTTCTCGAGGCGCTAGTGCAACAATTCGATCCGGATCAATCGACTTCGCAGGCTGCAGTCGAAGTAATTCGGCCCTAACTATGGTCAATAAAAAGAGTTTTTCCTCAAATGAGGAGGGCAAGGAGGGTGTAAGAGGGGGAAAAGGAGTAGAGCGAGTAAAAAAAGACGTTAGTTGGCAAAAGAGTGGAGGGAAAGCAAATGAAGAATGAGATTCTCGGGCAAAGACGGACTGAAAGAAACTGGAAAGGGGGGGACGTTTAACCTGATCAATCGTCTCCAGTTTTTCGTCTGCAGACCTAAGAGCAGGAATCAGTTCCTGAGTCCTTTTAATACGCCGTATACAGTTATGTAGAATTTTGGGTGTTTTAACGAATTTAGCAGTGTATTCAGTTCAGGCCTTCTTCGCAATTTTCAAGCCTCACTTTTACCAATTTTGCGTCACTGCTTATACTTTCGTAAGTGCCCTTCGGAGCCGGTAAGTCTGACGCCTCAAAAGGTGATTTCTTTTTTGAGAAAAACGGACCATAATTTCGAGTTTATCCACTTTGGGCGGTTTGGAAGTTTCTCTTTTCCGAGAGGACAGCTGCTGTAAATAAGCCCTTTCTATAGGGAACTAAAAGTTTTCCAATTTACGTTTGTTCTACCATGGAGTTCTCTCTCCAAAAACACCGCGGCCACCTTTCTCCCCATGAGTGAATATTCCCTTTCAAAACGTTTCTTTTCCACTTATCAAGCGGAATTAATTTGAAAACAGTGAGCACTCGACATACGAGATAATGTGGCCGATTGACTGTAATGAGGCCTGCAGTCCTAGCACATTTTCCTCCTCTCGGGTAAAAATAAGATCAATGCAGTTCGACTGTTGTCCTTCCTTACCCGCGTTCCAAACGTAACCTTCTGGCTAAGAAGCTGATCCATTGCTCATTGTCCATGCTTATGACTAAAGTTATCTAGCAGTCCCTGGGCAGTCCACATTTGCCAATCAGGGGTTAGGGGTAGGGTTTAGGGTTCGGTTTAGTGTTGGGTCTGGGATAAGATTTTGGGTTAAGGGTAAGGGTTAGTGTTAGTGTTATGGTTAGGGTTTGGTCAAAATTTCTGAAAGCGTGTGCCATGCCAGTATCAGTAAACCGTATCCCTCACAGCCCGGTATGCGCTGACAGTCCCCTGACAACTGGTTTCCTGCCGGTAGATGCGCTTGCGCTGCCGCTTGGTGTACAGGCGGTGAGCATGGCTACCCAATCATTCCCGTCCTTCCGACTCCTGTTGGGGTGTTGTTGTTTTGTTGGTGAAAAACCTAGCCAGGCGTATGTTGTGGACCAAGGGGTTTGGTGGCAAGCTTATGTGAGGGTTCTACCGTATCAGCCATCGTCGGCCTCCACCGACTCCGGTTTCTTAGACCCTGTCATGGCACCGATCCAGGTGGGGAGTGGGGAAAAGAGGGTGCGGTAGATGCTGCGAGAGTTACCGTGCCTGCTGCACCTTAATGTGTAGCACACGGTGGACATCATCGGAATCGGCGGTCTAGCTTTCGGTTAAAACTTAAGATTAGTGTTTAGAGTTTGATTTAGAGTAAGGGATAGGATTAGGGATATGATTAATGTTAATGTTTGCGTTATGGCCGGGGTCATTGTTAGAGTTTTGTATTACCCAGTTCTGAGTTTAGTATTAGGGTTGTGGCTTGATTTAGAGATTAGGGTCAGCGGTTAGCGTGGGTAGTATGGTCGGGTTATGGTTAGGGTAAGGGTTTGGGATGTTGATTTGTTTTAGTGTTAGTTCTTAGGCTTATGGTAATGTATGGGATTTAACATTATTGTCGTGGTTTATTGTCAGGTTATAGGTACCAGTGTTGCGGTGAGGGATTAGGGCCATGGCTTATGTTTATTTTTCAGGTTTGGGTCAGGGTTGAGGTTTAGTTTCCGCTTAAGTATTAGGATTAGTGTTAGGGTGAGGTTTAAGGGTGCAGTTTAGGGCAAGGGTTTGGTTTAGAGTTGAGTTTGGTGTTAGGGCCTGCGTTGGTGCTTTGGTTCAGGGTTAGGGTTAAGCGTTAGGGTTTTGGTTTGGGGTTAGGGCTTGTATTGAAATTATCGTTAGGGTTAAAGAAAGGATATGGTTTTTTGTAAGGTTTCGGACCGATGTAAGGGTTAGTCTTGGGGTTGTCGTTAGGTTTATTGATCAGGCTTATGGTTTACGTTGAGGGCTAGCGGTATTCATTTGGACCAGGGCCAGGGTAAGATTTAGGGGTAGCTTTCGGATTAGGGTTGGAGTCAAGGAAAGGGACCTGGGCCGGCGCTGAATGTGTGGGTTGCGGATAAGCTCATTGTCGCGGCGGGGGTTAAGTTTAGGATCCAAGTTTAATGTTGAGTTAGGGGTTAGCCTAAGGGCTTTGGGTAGGGGTAACATTGTGGTTTACGGTTTGTGTGAGGTTTGGTTTTGGTGTAAGAGCTAGGGTTATGTTTTTGTGTCAGTGCGAATTTTGTTTGGATTCGATTTAATGCAAGACTTGTTGTTAAGACTAGGATTAGCGACAGTGCTTTGTGTTATTCTCCAGTCTAGGTTTCAGGTTTTGATTTACGTCCAAGACGAGCATTTTCATGAAGGCCATGGCTAGAAGTAATGATAATGATAATGATTTTTATTTAGTGCCAGTTTACAGGCATTGTCAGGGAAGCGTTAAACAGAAATCCGGCCAGCAATGAAAAAAAACACCTGTGGGAAAGGAATAAAGATATAGTTGATGGTTTTTATCGTTTCGAGGGTTCAGGCGAAAAAAACTGCTGGCAACGATTTTTTGACCATCAAGAAGGGAGGGGCTGCACGGTATCGAATGATATCAGTCGCCAATTTCTTTCATGAAGTTGGGGCTAGTCCAAACAGAAGCGCCGAAGAACATCTGTCGCTGTTGGCCAAAGAAATTTTCCCTGGTGAAACCGGCCAAAGTGGTCAGAAACCACAAACGTCATCGCTACGGTAAAGTCGATCAGTGCACTCAGCCCGCAAAATTTGTGGGAGCTTTTCCGAATGCAAAAATCGAGTAATAGTTCTCTAAAATAAATGATAATTTTGCAGAGTTTTCACACTCATGGGTACTTTATTCCAAATTGCAATAGTAGGATTATTATTTCTGTTACAGTAAGGCTATGGTTAGGTTTTAGGATTACGGTTAGGGCTGGGTTTATCGTCTAGGGACTGGATGCACGGTTTACGGTTAGGGTTGGTTTTGGGGTTAGGGCTAGGGTTTATGACCACGATAAATGTTAGTGTTTAGAGCTAGTTTTTAATCTTATGCTTATGCGTAGAGGTTGGGATTAGGGCTAGTGTAAATGCTAGTGTTAAGGTTTAGGACTGGTGTCAGGGTAACGAGTACGGTTTTCTGTCATGGCTACGTGTGTTTTGAAGATTAAGATCAAAGCCGTTGTTGGGGTTTAGGCTTAGGCTTAGGGCTTAGTTTTAGAGTTTGGTTTCGGTTTTACGGTCTGCAGTTAGGAGTATGTTTGGCGTCTAGAACTTTCGGTTAATGATAAGGTTAGTTTGCGGAGAGTGTTATTATTATCGTTAGGGCATATGTTTGGGGATAGTGTTTGGTTCTGCGGATTAAGGTTGCTATTGGAGTTTGGGTGAGGGTTTAGGTTAAGGTTTTTAATGTTAGTGTAACGGTTAAGGGTTATGCTTATGTTTTCGTGTCAGGGTTAGTTTTAAGTCTTGGGTACACAATTATCGGTTAGCATTTGTGTTGTTGCTTAGGGTTAGAGTTGAATGATGTGGTTAACAGCAAGCGGTTAGGGTTAAAATTCTGGTTTAGCGTTGTGTTTAGGGACTGGATTTAGGTTTAGCGATAAGGTTAAGGGTTATGATTTTAGTTTTAGTTCTGGGTAAAGTTTAAAGTCAGTTTGGCCGCTAACGTTCTGGGTGTAGTGGACAGCCATAATGGCTACGTCGCGCCTCATGCTGGCGCCTGCACCTACGTCCTAGCGACAGCCTGCTTTGGCGCGCACGTCTGCCCGGCTTCGATTTGTCTCGTTGCAATTTACTGTCTGCGCCACGCACCTGGTCGATTCTCTTCCTGTAGCATGCGAGACTTGTCATTACCTTCGCGTGGGCTCGGAGCCAATCAACGGACCTCCTCTCGCTGATTGGTACAGTCGCGGGCACAGCCAGACCACTAGCGTAAACAATATGCAGCGACAATTTTGCAGCGGCGACCTCCGGCGACAAAGGGCTCGTCGATCTTGCGGACGCCGCCTCCGCGGCGCCGGACCCATCCTCGTCCGGTTGCCAAATTCATCCTTCACTTTTCTGTACAGAATAAAGTGGTCTTACCAAATGGCGTCCTGCTTCTATCAACTTTGGATATGGCCTGAAGTTGCGGCGTGCCGAGCGTACACCATCACCACTTAGCCACTACATGGGTCTGGGTGAATTTTTGGCTTACGGTTACCGGCAGGACCTGGAGTTTGTTTTCATATTTGGGTTAAGCGATCGATTTGGGGCTTAGGAGATCTTTAAATGGGCTTAATTTTGGTTTGTATGATTAAGGTTTGTCTTTAGATTCGGTTTTAGTAAACGACAACGGTCTTCCTCTTTGGACATTTTTTCTGGGGTTTAAGGCTCCCTTTTTCTCCCTACCTACTTGGAGCACGACATACAAACCTGAAGACCATGGACGGTTGATGATCAAAGCTGCCTCGGAGGAGTTCAGAGGAGAGTCATGACGATGGTTAGAGATCAAAGCGTCTTTTCGTATGCAATCCACTTAATAAGTCTGAACCTTTTCCCTTTGAGATACAGACAACTTTACAAGGATCTCTTGCAAACATTTCGCATTGTTAGGGGGTTAGATCGCAGCCTGACCCTCGATGACTTTTATGAACGCGCTACCACGACCAATCTCCGAATTTACCCGTTAAAAGTGCTCACTCAGCAGGCAAGGCTGGATGTTTGGAAGTTCTCCTTCTCTGTTCGAGTGGTTAAACCATAGAATGCCCTATCCGCAGATGTTGTTATGTCACCATTTATACACCGTTTTATAAAGAACCTCGATAAATTTATGTACCAAAATGACCAAGAGCAATGAGTAATATGGCTCACCCCCTGTAACTCCTTCCCATTTTGTCCTACCATTATGGGCTCGTTCGAACTATTTCAGCCCATGACATTTTTCTTTATACCACGCAATTTTACGTTGCAAATAAGGTATTCAGTTTCAATTTCAATTAAATTTAATATATTAAATGCAAGTTTACAGGCATTATCAAGGGAAGCGATTAAACACAAATCCTATTTTCATCAATAAGCTGAATTGAACCTGTGTTGTTATTGATTCACTTTATTCGGGGTTTGCAGGTTGCTTTATTGTGTCCGATTTTAAGTCTGTTGGTTGCTTTCGATCAATATAGCACATTTCCTTCCTTTGTGAATGCTTCTATCTACTTGGAAACAACCTCACACGGAACACTTACTGTCCCGCAATTGCGGACGCTATGCTGCCCGCAATCCATCGGGAGGTATTTGTTGGCGTCGTCCGCCAGGCCTCCTGGCTCCTCATGTACTTTATTTTCGCTCTCCATTTTCGTTTTCCTGTTGGATTTGATTTACCTGTCATATTTCCTCCGCTGATTTATTCCTCCTATAATTCTTCCTTCCCTCTCCGCTCCCCTTGACTGACTCCCGGTTCCGTACTCCTCTTGGAAGTTTATGGGTTCTCCTGACTGCTCAATTTTTCGCCGCAGATTATCCTCATGGATCCCACTAGGTCACAGTTACGTATCCTAACCTATGCCTGCCACCTGGAATTACTGCGTCTTCTGTTACGGCCGCTTACCTTTTATTCCACGCCGCGTTGCGAATATCTCAGTGTTATCTAGACATTCTCTTTAGATTCACCTCCTACAAATCACTTCTTCCATGGCTCCTTGACTCACTTACCTCCCTACTTAGGTTACACCACATACAGCTAACCCGTATTCCTGAGGTCAGTGGCGCAATGTAAACTTCCCGTGACAGGACGATGCTGTCCGCGGTACCTGTCGTGCCTGTTCGCCTAAAATAGCCTAAGTGGATGCCCTAAATGTCGGCTAACCATTAAACCGTTAATGATCTTTCGGCGACAGGGTTCATACAGTAAGCAAAGAAAACTACTACTACTACTACTACTACTACTACTACTACTACTACTACTACTACTACTACTACTACTACTACTACTACTACCACTACTACTACTACTACTACTACTACTACTACTACTACTACTACTACTACTACTACTACTACTACTACTACTGCCACCATCACCGAAGCCGGCTTAGCAACCACCACCTATCCTGCCCACGCTGTCATTGCACATTTGTCTTGCATACTGGCCTGGTCGGTTACTTGAGAATCCATCGCATGGTGGCTGATGAACCAGCGCCTGGAGCTCCAACACGCATCATATGCACTCACCTCAACTGCGTGCACTGCCCTCGGTCATTCAGATACCGCATTGACCTATTAGGCCTCATCCTCATTAATGAAAACCTGCCATAAATCGCCCTATCGCAAGTAGGCTAGGTCAAGCGTGAGACCCTGGCTATCACAACCTTCAGACTCGGTCCCGAATGGAAAGATTAGACGGATGCCTGTGGCGAGGATGATATATTTTGTACAGAATGACTGGAAATGGAAGTGGGGAGAGTTGGCAGCCAGACGAGGCCATGACCAAAGTCGGGTGAGCGACGTCTGAAGCGTGTGTCAGGCAATGCGTCAAAGCGTCGTAAGACAGACCAAGTCTGACCCGGCCTTGAATCTGATCAGTCGGTTGAAAGACCGAGGGAAAGAATACCTGACAGCCCTGATGCGCACGTGTAGACCTCGCGGGAGGCCCAGCATTGAGACAGGCGCCTGGAGTATGGCTATTACAGCCCCAGACAAAATTTAATCACCACAGATTCCTCCACCAAAACGTTCACCACGCATACAACCCTCGAAAATCCCACGATACCGGCACTTCACATGAAAGTGGGAAGTGTTTTTTCCGGCTCGTTTTCCATGTGGCTCATCTGCTTCATGTGCTAACCGAGCCTGAGACTATCAAGGTGCGCCAATCGCCGTGGCTTGGAAGGTTGCCAACTGACAGGAGAACTTGGATCCCGAAGTCAGCCCATTGTGTGTTCGTGTGAGGTGACGTATTGGGGGTCAGACTGCAATGGCTCCTTCTTAATATGACCTTTATGGCACTCCCACCTAGTGAGCCGGTGTGGCGACGCGCCTAGGGACGACCCTGGTCATAACAGCAGTTGCCCTTGTTATTGGTTGAAATCCTGATCAAGTGTTCGAATGTAGTGGTACGCCTGGGCGTGGGTCGGGCCGTGCCATCCGCCCGGGGCCTTCGTAACCTCCGGTCTTCTTAACTCTGTATAAACACCGGGCTCAGTTTGGGGGATGAGGAAATGCGGTGGATGCTGCACAGGTTTACTGTCACTAGAGAAGAAATTATGTACAAGTCACTGTTTCTGCTCTGACACTGCTGTGGGGCACACGGTGGGTATTGCCGGTCATAACTGTCGAACTCTCACACGACTTACCCACAGGTCACTTACCTTGTGATCCTCCGCGAGGTCGCAGTCGGAAGTTAACATTGAGGATGACAAGGCACTGATCCATCCATCAATTGGCCTCACAGGTCACCTTCATCACTTGCAAACTGTGCCGTTCACGCCTCCGGACGAGAACTTAATCAATTAACTGCCGGCGCCGCGACTGGAAGTGCATCCAAATCACCTTCTCCTGCGTCAGAGGGCGGGTGTTGGTGAATAGGAGACGTTGTTTCGCGCAAGCTGGCAGAAGAAGGAGGTCGACTCCTTTGCAGCCGCCAAGACCATGGGAACTCAGGACCCCCTGTAAGCAGCGTGGTGTGTCCCGCCGCGGACATTAAAGTTACCAAGCCCAGTCCGTTTGTCCACTTTTGGTACGGTCGGCAGGAAGACGTGCGTGTCTTCTCAGAGCTTGCTACTCATCTCGTTAGAGCTGGTCATTGTGGAGAATAATAATGATAATAATAATAATAATAATAAGAAGAAGAAGAAGAAGAAGAAGAAGAAGAAGAAGAAGAAGAAGAAGGGTGAAGGCGCCGACGACGGCGGTGAATCTGGCTCCCCGAAGAGCCAGTTGCACGGTCATGAGACAATGGTTGGTTGCCTGCGGCAGACAGTGCAGTTGTCCCATGATGTCATAACGGATGACGAAGGTTGCGGTAACGTCGCGTCGCTCTACTTTTGGACGGCTGTTACAGAAACTGTAGTCGGCACTTACGTTCTCCAGCTGACCCTGTTTGGAGAGTCGAATCTGGCCTAGGGTAGCAATGCCCAACTTGTGGGGAGGCCAGTTCTCGAGTGACTGGCGTCGTCATTCTTTTCGGCTAATTGATCAGCGGGTTATATACAAGATAACGAATATTTCAGGCTGCTAGAAGACTATTTCCAACATTCCATGGGGTGGGGCGGAGGGGATGGTAGTAGTTGCTTTCTGCCTTCACGTTTTGACCGTGAGTTGTACATCTGTGAAACACAGTCGGCATGCTGATGATGTGAACCCAGCACCTGCTTAGAGCACACTTTAGCCCCTTCTCTGCAAAGGGGGAAGCAGTGCTGTTCCTATATACGGCTGCTTAGACAACACAGACTGCTGCCGAACTTCACTACAGTACACGACTTTGTTTAGTGGAAGAGCGATCAGAGTTAGTCTGCGCCGTCTACGAAATTTTCATGTAGCCCTTTCCGTAAGACGCTTTAAATGTGGTAGAAGTGGAGCGAGAGAAAGCAAGAGAGAAATTGCCGGACACTGGGACACACAACGCCGAATACCGTCATCTGGTTTAGTCCACCGGTCTAGACGTTTACCGGGATAGGGTCACTAGGCAGGACCTAGCTTCAGAAAGCCGCAGATGGGAGTGGAGTGCACGTTAAGGGCTGCGTGTATCAGTCACCACTCGCACGGGTCAAATTATGCGACCTCCCACACCTGCACTGTTCATCCCCTAATAGAACACCCATTATACGCCCCATGTGAAGTAAATTTACTTCACATGGGGTGTATAAGGGGTCAGTTTGATCGGTTTTCCCTCACCTTAACAGTTCTATGGTCGACTCGCCTATTTACAATGTCTATCGAGAAATCAGAATGTCCCATGCAGTCTACTTTTGTTTACGCAGAATTATGTCTGTTAGGGCAGATAGCAACAACCCTGAGCAAATAAGGTCGGCCGTCGTTAACCAATGAAGTTTGGGAGAACTTTGGCCTCCTTGAACACGAAAAGTCCTTAGTTAATCTCAATTGGGTATGCGCTTTGGCAGCGCTTCTAGAGTGAGGCCACAAAGCTCGAAATGGATTGTCTGATGGGTTTATTTGCGATTTGAAGTAACCACTTCGGCTATCCATTTTCAGAGACTGAAGATTCTTATGCACAGCGTCTATTGTGTGGCTGATTTTGCCTGATGCGTAAATCGTCAATGGCGACACAAAACCCTCCAGCTTCCACTCGACCAATCAGTGCACTCAAATACCGGACGCTTATAGGGCCTTGCAAATTCACCTTGCAGATGGATAACCTCACCAGGTATCCGCGTGTGACACCTTTTCCTTTAAACGACCAATCAGGAGGCCGTCTCCGTGATTCTGCAACAGGCTCAGGCAGCAAATCACACAGACCCACAGGAGTTCATGGGCGAAAATCGAAGTATGCACCCGCGGCCCTTCCCTCTTCAATACAATACCGGCCGTGCAGAAGGGCCATCGATCATTGGTAGCTGACGGTCGCACGCGTCAGCAGAGGCACAGACTCATAGTAAAGCAGCCCCACCGATTGCCTTTGCGGACTCTCACTCTCTCATCACCAGAAGGCGACGGACAAGGATGGTGAACACGCAAGACGTGCAGCAATTCTAGGACTCAGCGCCTTTGCAACCACATATCAGAATCAGCGGCTCGGCACACATCTCCAGTGGCCATACTTGATGCAATAATTGCTTCATTCGCGCGCATACTGTCGCACTTCCACCACTAGTGTTGACTATTGGCGTGTTAATCATCCTCGGATTTGGCCCACATATACCGCACCAAGCCTAGAAGGGGGTCCAGGATTTACTGAGTAACAGTGGGCACAATCTTGACACGGCAGTCAGAAATCAAAACTTGCGGGGAATACGATGAATATGAACGGCAAGAATAAAGTATATGACCGGGGCGGGATTACTGTCGTGAACTGCTTACTAATCTACGTGTACTTGCTGGCAGTTCCCTGACACCCGGCCCCCCGCCGTTAGATGCACTTTCGCTCCCGCTAGGTGCACAGGTGGTGGGCATGGCTGCCCAGTCATCCTCGTCGCTCTGGCCGCTGTTGGGGTGTTGTTGTTGGTCAAATGTACGTTGCAGACCAGAGGGTGTGGTGGCGCGCCTAGGTGCGGATCTGGCCGTGCCAGTCACCTGCGCCCTACCCCGGCCCGGTCTTCTTGACTCTGTCTTGACACCAGGTCCAGGTGGGGGAGGAGAGAGTGAGGTAGATGCTGCGCCAGTCTACTAGTACTACAAACTAAATCACGCGCAATTCACCGTGGCTGATGCACCTTTCTGCGTAGCGCACGGTAGACATCGTCGGAATCGACGGTCGAACTGTCATACTCATCCATGCAAGTGTTGTTTGACTGTTTTTAATCCAATCACGCCCTTCGACGGCTCTAACCCCGGCAGGATGACATTCTTTTGAATAAACCTCAAGGACGCGGCGCTGCAGAAATGTCTAGACAAACTTATTATTCTGTACCTTCTATGCGTATCTCTCTAGAAAAAGGCACAAGATTTGTCCGCAGTTGAGGGGATGAAAGAGGAGTCTTCCCATGCGCATTACCCGTCATGTCCGGTAAACACAATTCCTACTCCTTTACGTCCGTAATATGGGATAGAAAGGTCTCCAAAGCCTCCGTTGGGCCCGTGAAGTTCAGCCTAAATCAAAGACGGTGCGCACTTCGTCCGCGCTCTGTCGGACACGGGGCCTCCTCCGAGTAGTACCCTTCCAAGGCGGCTCCAGTACGCTTCCATGCGATACTACCGAAATTCTCGTACGAACGCTCTACATTTTACCTTTTTCTGATCCCGATCATTTACTTTATCTTTGCCAGATAAAGTACTCCTGGATTCGCATGTATAAACGTCCGGTCCGCCGAAAATGTCAGTATTCAAATCAATTATTTACACCTGGAGGGACCTTCGCCCACTTCTTCACTGCATGACTGTCCAGTAAATCGAGACGAACCGTTTTCGTTCATGTCCCACATTAGTCCCAACAACCGTCGACAACTTGCGGCACAAACGATCCGAGCAACTTACAGTAAACACATAAGCTGATGCAGAATTTCCCCATCTAATGCTGTCTCCAATGTACTTTGGATAGCACAAAATAAGAGCGACTTCCCTTGAGTATGAAGAGAAGTGGCAGGAAAAGTTTCCATCCTACGCACAGAGATCACCGGATACTGATCGCCGAATAATTAAGTTGTGTTGAACATGGTGTATGCAGTAAAGAGATTTAAATGGCCGAAATGGCAGTAGCTGACCGGAAAAGCGACTTCCAATGTCAGACTTAGCAACCCGTCCCCCTCTCAAGGGATATCCGGACGACACCCTGAATGTGGAAATATATTGGCCAAATCTACAGCGGCGCATCTTATTACGTTGACTACGTCCTACCGTCGGAAAATACATAGTCAGGAGCAAGTGCTGGATGTGCACTGGGGTGTATATGTAGCATTTTGTACAGGCAAGGGTGGCGGCTGTCTGACCGACTGCCTCACTCTGGCGGGATGTAGGCAACGGCGCGTTTCTCCAACTGTCGCTTCTTCGACTTCTCCTCCGAGTTCTCCACCTTTGAAGCGCGTTTCGCCTTCTTCCGTTCGGATTCTGCAAGAAAGTAGGTACCCTTCTCGAGTTCGATGTCCACTTTAGAGGGCTGTTGAGGCGGCGGGAAAGGCGTGTACTCAGCTTTCTTGCGGATCTAAAATGAATGAAGTAGGGAGGGGAAGTAGTAAAGGGAAGAATGTGAGCGGAAAGGACGCACACCGTCCGGAACAAGTGAAGGCTCCATGCCCAGACGCGTCGACAAACACTACAACTGTGCAGATATGGTCTGTCATCGTGGAATAAGTGCCACTTCAGTGTGCTGATTGGCCGATAGTGAGCCAATCAATAACATTAAATGAGCAAGACGATAGCTTCCCTTTGCGAGAGCCTGCTTACGGTTGCCTACACACACGTCACCACCACCAAAATAAGGGCTTTCGCTCCACAAATTGTGATTTGGAAATTCAGTTAATAGTGTGCACTAGCTATCTAAATATAGTAAAAAGAACGCATAAGCGGCAAGGCTCTAGTCAACATATGAGGCCTCCCCCCGGTAAAGAAAATGGCTTAAAATGCTGATTAATAAGACGATCGTGTGAGGTGGCCAAGTCCCCGTAGGCAGCAAAGGAAGGCCCAAAGATGCAATACAGTAGCTTAAGCAACTATGACGCCTAAGTGCCAAGTAAATACACCAAAAACGCGTAGAATTATGGTGGCTAACGCAACTGTCAACGACCTTAAGGAAATATCGTGTCATGGAGCTCCTGGTAAGTGAGATCACGACCTTCCTGGACAGACACGGTGTTTTCGGTCCTTATGACCTGAAAATAACCCTTCTTCCTTTATCCCGTGCACTTCTAGGAAGTTTGACATGACAGGCAGTTCTGAAAGTGCCGGTAGCATCACAGTGGCTCCCCCCCCCCGTAAGGTGCTTCTTGGCACGAGTGAGACAGGCTTGTTCTAGAAGATGACAACCAGCATTTGCTTTTATCGTTCGTTGGGGTCTTCACAAAGTCCGCCCTTGTAGAAAATTACCATTTTGCGCGGAAATAAACCTTCCTGCGCACTAAGAGAAGTCGCAGGCTAGAGAACTATGGAAAAATAAACTCTAAATATTGACTTTTAAATAGATTCCGGAGCACTGAGAACCAGTCACCGGTCAATGAATAGACCTAGCCAGGCGTACTTGGGTAGCACTAGTCGAACTCACAGGTAGTTTTGAGGCCGAGGTGGCAAACAAATGACCCAGTTGACAGCCGAGCCAGTAGGAATGGGAAAGCAAGGAATAGGCAATGCACTTAAATCAGGGCGTAATTTTCGATTTGTAAAATGGAAGATCCGAGTGAGCAGGCGACTGTGCCGATTTCTTCTTAAAGTTAGGAATCTTAACTGATTCTAGTCTCCTTCTTACTCGGGTCTCCTTCAACATGCCAACCTTCATGTGACAGGCGTTTCCCAGAAATGCATAGCGATTACGCACATGCACGGAGAGCATCCTGTGGTAAGACGAGGAAAAAATGGACGCACTGCCCACTTGGACACGTACCTTATGAGGCTTCCTGCGTCTGCTAAGAGTCTTCTTTTTGATGCGTGGCAGGTACTTATCCCAGGACACATCCTTCTTGGTCGGATCCGCCATGAGCTTCTGAATGATTACGAACCGCTTGATGTAGTAGGCTGGATGAATATTGTCGTAGATGCAGTCGTTCACGACTTGGCGAACCTTTGGTAGGTAAGAGAAAGAGAGGACTACGTTCAGCTGAGGAAAGTGTTTCGACCAAACTTATCCTAGGCTTGTGAGTAGGTCAAGCCCATTCAATAAAGCGGGAAACTACAAAGAAATGTACTTACTTAAGATTGTAACCAATAGTAAACAATAAGAAAAAGGAGTTTGCAAAGTCAGCCTCCGTTTTCATGGGTTTCAGGTGTGTAAGAAGAGTAAGCTAGTGAGCACATAGGTTA
>CACRXP010000164.1:605992-623326 GCA_902702965.1 Spirometra erinaceieuropaei
GAACTCCACTATGGGACCACGACTTCGGGTTGTAGTGGAGAGCGACTCGAATTCGCCGTAAGCCGCGGTCTCCGCCGGCGAAGGTGGGCGCGTCAAGGCGGTGTCGATGTGGAGATCCATCCCGTCACCGGCTGTCGAGCGACGTGCAGAGACGAACCACGTCACGACGGTGCCGACGCAAGGTTCCATCCGACCTTCCATCCAGCGGAATGCGCAAACCCTGTGCACACGGCACAGCGCACAGGGCCCCCTCACCTGGTTTAGCCCGCCGGTCGAGACGGTTGCCCGGGGTGTGGCCGCTGAGCAGAGCCCAGCTACGTGGAGCCACAGGTGAGAGTTGAGTGCCAGCAAGTGGACGCTAGGCGCAGTCTCACCTGCAAGCAAGTGAGCGACCACCACGACCATTACGTGAACCCACTGCTGACACCCCTACACCCCATCCTACTATAAGTACTACTACTACCACCGCCACCACGGCTGCCAATGCTACTCTACCAACGCTTACAGTATGGGTAACTAACTGCAATAATACTAGCATCAGTAACGGAGTGTTGCGACACCGATATCCAACCGAACTTTGGCCTCCTTGCACACGAAAAGTCCTTAGTTAATCTCAATTGGGTATGCGCTTTGGCAGCGCTTCTAGAATGAGGCCACAAAGTTCGAAATGGATTGTCTGATGGGTTTATTTGCGATTTGAAGTAACCATTTTGGCTATCCATCTTCAGAGACTGGGCATTCCTATGCACAGCGTTTATTGTGTGGCAGATTTTGCCTGATGCGTAAATCGCCAATGGCGACACAAAACCCTCCAGCTTCCACTCGACCAATCAGCGCACTCAAATACCGGACGCTTATAGGGCCTTGTAAACTCACCTTGCATATAGCTAACCTCACCAGGTATCTGCGTGTGACACCTATTCCTTTAAACGACCAATCAGGAGGCCGTCTCCTTGATTCCGCAACAGGCTCAGACAGCAAATCACACAGACCCACAGGAGTTCTCGGGCGAAAATCGAAGCATGCACCAGCGGCCCTTCTCTCTTCAATACAATACCGGCCGTGCAGAAGGGCCATCGATCGTTGATGGCTGACGGTCGCACGCGCCAGCAGAGGCACAGACTCCTAGTAAAGCAGCCCCGCCGATTGCCTTTGCGGCTGAAGTTGCGGACTCTCACTCGAACTCATCACCAGGAGGCTACAGACAAGGATGGTGAACACACAATGCGAGTAGCAATTCTAGGACTCAGCGCCTATGCAACCACATATCATAATCAGCGGCTCGCCATACACCTCCAGTGGCCATACTTGGTGCAATGATTGCTTTATTCGCGTGCATACTGTCGCACTTCCACCACCAGTGTTGATTATCGGCGCGTTAATCATCCGCAGATTTGGCCCATTTATACCGCACCAAGCCTAGAAGAGGGCCAGGATTTACTGAGTAACAATGAGGTTCTACACATGAGGTTGGGCACAATCTTGACACAAGTCGCAGAAATCAAAATTTGCGGGAACTACGATGAAAGTGAACAGCAAGAATAAAGTATATGACCGGGGCGAGATTACTGTTGAGAACTGCTTACTGATATACGTGTACTTGCTGGCAGTTTCCTGACAACTGGTCTCCCGCCGGTAGATGCAATTGCGTTCCCGCTAGGTGCACAGGTGGTGGGCATGGCTGCTCAGTTATCCTCGTCCTTCTGACCCCTGTTGGGGTGTTGTTGTTGGTCAAGTGTACGTTGCAGACCAGAGGGTGTGGTGGCGCGCCTAGGTGCGGGTCTGGCCGTGCCAGCCACCTGCGCCCTCCCTCGGCCCGGTCTTCTTGACACCGGTCAAGATGGCGGAGGAGAGAGTGCAGTAGATGCTGCGCCAGTCTACTATCACTACAAACTAAATCACGCGCAAGTCACCGTGGCTGCTGCAGGCGCACGGTGGGCATCGTCGGAGTCGACGGTCGAACTGTCATACTCATCCACACAAGTGTTGTTCGGTTGTTTTTATTCACTCCCGCCCTTCGACGGCTCTAACCCCGAGAGGATGACATTCCTTTAAATAACCCTCAAGGACGCGGCGCTGCAGAAATTTCTACACAGACTCATTATTCTGTACCTCCTACACGTATTTCTCTAGAAAAAGGCAAAAGATTTGCCTGCAGTTGAGGGGATGCTAGAGGAGTCTATCCACCCATATTACCCGTCATGTCCGGGAAACCAAAGAAGAACATTACGACACAACCCCTACTCCTTTACGTCCGTAATATGGGATAGAAAGGTCTTCAACGCCTCCGTTGGGCCCGTGATGTTCAGCCTAAATCAGAGACGGTGCTGCATTTCGTCCGCCCTGTGTTGGACACGAGGTCTCCTCCGAGTAGTCCCCTTTCAAGGCGGCTCCAGTACGCTTCCATGCGGTCACAACCGTATAACTCCTATTACCAAAATTCCCATACGAACGCTCTACCTCTTACCTTTTTCTGATCCTGGTCATTTACTTTATCTTTGCCAGATAAAGTACTCCTGGATTCGTAAGTATGAAAATTCCGCCCGGTCCGCCGAAAATGTCAGTATTCAAATCAATTATTTACGCCTGGAGGGACCTTCGCCCACTTCTTCACTGCATGACTGTCCAGTAAATCGAGACGAACAGTTTTCGTTCATGTCCCACATTAGTCCCAACAACCGTCGACAACTTGCGGCACAAACAATCCGAGCAACTGACAGTGAACAAAAAAGCTGAAGCAGGATTTCCCCATCTACTGCTGTCTCAAATGTACTTTGGATAGCACAAAATAGGAGCGACTTCCGTTGATGATGAAGAGAAGTGGCAGGAAAAGTTTCCATCCTACGGACAGAGCTCATCGGCTCCTGATCGCCGAATAATGAAGTTGCTTTGAACATGGTGTATACAGTAAAGAGATTTAAATGGCCGAAATAGCAGTAGCTGGCCGGAAAAGCGACTTCCAATGTCAGACTTAGCAACCCGTCCCCCTCTCAAGGGACATCCGGACGACACCCTGAATGTGGAAAAATATCGGCCAAATCTACAGCGGCGCATCTTATTACGTTGACTACGCCCTACCATCGGAAAATACATAGTCAGGAGCAAGTGCTGGATGTGCACTGGGGTGTATATGTAGCATTTTGTACAGGCAAGGGTGGCAGCTGTCTGACCGACTGCCTCACTCTGGCGGAATGTAGGCAACGGCGCGTTTCTCCAACTGTCGCTTCTTCGACTTCTCCTCCGAGTTCTCCACCTTTGAAGCGCGTTTGGCCTTCTTCCGTTCGGATTCTGCAAGAAAGTAGGTACCCTTCTCGAGTTCGATGTCCACTTTAGAGGGCTGTTGAGGCGGCGGGAAAGGCGTGTACTCAGCTTTCTTGCGAATCTAAAATGAGTGAAATGCGGAGGGGAAGTAGTAAAGGGAAGAATGTGAGCACACCGTCCGGAACAAGTGAAGGCTCCATGCCCAGACGCTTCGACAAACGCTACAACTGTGCAGATATGGTCTGTTATCGTGGAATAAGTGCCACTTCAGTGTGCTGATTGGCCGATAGTGAGCCAATCAATAACATTAAATGAGCAAGACGATAGCTTACCTTTGCGAGAGCCTGCTTACGGTTGCCTACACACACGCCACCACCACCACCACCACCAAAATAAGGGATTTCGCTCCACAAATTGTGATTTGGAAATTCAGTTAATAGTGTGAACTAGCTATCTAAATATAGTAAAAAGAACGCATAAGCGGCAAGGCTCTAGTCAACATATGAGGCCTCCCCCCGGTAAAGAAAATGGCTTAAAATGCTGATTAATAAGACGATCGTGTGAGGTGGCCAAGTCCCCGTAGGCAGCAAAGGAAGCCCAAAAGATGCAATACAGTAGCTTAAGCAACTATGACGCCTAAGTGCCAAGTAAATACTCCAAAAACGCGTAGAATTAGGGTGGCTGACGCAACTGTCAACGACCTTAAGGAAATATCGTGTCATGGAGCTCCTGGTAAGTGAGGTCACGACCTTCCTGGACTGACACGGTGTTTTCGGTCTTTATGACCTGAAAATAACCCTTCTTCCTTTATCCCGTGCACTTCTAGGAAGTTTGACATGACAGGCAGTCCTGAAAGTGCCGGTAGCATCACAGTGGCTCCCCCCCCCCTAAGGTGCTTCTTGGCACGAGTGAGACAGGCTTGTTCTAGAAGATGACAACAAGCATCTGCTTTTATCGTTCGTTGGGGTCTTCACAAAGTCGGCCCTTGTAGAAAATTACCATTTTGCGCGGAAATAAACCTTCCTGCGCACTAAGAGAAGTCGCAGGCTAGAGAACTATGGAAAAATAAACTCTAAATATTGACTTTTAAATAGATTCCGGAGCACTGAGAACCAGTCACCGGTCAATGAATAGACCTAGCCAGGCGTACTTGGGTAGCACTAGTAGAACTCACAGGTAGTTTTGAGACCAACGTGGCAAACAAATGACCCAGTTGACAGCTGAACCAGTAGGAATGGGGAAGCAAGGAATAGGCAATGCACTTAAATCAGGGCGTAATTTTCGATTTGTAAAATGGACGATCCGAGTGAGCAGGCGACTGTGCCAATTTCTTCTTAAAGTTAGGAATCTTAACTGATTCTAGTCTCCTTCTTCACTCGGGTCTCCTTCAACATGCCAACCTTCATGTGGCAGGCGTTTCCCAGAAATGCATAACGAATACGCGCATGCACGGAGAGCGTCCTGTGGTAAGACGAGGAAAAAATGGACGCACTGCCCACTTGGACACGTACCTTATGAGGCTTCCTGCGTCTGCTAAGAGTCTTCTTTTTGATGCGTGGCAGGTACTTATCCCAGGACACATCCTTCTTGGTCGGATCCGCCATGAGCTTCTGAATGATTACGAACCGCTTGATGTAGTAGGCTGGATGAATATTGTCGTAGATGCAGTCGTTCACGACTTGGCGAACCTTTGGTAGGTGAGAGAAAGAGAGGACTACGTTCAGCTGAGGAAAGCGTTTCGACCAAACTTATCCTAGGCTTGTGAGTAGGTCAAGCCCATTCAATAAAGCGGCAAAATACAAAGAAATGTAATTACTTAAGATTGTAACCAATAGTAAACAATAAGAAAAAGGAGTTTGCAAAGTCAGCCTCCGTTTTCATGGGTTTCAGGTTTGTAAGAAGAGTAAGCTAGTGAGCACATAGGTTATTTGATTCCCTCGTCCGAAGGCAGTGGCACTTTCCAGTGCCGAGTAATTTGGGAGGCTATCAGCCGATAAGCTCAGTGGCGCTTTCTAGCGAACAGCCTTCACCTTACAAAGTTCGTAGTAAAGTAAAGCGAGGAAGTGGAGTGATGTGTTGCAGAAGGATCCAGAGGATTTTGAATCTGGTCAGAGATGTTGGTAAGTAGTGCTGAATGAATTCCCATCAAGAAATGACATAGCTACCAAAAAGGGGTCGAAGACCACACTTCTTCGAAATGTGACGCACGGTTGCGCCGGCCAAACTATCAGTAACGACAGCCACCATAGCTGAGGCTGGGTAGCAAATAATTGCTACTTTAGAAATCGCACACTGAGTAAGGTGAGGGTAGATGAGGCGAATTAGCATGTCAGACCTACTACGGCTGCAGCTTCAGTAGCACCATTCAAACTCGGGTTTGTTGACGGTTCTACAAAGCAAAACCCTCAGGTAGGTAAGAGCAGCTGTCTGAGATGGCCGCGCTGACCTAAGCGGCTACTGTAGACGTGCTAACTCATGAAATGTTTGCCGAAATTCTAAAATGCGTTTTCGACTCTAAAAGACTATCTAGGTATGGCTGTGAGAATGATCACCGTGCAACATAATACCAAGATAATTCGGTTGCTTCAGGGTGCCAGCTTTCGATTGAACTTCTTCCCGGTTGCCCGCAAAAACTACATCCTCTAAAACGACTGCTTAAGTAGTATGATTTTTCTCATCGATTTTCAATTCCATTATAAATTCTTATATATTCCATTAATTCTTTTACTCATTTGGAAGGCAAATGCGTCTTTCCATGACTTCATGGTTAAAGAAAGGGTATAATTTGGTTTTTAAAGAGTTTTAATTATGAGACTTCTTAAGACCGCGAAATGACCGTTCATAAAGTATCGTGCCTCTGCATTTACTTACATTGCTTGTGAAGTTTACAATATGGCTTAAATCCACTGTTACCTTTTATGAATCCCATACAGTCTCCTCTTAATGGCGTAAAGAAATTTATGATGTTCCGTACACGTAAAATATACAGTTTGTAGTTTGCAAATCCTGAATGCAAGTATAACAGCACGTCGGGTTGAAAATTATTAGGGAATTGGAAAAGTTTTTAGAACCCAATTATACCCTTTCTTAAAGAACAACATTTGAAGACGCAAGTATCTCCCAAGTGAGGAAAAGAATGAATATTTTATGCATGTTTTCTATGCAGTATATTTGAATTTATAAGGGCACCGGGAATCAATGAGAAAAAATTCATGCTACTTAAGTAGTCATTTTTGCAGAGTGCAGTTCTTGCAGGCAGCCGGAAGGAAGTTCATTCGGAAGCTAGCAGCCTCAGGTAACCGAATTATTTTGGTATTATGCTGCACGGTGGTCAATATGAAAACCATACCGAAGTAATCTTTTCGAGTGGAAAACGCACTTCAGAATTTCGGCTAACATTTCATGCACATCTACTGTGCTCAATCCATCATACATAGTTAGTAACCATGAGTGAACGATTAAAGACAAGGTCATGGAAACCGGTGCGGTAGCAACCAGGCATATGGAAAAAGGGTGAAATTTCAGCTGCCCAAACGCTGTGCGGATGGCTGATATGAGTATCTCGTCTTCATAATTGATAAGATTGATCGTTAAGAGGTTAAAAGGACCATGAATGAGCCCCTTGATCGTTTAATCCGAAAATCAGGAGTGAAGGGTAAACGTAACCGACTTGATGCTTGCAGACAGAGGACATATTCAAAAGACACTGATTGATTTTCCGAACTCTGCAAAAAGATCATCTTGTCTTTCTTGTTGAATTCGACAGGGTCTAGGCTGACACGCGCCTGCTTTGCAGAAAAAAAACAAAGTAAATGCAGCAGACGTTGTTAACTCGGTCCACAACTTCAACGTCAAATTGCAACATATGCAAGGGTATGGTCGCTGAGGCACCAGCCGTTTCGGGATCTACTGATTAACCTGCGCACCTGGTCTCACTTGTAACAGTATTTCTTAAAACTGACTCGGTCTGCTCCATGCTTCAGTTTCACCACGTTGCGGATGATAACACTTCTCCCCCTGGTTGCAATCGATCAGAGACATTCCCATGAGGATTTCAGATAATGGAGTCAGCTGGCCATTTAAACACTATCGTCCGTCGGCCGTGGACGCTGACACTACACGTTGATTTACTTTGATAATCGAGGCCGAGGGACCGGGGAGCTGTCTCACTCGGTACAACCTCCTGCCATATCGATTAAATTAGGTACATCCAAGGTCTTGGGCAGTATTATTAGGGTTCTTTGTAATCGCGCCATGTAGATTACGTAGTGTTAAGACGCAGGCGCCTGAAGATCAGATCGCCGCAGGCTGTCTTAGTGATATCAGCGAGCTCGGTCGTCTCACTAGAAATTCGATCCCTACAACAGCGTCTGTTGTGACCTAGCGCCTCATGAGAGTTCCTCTGGGGAAAGCTACAGTACAGGTCCGTTGTCTTCTACTGGAGAGGCCTCGGAGGTGGGTATCATCTACGTCAATGAGGCGAAGGGGTTTAAGAAAACCAGACGGAGGTCGTGGCAGTAGTGACAGAACAATCGACGCGGTTAATACATATCCCTGTAGTTCGCGTCTTTACGTCCGAGACGCAGTTAGGCCTTAAAAAGAACACGACCAGGGTCATTCTTGCTGACAGTTTCGACACAGGAGCTTAACGACGAGCCTGTCAGGTGTGCTCGGCGAAATATGCGATCGAATGGGTTGGTATGTTGATAGTCACTGGGGGTATCAGGTGGCTATGTTTCACAGGCTGTCGAAAGTAGTCATTTGTAACATTGGCAGGCCTTTTGCAGTTTGCTCAAGGATTTCCTACTGCGTGGTGATCAAAGATTGAACTAATTTGTGCATCTAAATTCTCATCCTAGTGTTCAGATCCAAACAGTGACTAGGTTACATATTACAATGAGCTTTAAAAGTCTAAAATTCGTCGCAAAAGCCTACTTCTCTGTACCATCGGCATTCGGCGCTAGGACTGGCTAACCGGTGAGTCTACGGGTGATGAGTTGTGACAGGGTCTTTAGGGTCAACCAAATAATCAAGCTCCTGGGTTCCGCGAATAAGCATTTGAGCGTCGGAAGTGGTATTGATGTCCAGAGGGGGCTACTTGTGTGTGGTACATCGACCACTGTATAAAATGGCGTATGCATCGATGGGAGCAGCTTCCGTTGTGAATACGAACGGCTACTAAATCTCTTCTTCAACTCCTGCCTTGCGCCGTGCCAGCCTATCCGAAAACTCAGTTTCGGTATGCAACAAAATAACTGGACCTTTACCATAACTTCCCAAAAACAGTCGGAAGTACAGCAGTCCCTGGCTTAGTAACTCATGTCAGGGGGCGCGTGCCTTACCCGATACAGAAACGGTGACGCGACCTGTTTGACTTTTGCTTATTATGTCATGAACACTAACAACAGTTATTTGAGAACGGTAAAACAAAGACCCGCTCATGGCAGTAACCAATACAATTAAGTCGGCTTCATGTGAAGGTGTGAAGTCTCTTATAGTCATGGCCTATCGCCAGGGTTAGCGAGAAGTGGTACGATTACTGTGAATGAGGCGAGTTTAAAGTTGCGGTGATCACAGAAAGCTGGGCCAGTCTTCACAAGCCCGTCCAGAGCCCAGTTTCCGGCTGTCCATTGCGACAATGCTTTTAGCTTTGAAAAGATAAGAAGGGATCTTACGTGCAAGATTTCTTAAGACCTTTCTAAGGTGGTAGTATCAGTCCAGTATATTGAAACTTACAAAAGGAAGTTTTCTTAGAGCTGTTCATGCATGCGTTTAAAATAGTGAAGATATAACATTATTCGAGGACCGATCTACCACAGAGTTAGCAACGGTGGACCCAAAACCGGAAATACAATGCGGGTTGAATTTACAAACGATTTGCCAAAGCGAACCTACCACGACCTGTTGTGATTTAGAAAACAATTTTCAAAGGCGAAAAGTTTTAAGTAACTAAAGACACCGTCTGAGTACGAAAGCAGACGCGACTCACCTTTTTCAGTCCGTTGTAGGGTCCAACCGCAGCCACGGTTTTGCCTTGTACCATAACATAACAGTTTGTGGCCAGTTCGATGGCCTTCAGAGTGTTGCCCTCGTCACCGATCAATCTGCTGCGCCTTTTCACAAAGCGCTCGCGATTACGCAGCTTGATCTCGATTATGTCGGCAAAAATCTCGTCTTCAAGAACGCGAGCTGCAATATCCAACGGAACCGAACGGGCCAGTAGCCGTATAAGATCGCGGGCTTTGAGGATTATGAACGGATCAAATGTTTTCGGAGTGGTGTGCACCTCCATTGTAGCTTCTCCGAGGTCTAGTTCAGCCTTTATGTGCTGCAAGCAGAGTGACGCAAAAAGTGACGCGAAGAAACGAGCGTGTAAATACCACTACAGAAGCTTTAAACATTCTCGGGAACACTTTGGAATCTAGGTGGAGTTGTCATTAAGATATTAATGATAATTAAAAAATGAGGACGCTCGTCTGGTAGCCAGGAGGAACGGCGGATTAAGACTAAGAAGACCACTCGGAAGGCCTTTAACTCGTTGTAACATGCACAAAGAGCGCCTGGGACCATCTGAGGAAATAAATGCGCCATGAAATCGGACCAGAAGAGAATTTACTCTTTCAGCACGACAACCGCTAATGTAGTTGCTACAATGGAGTCCAAATGGTAATCGTGAACAGTAAAGCGCGTCAAGAAACGATTGAAGACAGTATATGGAAGAAGACGCAAGTTAAATACGAGCACGCACTTGGGTGGGATGTATGTTTCCTTAAAATGCTCGTAAGGGTTATCGGAAGGCACTGCATAAATCAGCGAAGAAAAGGGTATTCAGTCAAAGAAAAGGGTTCTTGGTGGAAAAAAGACCTAAAGTAGCTTCCGAAGAAGAGAAATCGAGCCGAAGTATGGAAAATAAGACAACAGCTTCCATGATGAGCTGAATATATAGCACTAAGTCACGTATGTGAGAAAATTTCTTACGTGTTCCTTTAAAATTTTCACCACAGCCGGCCAGACCTCACGTAAGTATTTTTCCCTATACTTCGGGAATAGGGTAGAGAATGTCGACTGTGCATATAATTTTCCATTTGGGTTGTCCTCTGGATTAAATTTAGGTTCTTTCCAACCTTCAGGCACGTCAACAGCCTCTGAAGCCTCGTCAAACCTTTTTAAAATCTCCTCCTCTAAGGAAAACAGTTAGTGATTGTTAACTGGCTACTATTTTTTGAGAACGGCTGGTAGGGAACCCAGTCTTTAACGTCAGGTAAGTCTAGCCTCCGCCTCTTCGACTTCTTTCCCATGATGCCAGCACCAAATACAAGCTTGTTACTGGCAGACCAGTGTACTAAAAGTAGCCTTATGGTTTCAATGTGCTAAAATTGACCGAGGTTAAAGTACCCCCTCGATTTTCCAAGTTTTTAACGTTTTTGCGGAGACTGCGCTAATAATTTGTTCTTATATATTGATGCATGACGGGTTTGTCAAAGTCATGCCTTGGCCACAGGCTGGCAAGACCTGTTTAGCTGAAAACCAAATCAAAGAAGTCTAAAGTAGGAAAATCGGGGTATGCATTTCAAAAATGTGGCCGCTAAACTATTCGCCAAAATTGTTGACTGATATTTTCATCGCACGTGGGCTAAACATGATCCCCTTGAATTTTTCCTGCAGTTGAGTAAGGGTTCGGTTGTGAGCGCCATCCACACACCACTGTCCTTTAACTTATTTGTTGATTTGAGTTGATCAACATCAACGAGGCAACAAGATTTAACGGTCCTCATCCTCCCGTTGGTAGGTCAAAATCAAATGGCCTTTCATTTGTTGAGATAAAGATTAAAAATTAGTCTACCTCATAGATGTCGGCATCGATTCAAATTAGTCCCAACTGCTGCTCATCCTCTGGCCCTTTGATTGTTTTCAACAGTCCGCGATCGTAAGCAAGCAGTAAGCTCCCACGATTTGAACAGGTCAGGTTACCAGTATCATAAAATTATTTAGGGTGAGGTCTTGAACATTCACCTGCGAAGCCCAGCTGAAACAGTTCTCTTCACCGATTTGACATTACAAACACTTTCCGATCTCCCTGGGAGAATGTCCGCCAGTAATCGAACTCTTTTCGATCACACCCATTTGACGCAATTTGCATTTTGAACCTCTGTGCGGGACACTCTTGGCAGTTTTTCTGACACCGACATACATTGAACTTAATGATCTTTCGGCATATATTGACAATATATTAGGCTTCCAAAACCATGTTGATAGATATTAAATAAACCATTTTCATAAGGATGCATCGTCATCCCTGTTTTTATTCTACACGTCATCAGTTTGCAGAAATTACTTGCGAGAATCACTGTTCTGAGGCGAATTGACTTTGTCCTTTCGCCCCACATTCATAAGTGGCTTATGTCGACAGTAGCGAAGAGACAAGCTCCCGGAGGCCGTCACGAATAGAAAGCCATTAGCGCTGGAACAAAAGCATCATCCGTCCGCAGTTTTAAAGGGACTTTTAAATTCATCACAAAAGACAGAATGAGGTAAGCGTATCGTGTTACGCAGGTGTTGCGATATTTAAAAGATGTAACTGTTATATCACTGCTTGCCTATTCTAGTTGGCGGTTATGCATTTAGAATGGACGGCTCCATGTGGTACACACACACACACAGTCTGATCGTTATTTGATGTAATTTCACGAGTCGTTTTGGTTCTTGAGCAATTTGGTTAACCGACACTGGCACTAGGAACTGTTTTGTTCGCGTGCTGCCCGCTCAACTAACTACTCAGCTTAGGAAGTCTCAGCATAAAATATACAGCGGGATGTCACTGCGCTTGTTACTCTACTGATGGCCGAAAAATTGTGACTCGAGCCGCTTCCGGCTCAGGCGATTTTTCTTCCTTGTGAAAAGTTTGGCCTCATCGATCCCGGATGTGCAGCCGAGTCCCTTCGAATGATCAGCGATTTCAGAGCTTATGTCCTCCCTTCTTACTGCTGATGCCTGCTCGATTTATCACTTACTGAGTAGTCTTTAAGCTTCTTTAATACTGTTGATCTGTCAAAACTGTGTCAGACCCAGTGAACGAGTCCAGGAATTTCTGGCCATGGGCTTAGGTCATTGGGACGCATAGCATGGTGCTCAGTGGTCGTCTCCCGTCTTTGTGGTATTCCAACTCCAGTGGGGTGGGAGAAAGCAGTTGTCAGCGTTCTTTACGTTCTTGACGAATGGGGCCTTCGTCATAAAATGGAGTTGGTTGTATCTCGTTTGCTGTCTCGTTTGCATATGTACCGTTTGGCAGAGTTACGCGAGTAACCATTTGTTCTAAGTACTCTCTGGAAATATAGCAACATGGTAACGCCGGACTCCGGTGCATCTCCATGCGTATCAATAAACTCATATAACGTACTCAGGCCAGTACCTTCGCAGTTTATTGGGTGGTTGTTGTTTAAGCATAGTTCTTGCGCTACATTTGTCACTTTCATGGATACTTCGGCTTTTAGGTCACCACAATTTTTGTGATAGACGAGAACATCAGGAAAGTTCATTTGGTTATTTTCCAATCCCCTTTTGTCGTTAATTATGTGTCTGCTACTGGCGACTAACTTCTTTCCCTTCTGTTTGGATTTGAACCTGAAGTTCATAAAATCTGGTGTCGGCCAATGGTTTAAGCTGCTGCGTCAGCGAGATCAGTCAGGTTTCATGCCAGAGGTGAGGGGCTAGTTTCTTGCGTTGAACGGGTCCAACACACTGGGAGGGAAAAATCAGAATCTACTGTCAAACTCGGACGTCGTGTCCACTCGAGTACGCCCCTTTCTGCGGGTAGCAGAGAACCCTCTTAGTCGCCATGTAGAGGTGTAATCAAATTTATAAATGTTTGAACAATAAATGTTAGTTCATTTCTCTTAGTCACCGATGTCACAATATCTCACGAAGACCGGTTACAACATACCGGTAAGGTCCTCATGCAGTTTTCAGACGCAAGTGATTTCCTTTTTTCTCCACATATTTTTATCTGCACGGCGGTTTGATCATCTACTAGGACGCAAAAGACTCTTTCGACAAAGAACTCCATTTTTTGGGCCCCCGAGCCAGGCCAAGATTCTTGCTTAAAATAGCGTGTTGATGTTATTTTTATAAATCACCGACTTCCTCCGGACTTGAGAGTCCCATAGTTCCTATTTCATCTACAGGAAATCCTTCCTCGTCCAAGGAGGAATGCATGAATGATTGCTTGACAGATCAATAGAGGGTTTTTCTCGAATATGGCTCTGAGACGCTGATGGCGTTGTTTAATGATCTACTCCACTCATAGGGGCGGCTTGCGTGTGGTTGCGTCTGCCTTTTCGAGGTTATTTGGTAGCCGAGGCTTTAGGTTGTGGTTTATACGTCCTTTGCAAAAAAGCACTAAAAAACTCCGCCTTGTCAGTGCCATCGATGAAGAAGACTCTGCTATAATTTAGCAGGGGGGAGTTCGTGACCACGCTCAGAGGAGGACCAATGATTGAAGATGTTAGCGACTGACTTGCCAAGGTTCATATTAAAGAGTGCAAGTGATTTTCCTTGTCTGTCGAGAGCTTTGCGCATCCGTGAGGCCATTTCGAACATCGCTGTGATTCTAAGGTAAACGGATAAAGAGCTAGTGGTTTATTCACGAAGCTGCGGTCTCACCTTTTTAAGTCTGTTGCAAAGAAAATGAAAAACAAGTTAATCCGAAGAATTAGACTTGAGATATCTACGCGGCACAAACTCTAAGATGTCTTCTGAAACACTAAAGATGACGTTACAAGGAACGGCTGCATCACTACAGGATAGAAAGCCACGTCATTCCAATGATCCAAAATATTTATTTATTAAGTCGTTATCTACCCAATCGTAATTTAGGTAGGTCCGAACTCTGCTAGTCTTCTTTGAAAAGGTTAACTGTAAGCAACAATAGATAACTACGTGGTGACTATCAAAGAGGTCCTTTTTTAGAACAACAAAAAGGGGGCTAATTTAAGAAGAAGAAAATTGGCTCTCCGGAACAGGTTTATTTAACTGCTGACGTTTCAAAGAGCTGGGTCGGCTCTTCATTGTCAAAGCGTAAACTGCACCTAATCGATCAGAAAGTTAACTTAAAGTGGCAAGCTGTCTTGGCCGGCCTCATGCTGATCGATTTTTCTCTCTCCTCACGCTGCGTCGGCCTCTCAGGAAATGGTTGACGGGCGTTTTTGCCTGTGCGCTTTATGAGTCACCACTCCGTCGCGGGGAGCTGATTGGGCTTTAGTCGGGCGGTCGGTCTGGCGGTTCTTCTTCTTCCTCACCAAGTAAGCTCAGCGTCGGGCTATCTCCGTGCTGTCTTCTTAAGTCCGGTGTGGTTGTTTGGTCCTGAGCTCTACGGTTGTGATGACGTAGGACTTTGTAAGCTGCAGGAAGGTCCAGATGCCTGTTGATAGATTGGGCATCGGAGAACCACGCCTCGAGAGTTAGCCGTTCTGTTTTTGTGTTGCCTCGGCCTAAGATGGTAGCCCTCTGGAGGTCAAAAGTATGCCCCGTTTCCCCAACGTGTGTTGCTAGTTGAGAGTTAAGGTCTAACCTCCGAGTGGCCGATTTGTGTTCTTGTAGGCGAGTTTGCAATTTCCGCCCAGTTTCGCCCACATAGTTGCAGTCACCCTCATTGCAATTTATTTTGTAGATGACTGCTGAGGTTTCAGCGGGTGGCAATGGGTCTTTAGGTTGCATCAGGCGACGTCGAATTGTTGCTTGTGGTCGATGGGCTATGCCTACTCTGGTGGGTTGTAACAGTCGCGAGACCGCTTCAGAGACCCCTTTAACGTAAGGAATGGCCCTCCAGACTTCGGGTTGCTGCTCATTTGGCCGTTGTCTGGGCGCCCAACGTCTGCTTCTCTCGATGAAATGCCTAGGATAACCATTGGCTGCAAATAGGTCCACAAGGTACAATCGTTCGGCCCTTTTATCTTCTGGTGTGGTGCAGTGTGTTTCGACACTTTGGAATAGAGTGCGGACACAACTACGTTTGTGAGACAGTGGATGGTTGCTGTTGAAGTGTAGGATCTGTCTCGTGTCGGTTGATTTTCGGAATACTGTCGTTTGCAGCTGTCCAGTGGTACACCGGCGCACAAGTACTTCAAGGAAGGGCAGTTGGTTGTTTGTTTCCGCTTCCATCGTAAATTGTATATCCGGGTCAACCGAGTTCAGTAGTCCCTTTAGGTGTTCTATGTCAGTTGTTTTGACAACGACGAAGGTGTCATCGACATAGCGGGCCCAGAACTTTGGTTGATATTTGGTGAACACCAAGTGTTCTACCCGTTGAAGGACTACTTCAGCAATTAGGCCTGATATAGGGGAGCCCATAGGAGTGCCCTTTATTTGTTCGTACATATGTCCGTCGAAAGTTAAATAGGTCTTGAGACAATATCGCAGAAGCTCGAGTAGATGCTCAGACTTCAGAGGTCTATCTCTCTCCTCATAACGCTCTGCCAGTAATTTCGTGGGTAATAATTAGCTGTAAAATATGATTATCTCTTGTTGGAGATCGCACATGTTGAGACCAGTTAGAAAAATTGACAATATCTTGAAAGGACTCTAATCTAGGTGGACAGATGTAGGAAACCCAGTCTATTTCAGGAAGGTTTAAATCTCCAATGATTACCTTAACATCGAAAGGAGCTTACGAAGCTAATTTAAAAATACCCTAAAGCTGTACATCATCACTGGCTGAAGAGTTTGGGGGATTGCAGATATAGCCAATTATTGCCTATCTTTACGGCGAGGGAATACCAGATGCAAAGCCGGAGTTCCCCGTGAAATAGAGGGCATCTCGGTGGTAGGAAGAGTGCTTTAGGTGGCATCTAAGATAAAGAAGATAACCGCTCCTATGCCTAGTTGTGCGGTGTTGATGGTAGAAATCAAATTCATCTATAAAAAGGAAAGAACCAGGAATTAGAGAAAGGATCAGACGTTCTGTTATACACATGGTGTCATGCGTCATTTCGAGAGCAACGACTCTGACTTGGGCCATCTTGTTTATAATAGACTTGGCATTAAGTAACACAATATCTCATGTGTTTCGAACAGCAAGGCTGTTGTCGGCGACATTTAGAGGTTGATATGTAGACTGTGAATTAATGTTATTTAGGGAATAAGTACCAATGACTCTAGAGTTTTTGACGTACAGGGAGACAGCAAGGGAGGACTGGACAGGAGACCTACAGATGTAGATATGTAGACATCGGTTATTGGAATACTAAAGAAGTTGGAACAGGGATAGGCTTGCTGGTAGTTTAATTGTGGAGGAGGAGTCTAGAAGGAAAATAGAGACTGGCGGAGAAGTAAAGGCCGCTATAAGAATTCAAGGGTGGGAAACCAGGTCTAGGTTGGAAGTCAAAGGAGTTACGTAGACTCACGAGAGAGTTGTTGGTCCTGATTTGTGGGAAGCCTGAACTAGGTAGGGGATAAATGACTAGGGAAGATTCACGTGCGAACTGTTTACAGGATAAATAGTATGGCTATGGTAAGTATCCGGTATGAGGGACGGAGAATAATTTGGTGGTATAATTGTAGCTATGAGGTTTATAGACGAGATCGGTTGTAAAGGCTTAGTAGATCATAGATGAGGCTGTATACCACTTAATGGAGTTATGCTATCTTTCTTTGGGGTCAGAATCGGACTCCGCATTTGGATCACTTCGTTCTGTCGCCATGCCACAGTTGACATAATTTCAGAACTCGGAGGGCCCTGCTGTAGTGGAAAAGCTATCGATCCAGCTGATTTAGACGAATTTTTATGCGTCCTAGGGGGGGGGGGCATCTGGATGATTAAAGACGATAACTGGGACTGCCCGTTGTGTAGAGGCAGGCGAAGGCGGTAAGTGACTTGATTGAGATGGAGACACAGGAGTAAAGGGGAGGAAGGAGTCAGATTTCGCAAGAGAAATGATAGCAGAATCCTCACGGCTACATGTATCATGACCGAGTTGGTAAGCACTTGGCTGAGACGATGAAAGTTGACGTAAGTAACGGGACCAAATTCCACGCTTCAGGGGAGTAAGATCATGACAAAGGAAAAATTTAGTGTTTTAT
>CACRXP010000164.1:623604-645953 GCA_902702965.1 Spirometra erinaceieuropaei
TCGATTGGTAAGAACTGTTATGTATGCAAAACAGAGGGGTAATTGGAAATAGGACGTGTACTGAGCGTAGCGGCTAAGCGGTGATGGTGTACGCTCAGTACGCCACAACTTCAGGCCATATCCCATGCTGGAAGAAGCGGGACACCAGTTGAAGAGGAAATGACTTATTTATTCAGTACAGAATAATGAAGGGAAGGTGGCAACCGGACGTGGATGCGTCCGGCGTCGCGGGGCGGCGTCCGCAAGAGCGACGAGCCGTGTGTCGCCGAAGGTCGCCGCTACAGATTGTTTACGCTAGTGTGGCGTGGACGGGAGTGCAAATCGAGGGTTAGCAAGCGCAGCCATGGTGCGTAAACAGTAGAACGAGTGGACAGAGAAAAGGCTGCTAGCGAGAGGCGCAACGTAGCCATTATGGCTGTCCACATGAGTACGATAGACAGCACAAGTGAGGCGGCTTGGAGAAACGGACGGGCATATGGCAAGGGGGGCTGTCATAGGCTGATGGCTGGCCATTCAACGCAAAGAAGGTGTGAACAGGGGTCATGACCTTGATCGTTCGTTTGTCACGCGTTTGTGGCATGATATCCTGACGGCCCGGACAGGATACGCTGCAGCCCTCCACCCTAAAGTGGAGAGCATGAGGAGGAGGGGAGGAGGGGAATAGTAAAGCAAATAGTGGATAGTTAATGTTCTAATGAGATTCGTCCTGAAAGCGTTGGACAGGTTTGCGGATTCGGGTCGATCTTCTCAGGGCGGTATTTTCTACCTCTGCGCCGCTTTGTGCAGTCACTGGCTCCTCTGCCCCTAAGCTAGTGCTGGCCGGGGTAGAAGGAGGAGGAGGAACATACGCCTCGGTCGGTGACGTATTGCTCTGTGCAGGCAGTAGGTGTTCAGTCCTTGGGATAAAATAGAATAGGTTTATTGTAGCGCCCCTTGGGCACTGTCAGTCACCTTTGAACTCAGGATCCCTTTCAAGGGTTGTTGGCAGTTCGAACTTTCCGAACTCTCCACTTGCTCTGTCCGTTCGGCTGCGAACTTGGTCCAGATGTCGAAGCACAATTCATCATCTTCTACCTCTAATTCGAGTATTTGCCCTCGCTTGTTCGAACTACTGCTGGACACCAGTTCGTTTCGTGTTTCGGTCGCGTGTAGACACTTCCGTTAGGCGCGACGACTCGTGGGCGGGTGTTCACATCATATAGTGTTTTCATCTTCGTCCGTTTTGCAATGACTCTATCATGCGTTGATGGATTAAGCAGGTCGAGTCATGTGTGCGACTGCCGCTGAAACATTCATTCTGAAGGCGAAGCACCGGTTGAGTCGTTCGGTGTTATGCGATAGCCGAATAGAAAGCGTGATAACTTGGAGGCCAAATCCGCTCCCGTCTGTTTGGCTAGTCTGTGATTTATTGTTTGGACTGCACTCTCTGCGAGGCCATTAGAAGCAAGGTGGTACGGGGCAGTAGTTAGATGTCTAATTCATTTTTCACCATGAAATCTTTAAATTCTGCACTAATGTAGGCCGGACCACTGTCTGAAACGAGCATTTCAGGTATACAAAAAGTAGAAAAGACGGTTCGCAACTTGTTGATTGTAGTCAGTGAGGAACAAGAATTTCCGGTCGGAATCGCATCAATCCATTTAGGGTGGGCGTCAACTACCACCAAAACCATATGGCTCAAAATAATCGACGTGTACACTCTTCCAGGTCGAGTCGGACCAGGCCCAAGGCTTCAGACGAACCTTCGGTAAAGTCTTCTGTGTTATTTGGCACACGTGACATGCTTTCACCACGTTTTCTGTATCTGCGTCAATTTTGGATCACCAAACATAGCTGCGGGAGAGAGCTTTCATTCTAACTGTACCAGGATGAGCATTCTGCAGATCTCTGAGGATGGTCCGTCGGCCTTGTGGTGCACAACTACACGATTACCCCATAGTATGCATCCGTCTTGTAGACTTAACTCGTTCTGACGACTGAAGAATGGTTGAAAATGAGGGGAGATAGAGGACGACCAGTCAGATTGTAAGGCTCTTTTTACCCGACTTAGGAGAGGGTCTCTCAATGTCCAGTGTCGAATTTGTTGACAGGTTACAGGTGCGTTGATTAGGTTCTGCAAAAGATTTACGGCCTCAAAAACAGGTGCCCCGTTAATGCCATCGTCCACAATAGAAAGCCTACTCAAGGCGTCAGCCACTACGCTTGCACTGCCTGTAATGTATTTTATTGCATACGTGTGAGCAAACAGGGTGAGTGCCCATCCTTGCATTCTTGGCGAGGACATCTGTTTTCTCCCAGCAGATCGAAGAGAGGTTTGTGATCAGCGTGAATCTCAAACGGTCGGCCAAAAAGAAACAGGTGGAAGCGATGTAGTCCAAACAATATTATTAAAGACTCTTTATTAAGTTGCGAATAGTTGGTTTCTGCCTGTGACATGGTTCTCGATGTAAGGGTGATCGGCACCTCCGCATCAGAAGGCATTCGCTGCATGAGAACCTCATCTATGCTGTAGGGAGACGCATCACATTTCAGTATGATAGGCCTTTCGAGGTCAGAGTGAACTGGAACAGATGAGGAGGTAGGATCCACCTTTGCTTGTTCAAAAGCACTTTGTTCGACCTCCGACCAGTTCCAGTAACGATTCTTTTCAAGTAGTCGATAAAGAGGATTTAGAATCGTAGTCGACTGATTAATAAAGCGACAAAAGTGGGTGATCAACCCAAGGAATGAACGCAATTGACTAGTATTGTTGGGACGCGGCGCCGTCTTCAAGGCTTTGAGCTTATGTTCGAGTGGATGGAGACCAGTTTTATCCACTCAGAAGCCCAGGTCTTCTACCGAGTCGGCAAGGAAGGTGCCCTTATCCCTCCTGAGTTTAAAACCTGCTTCCTCTAAACGTCCTAACCCGATGCTTAGTCTATAGATGACTATGTTCAGATGGGACGGTAACTAATATATCCTCAATGTATGCGCAGAAATGGAATATATCCTTCACGAGGTTATCAATCAGGCATTAAAATATGCCGGGGGCCGAACTAACTCCAAATGGTAGTTTTTTATATCGAAATAAACCCCGATGTTGGTGGCATCTCAGGATTCAGCATCTAGAACGACTTGGCTGTAGGCATGCTTGAGGTCAAAAGTTGTAAATTTATGACCACCCGAGAGAGATGCGTACAGATCTTCGATGCGCGGGAAAGAATAAGGGTTCAGTTCAGTTGCTGAGTTGATTGACAGTTTGTAGTCGCCACAGATACGCACAGAAACATCGGTTTTAGGAACAGGAACTATTGGGCTGCCCATTCCGAATATTGCACGTGCTCAATAATACATGCTTTCTGTAGGCGATCCAGTTCTTCTTCGACCATCGGTGCGACTGCATAGGTGACTGTAGAGCTTTGAAACACCGGGGCCGTAAATCTGACTGAAACTGGAACTTTACAGGTGGGCCGCAGTAGAGGATATCAGAATCGTCACGAAATATATACTTATGATTTAACAAAATTGAATCTAAAGCCGGATTTACACCAATCCGATGTACATAGGATAGCAAAGAAGGCACACATTTAATCCAATTCCGTCCGAGGGGATTTGGTTGCTGACTTCCTCTCACCACATGAACCGGCAAGTAATGAAGCTCTCCATCATGCGCGACTTCGGCTGTAAAAACCCCTCGAACCTCTACGTTCTGTCCAGTGTGCCTACGGAATTTTGAGCCAACCGGAAGGAGGGAGGGTAATTTCTGAAGAGAGGCCTCATTGATGACAGTAACAGCTGAGCCAGTGTCGATTTCAAACTTCACGGGGAGATGATCAACCGGAAGCGTGACGGTGTAGGGCGATTGGAATGGCGCGTTGGCCAAAAACATTCGGAGTGTCGCCTCGCCATCCCCAGCTGGATTAGGGTAAGTCGCATGCGTGTTAGTATTCGCGCACTTTTTAGAGGAACACACTCGTTTGATGTGGCCAACATTTTACAAAACTGGCATACTGTCTTCTGGTGTCTGCAGTCTGACCACTGGACATGATGCTGATCACAACGGTAGCCGGGTGGTAATTATTTTAAGGGAGATGAGGGTCGCTGTTAAGGTGAAGACACAGCAGTGTTGACTAGGGAGACAGCCATTTTCGATTCCAAGGATGCTATCACATCATGGTTTGACTGATTCAGCTGCTGAAGGTTTTGACGCACGCGCTCCTGATGACAGGCGATATCACTGGTTTTCTCTCATGACAAATCCTTCTTCTCTGATAAGAGACTTTCCCTAACTTTTTCATCGCGCATACCGACGATCAACTGCTGAACGAGCATTGCGTGCTCGAAGTTGTCTGCCTTGATCCCTTTATACTCACAGTCCCGGATGGCCAGAGTCAGATTAGTAATAAAATCACTGACACATTGACTGGATTCTTGGCGCATTTGAAAAAAAGCGAAGGCAACTGAGAAAGGCGTTGTCTTTTCCTCCCCACGCTAACTGGAGTTTTGAGAAGGCTGTTTGGAGATCTATAGCCTTTTTTTAGATTGAGGGCATCAAAATATCGTTGTCCCAACTCTCCGAGATTCGTCCGGGGGAGTTTCAACTTAGATGGGACGTCAAGTACAATTGTGGGTGACAAAACCGGGGGTAGTTCAATATAATCCTCAAATGTCTTCCTCCATTGCAACCACGAGTCACTTGAGGTCTTCTGGGTGTTCTTTGGCCAGAAAGTAACGGTGTAGGCAGCAGTGAAGACATGTTCATTAGGCCGCGTCGCCAATTTTATGTATGCAAAGCAGAAGGGTACTTGGAAATAGGACGCGTTGTGAGTACGACGGACAGCACAAGTGAGGCGGCTTGGGGAAACGGCCGGGCATATTGCAAGGGGGACTGTCATAGGCTGATGGCTAGCCAATCAGCACAAAGAAGGTGTGAACAGGGGTCATGACCTTGATCGTTCTCTTGTCACGCGTTTGTAGCATGATACCCTCACAGCCCGGAGAGGCTACGCTGCAAGAACAACTTGGCTAAAACGGGCGGATTTTTGGTACAGGAAGAAAGGCGTTTGACATCAGCTATTCTGGAGTTAAATCCACAGGAGTACAGAAAATCAACCACAACATGAACTGGCCGTGCAGAACGAGGAACATTTTCCAGCAAGAAGTTGTGACCTCTTTCTTGTCTATCACTGAATTCACCGGTGATAAATTAAACGAGTGATTCGAGGCGTTTGCATTCTTAAGAGGGAGTATCGGATATGTTCCCGTTGAATAATTTTCCCAGAATTGAAAGCATAATTCGAGACTGCAGCATAAAAGCATTGCTATTGTAAAGTGCAGGCAAATCCAGCTTCCTATCAGTTACAACGCATGACGACTGACTAGTAATACCTCCAGACATAGATTTAGGTAAGCCTTCTGAATTAGATTAAATCAGGCCTTCTGACTTAGATTTAATCAAGCCTTACGTGAATACAGAGGCCGAGAACTTTCGCCGACCTGTGACTTTTAATCGCATCTTGCCTCGAGGAAAGTTGCAATTAAGTAAACTTCTAACTGACCAAGCGACTGAATTTCAGCTTGAGGCTAACGGCGTAAAAAAATTACACAGTCCGAGAGAGATGGAATGCTTAAAATGCGAATTGCGGTATGTGACTGGTAGTCAACAGGTACAGACCAGGACAAATCAAAAAAAGATGGCCATCGATAGTTCTAAAAGAATAGGTCTGTATTTAGGGAAATTTAATTAAAAACAAAGGCTAGAATCTTAATATCTTCTAGAAAAACTCTTAAAAATAATGCCTCCCACTTATCTTCAAATTTAAAACCAGCGGCTTGACCTTGAACGCCCAAGATATTCCAATCCCGTCATGAAATTCTTTCCGGTCGCCTGCAAAAGCCACATTCTAAAAATGGTTATCTAAGTAACATAACATTTCCTCGTTGTCTGTTGGACTCTTTTAAGTTCGGATCAACCCGGCTGACAGGGAAGACCCCGTCCGAGACTTACCAATCTAGAGGAGGACAGTGTAGACAGGTGCAACGACCTACGAAGCCGACTGCAAGACCGCCACTAAAACCAAGCGCGAGACACGCAAGTCTTGACTTCGCCCACCCATCAACGTCAGTGCTCAACCGCCCCGGAGTTGTCCACGAAGGTAGCGAACGTTGCGTGGACCAGTCGGTCTTATAGGACATCATCGTAACAACGGCTGCACCCGGATCACATCTGCCGCTGTCTCCTCGTCCGACTGTGCCTCATACCCCACGCCGACAACAAGCACTGACCGCACTCCCGAATCCCCACTGCCATCCTCCTCCTCCTCCTCCTCCTCCTCCTCCTCCTCCTCCTCCTGCTCCTCCTCCTCCATTGCCTCAAATCTGCCACGGTACACGCCTGCACACACTATTACTGCATACGATCCTGACACACCAGCTAATATGAACCTCCTTACCGTCAACGCCAGTGATGTGGACTCGATCCATACCTGTCCTCACCGCAAACGCGCCTTCAACGAATGAACACGTCCACTAGAGGAGGCGGACGTTAGTGGGCTTTTCATTTTGAAATCCGCTAACTGAGCATATAGAATAACTGCTATAATATATGTCCCGATAGCCGACAAGTAAAAGTTAGAGTAGCTCTGCCAAATAATGCCAGAGTAAGGATAAGCGGTAAGACTGGTTGGAGGAATTATAGGTTAGCTCTGGTAGGGCTAATTTTAAACCATGATTCTGTCCACTGACCCCGGGTTGCATTTGATGTCGCACTAAGTCGCATCAATAGATATCTTATTTGTAACTTACATTTTCGGGACACCTTCTAAAGTAAGGCGTAAACGCTTGAGTACTCGAAACAGACAGCTGAGAATGACGAGGTCGTAGTAGGAGGGGAATATTTAGCCTAAGAGAAACCCTTCACTCACCTGACGAACTGTGATGGGCCGGTTGGCCCTTACCTTCAGTGGGCAAAAAATTCTCCATATCCTAGCCACTCTAGAACACGTTATTAATGTCAAGGTAAAATTTAAATATAACCCATGACGGTTTGCATTTTCTCAATCTCACTTCTCATACATTCACTTGATACTTACTTCAGATATGCCTCGGAAACACCTTATTTCGCTTAGAGACACGCTGATCTTTGAAAGTCAGCGCCATTTCCCTTCTTTATTCCAACGATAACCCCCCAAATAGTCCTAAAAACTAAACACAAATAGCAGACCGCTACCATTAGCGACAAACTGGATAAATCTAGTTATCTCCAGGTAAAAATAAAGTTCGTCTTGTTCCTAGTTAATAACTTAATACACTCTTTCCGTCTCCTCTGATCTTCCAATCTATTGTAAAACAACAAATTATCTACGCCCACCGTCCTCGGTAGCATATGACCCAGTCCTAAGGGCGGGCCAAACGGAGGTGGAGGGTTTATGCTTCCGTCTGAGGGGTAGTTCGTTCCTCATTCCTTGAACAGCCCGCTACTAACTCCGCAAGCGTCCACAGTACAGATAGCATTAGTAAGCCCCTTGCGTGGATCAGGCTAGAAGAACAATCGAACAAGCAAATTAGTTATCTTTATTTCTTGTTAGATTTGAGGGATGTTTGGGCAAACAGTTAGAAACCAAGGCGTGGGTATTGTCGTGCGGGCCGTGCCGCGTGTCATTACGGATATTTTCCCGACTTTTCTGACCCGTTTTAAGTCAAGATATTACACTTTTAGGTCAAATGTTTGATTTTTACGATTTTATTTGGTGCATTTTCAGTCCGTCGAAGTTTCTGTTGCATCTACCGGTCTAAACATCGCTTCCACTGAATTCACTTATGAAGTTTACTTTTCCACGATGGTATACAGTGGATTCGTAATAATTTTGTTAACTCTGTCCTTTCTTCAAACGGAATAACATGTCCTGACTTGCTCCGCCTGCTTAACTGCTCATAAATGCATGGTATATCCGTGTTTCGGAGGTGAGCCTGCGGGTAGTATCCTCATATACATTCAGATTCTCAGAGTTTTTACATAAGCGCGTGGATTGGCCGTTTACCACTGAAATCTGTAGGCACAGGCGAAAGCACATACATGCATTTAATTTATTAAATTTCCAGGGATTGCAAGTAGTTTGATATCAAATCACGAATATGGATATAGGAATTCGTTTTACTATGGTGAAATCTGGGCGTTCAGAGGAGATTCACTACTCCGATGAGCGAGGTGTCTTGCCTGTTTGGCTTTATATTCTTCGTATTTTCAGCGATGATACCCATGTAAACACCTTAGAAGTCAAGTCCCCCCAACTTATGCTTTCTATTTTTCCCAATCGGGCCTTTACAGTAATATAAGGGAGGGCAGAATAGCAAAAGGTGAACATCCAATAAAAGTCAGTATGTGGGAGAGGGTTGAGGAGCGTTCAGAGGTCAGTGGTAAGATTGTAGTTCTGTCTGGGCATAAGAAGGAGGAGGGGAAGGTGTCTGGCGATTAGCTGCCTCTGTTTCATCTCTGTAACGCGACGTGGTGGGTGTGAAAACATATGCTGGGTTTTCCTTTGCCCAGCGAACCTTAACGCTTGTACGAATGCTTTATGCGAGCACAAGGCTGGTTGGCTGACCGCACTGCCTCTGCCGTCGCAAGTATTCGCTGACGCATGAACTTGGAGTGTCTCGACGACACTACAGATGATTCGGAATGCTTGGTTGACATCTAGCCGGTAACCGCTCTCGACCAAGTAAGCTGCAATCGCCCTAGATCTAGGGATGGGCTCGAGATGGGCTTTTCCCAACCTTGACTTGACCATTCAGGATGTAGCTCTCGCATCCGCTTAGATAGACGCCTAGTTGTTCGACCAATATAACCTGCCCCACAGGAGCCAGTGAAGGCGTATATCCGCACCGATGAGATCTGAAAGGTAGTCTATCCTTATCTTCAAGGCAAAGAGACGCATTGCTTGTGGAAACCAGTCTTATCTTAGCGACTGGATATGTGCGCGCGGTAGCAGCGTTTAAGCGACGATGTAAGAGTTCGCCCGCCGGATCCCCTCGGAATGGCAGTTGGCGAAATAATTCCTCAGCCGTCGGCACATCAGATTTTGGAGGGCGTTCTTCCACATAGTTGTCGATAAGCTTTTCAGGATAGCCGTTTTCTCAGTGCTTCGTGCAATGGCGAGCTCATCCTGAAGCCTGTCTGAAGCGCATATTCTTCTAGCTCGGTTGGTGAGGCAGGGGACCAAGCTTCGATTCAGGCTTAGCAGAACAGAACTGTAGACATTTGTGTATTACCCCGTCCGTGTTTTCTCGCGAAATACACTTCTACTAGTTGTTCCATCTGACGTTCGATTAAGCAGGACGTTCAGAAATGGGAGGCACTCTCTGTTATCTTTTTCCAAGGTGAAGGGTAACGCTGTTTGAGCCTGATTCACTTTACACAGGAGAATGTCCAAGTAGAGCTTTTCATCCACTATTGCGAAAATTCCGTCAACATATCGGGCATAGGAATAACGATCCGTCATCATTAGACAGAGCTGGGTTTTCTCTAGTTTTCCCATGAAGACAGCTAATAGTGGTCCGGGGGTGATCCCATCGCTACGCCGTTGATCTGGCGGTAAAATCGACCATCAAATCTGAATTGGATATGCAAGTCTCTGTCCAGCATTCTGGCTGGGAAATCCAGCCTTAAAATCTCGTCACATAAAAATCCCATCGTTTCAGTGGGAGGAATGTTAGTGAACAGACGTGACTTCTAGGGACAGCATCGGTTTTTCTTTAAGATTTCCATGTCTTATGGAATCGACGATTCCAAATATGTCCCGTAAACTGCGTAGCGCTATTCTGTCGAATCGGCTTAAACCTTTCTGCCAGCCAGTTAGCAATTGCATGATAGGGGGAATTACTCATGTCTAATATCGGCCGCATCGGAAGGTCTGGTTTGTGGATCGTTGGCAAATCATACTGGCTTGGGGATGTCGTGCCTGTGGGTTTAAGAGCTTCGAACTCTTGTTCACTAAGAAGACTTTGACTTTCAATTTCATAAGACATTTTGTAAGTTGGGCTTTTACGTTCTCTGGTTGGTCCGTATTTTGCCTCTCTCTTTTGAACTTCATGTCATCAGCCAGGATTAATTCTATTTTTGAAACGTAAACACTTACTAATTAGGAGACTAGAACCTTTGTCCGGTTTGGTGACGAGTATGTCCTTGTCTTTACGTAATTCTTCTAGTTCCTCCAGACGCTCTTTTGTGATATGCCTGATCCTTGGTGGTTTTGCCCTAAGGTATTGGTAGCAACTATTCACGAGTGTTGATTCGGGATACTCCGTTTCCTCCGGCGGCGTAGGTACCAGGTCGTGCGTCTGATCTACGGCTTTGCAATTTGAACTTCTGTCACGAGTCTGGTTTTTGGTTAGAAAAACAAAACTTTTGGCCTCAGGGAGAGTACCTCAATCAAATATTTGGCAAGCGCTAAGTTAGTGAAATTAGGTACATACTGCTCCGAAGAATTTGGGGAATTTTGCCTGTGTAATGAATCTCCATCCATTTTGGTTCCATCCGTCTTTTAGAGCAAAACCACTAAGAATCAGGCATATCAGGTGTAGATTATTTGCTGTCTTATAATACATAGGCGAATCGCCGGATACCGAAAGAGTGCATTAAGTTATTTACGAGGTGGAAGACGAACTTCATCATTACCAGAAGATAACTAGATTTACCCAGTTTGTCGCTAATCGCAGCGGGCCGCTCTTTGTGTTCGGTTTTTAGGGCTATTTTGAATGTTGCCGTTGAAATAGGAAGGCTAAAATGGCGTTGACTTTCACAGACTTTTGTTAGATGTTTACCTTTTGCTATTCTACCCACCCTTAGATTTCTGTAAAGGCCCGATAATGAATAATCAAAAGCGTAATTTGGCGGGACTTGGCTTTTTCGTATTTTCTTGTATAGTGGTTGAGGTATCCGGTTAGTTGGTCGTCACGAGCT
Source organism: Spirometra erinaceieuropaei (assembly GCA_902702965.1). Classification (NCBI taxonomy): domain Eukaryota; kingdom Metazoa; phylum Platyhelminthes; class Cestoda; order Diphyllobothriidea; family Diphyllobothriidae; genus Spirometra; species Spirometra erinaceieuropaei. The sequence goes on from CACRXP010000164.1 coordinate 634,541, forward strand.
TACGTTCCGTCTAACGTTTTAGTTTTGCGCCGGCGAATTTATGCGACCTTTCGGCCATTAGACTGCGGGGTAGGCGTAGCTAAAAGGCACATGAAAGGGAATTCTGCCTTGGCCCTCGAAAGTGGCGTAATAATAAAATTTAGCGTGTGAAATGATATAATTAAAATATTTCCAGAAAATAACGCGGAGTTGTGCAAGTGGGATAAAGACATGTGGAAGTTAATGCGGAATAATCTCGCTAGCACTTGCCAGCGGTATGCTGAACAAGTAAACGTCAGTCTCGTTGGACCGCGTTTTTTTAAAAGTGAAAACAGGCGGTACTGTGCCGAGTCCAGGCGATCCTGTTTAAGGTCTCTGAGTCGTGTCGTACATTCTGCATACCTGCTTTTGTGATTGTGGTCTTCCGTTGTTCTACATCATACACGTAATACCTGTCGTGACCATAGCCTCTGGACCTCATAAGGCAGTCCCGATTCGAAACCAGACGGCAGAACATGTGCCCGCACGTCTAACAGCATTCGGTGATCGATGCCACAATTATAACTACCGTTCCCGAAAACAGTAACGGAAGCATCCAACACAAAACAAGCAAGGGCATGGAACTCTTACATATTTGCAGGCTGCTGTTAGTGAAAACGGCCCAGCCCGCATACTTTCATTCCTTTGTATATCCGGTACTTCGGCACTGCTTCTTTTATACTTGCCGACTTCTCCAACAAATTTCTCGCCCCACAACTACGAAGTCCTTGAGTTCTTAGGGAAACAAACTCGATCACATGCCCCCAGTCCATTGTAGTCCTACAGTTTGTTAACTAGGCTAGGAAACGCCATACCTAACTCACGCACCCTTGCGCGTTAACGACTGACTTCAAATGTTCTCCAAAGTATTCCGTTGTCTTTCCAACCCTTATTCTAATTTCTTAATGGTTTGGCTATTTTGACGTAAAACTTGTATATTTTCTTCATGCCTCAAGGTAGCGCCGGTGCCTATTCCTGATGTTTACCGAAAGCGGTTTTTGCTCAGTAAATTTAAATGACAAATTATGCTCTATCATTTCACCCTTGTCTTAAGAAAACATTAACCCAGTCCTGGATTCGTGAAATACGGGCGCGATTTTGTTCTCATTTTTGCTTCTTTGCCCCTCTATTTAGATACTCACCACGACAAACAAAACGGAGAATACGAGTGCTGGGTATGACCTTACCGGTTTTTGTAATTCCAAGTTTTTGGTGTATGATAAATAATCATTTCTTGCAACTCGTTTCTCTTAAACCTTTCCCACTTCGCGTAATGACTCATGCTTTCGTAAAATTCTCAAAACTACGCAAGTCATACGTACCGGTCGAGGATCCGACTTCGAAGTCCATTGTTCCTAGCTTTAAGCCAGCCGATCATACGAAGTGTTTTCATCTGCGACTGATTCCTTAGCCCGTCTTTGTTTTTATGACAATGGTTGTCGATTCCGGTAGTTCTTATGAGACGTGTACTTAAAAACGGTTTGCGTTTACACATCTTTGGCCCTAACAGGTTCACTTTATTGCCTATTTGGCGGTGTCTCAAGCACACACATAGCGGCACATCGTCGTTTTGCCATCAAATCCGCCGTGAATTAAGATAGACAGGAGCTACGCGGCCACTTGAACCTAATCGTTACTTAATTCACCGGTATTAACCGTCATGAACTGGCGCTCCATAAATAGTTGTTCACATCATCTTGAAAGTCAGTCCTAGGAAGTATCTGGCATCCTGCCGAAGTAGGTGAGGGCAGGAGGACTTGCGTTGAAGAAGCAAGGAGTAGTGACTGCCAGGCACACTTCAACTTCTGCTTAAGCTTTTTGTCTTTCAGGCTGCACGCCGCCTCCCTGCTCTGTCCTGATTTTACTGCTACTTGCCAACTCTGGCTTTGCCGACCTTTGAGGCATTAAATATATTGTATTTCTGTCAGCCATCTGGCACCTCTATAGTTTGCTTTCCATACCGTTTCCTAGTGACTGCGAAAGACAGAAAGCCGAGATGGACCCTCCCACCCTCCTTCTGCGCGTCAAACGTCCATTCAGTGAGCCTCCTGTGGAATGTTTCAACACCGTTCCTTGCAAGAAACGCTGCCAGTGGTATCCAGAAGTACAGAAGGGAAAGTGCTTTCGTTACGTCGGCTCAACAACCCAGGAAAGCACCTTGAATGAAGGCGGCCTCGACGCTCTGCAGGACATGGGGGCAGTTGGTGCACGCCGCATATTTTGGACGTCTACCTCCACTGCCTGTGTTATCAACCCCGAAGACGAGAAGAAAATCGACTATAAGGTAGATCTACTTTTACTACCTTGGATATTTATATCTTTTCCTATATTTTTTGCGCATTTAGGGCAGCATTTGCACTATTCGAGTACTAACGCATGTGATGCGGAATAAGTTCGTATTCCCTGGTATTTGTATGTCACCGGACCCTTTATGCACAATGTACTACTACTTGATGGCGACCTAATAGGATGTCAAGGGACAGTCCGAGGAACTTTGCGCGTACAAACTTGCAAGTATGCATTTATGGTAGGGACCGAAAGCCAGGGAAGATAGTTAAGCATTTTAGCCTACGCTCAGCTAGAGATGAGTATCAGCAAAGACGTTGTTGTGAAGCGGTGGCTGCTCACCTCCAAATAGGGCTGTATGCGACATTTCCGTACCACAGACTGACCGTCCCCTGAAATGGCACCTTAGTGGATGTCCAATACCTCCAGAACTGAGGTAGAGGGTGGTCATAATTGATCAGCGATATTGTAAAGGAGTATGCACCAAACCTTACGAATGTTTGGGATGTCCAATGACGATAGTACTGAAAAACTGAAAATCTTGATCTTGATACCGAAAGGGAGAAATAAAGACACGTACCAGGCAACAAGGATCCTGGCCCATCCGCGCTGGTGACTGATGATTTTTGATTCTACGATTGGTATGGTTGTGAAGTGGTTAACTGACGATTGTAGGTAACCCTTAGACTACAGTTCACAGCCTTTTTGCATTGATTTCACGGTGTATAGCTTACTACTATCCCGGTATATTCAAGACCTCCAACTTGGACTTCAGTGAACCAGTTGAGCAGCCTTTCTCCATACTGTAACAAGACTAGTTTGGTGGGTGCGGCTTCAGCGAGTTTGCCTCACGAATCAGGAGTAAAAGGGACTTCGCGCAACTAGCGGGCTTAGTTAATGGGGTTCAGTGGTGTCCGGTGGAAGTTTAAAGTCGGAGTCCAAATGCAGTGTAACTGCAGACCATTTCCTGTTGATTTTATTTGCTGATTTTCCCTAGTCCACCCCTATAAGAACAGTTCCAGTCACTCCACATTTCATACTGCGCCATCCGTCCTATCTGCTGTAAAAGAGGCTAGATCTGTATGTGTAGAGGGCCATACTCTACCCAGGTTAACATACTTGAGGTCTTTTAGTGCCGTCGACAAGACTGGTTATTGTACCATCAAAAAGAGAAGCTCAATAACTCGAAATCAGGGATGAGGTTTGACACTTATAATGGCACCGTGACAGCAACCTCTACTGGCCGTTCAGTAAGCAATCTCGCCAACGTTGTTATGGCCAGTTTCCGACAAACCAAAATACTAGGGGAAATAACTTCAAACAAACAATCCGATAGGCTGTTGGGAACCTGTCTATACAGGAAATTTTTGAAATGTTTTACTCGAAATTAGGCGGACCAGATCAGGCGTAATGAAAGTCGTATAAACTTTGTAGTTGGACGCGGTAATAAGGACCTCTCCTCGGACCAATGGTTACCTTCCGCTAAATTTCAGGGGGGTTAGGGTTGAATTCAAGGCGTAGGATAAGAACAGTAGGTGGGCTAACTCATGAACTGTCAACTGAAATTCCGAAATGCGTTTTCGTTTCGAAAAGATTAATTAAGTAGGGTTGTAAAACTAGTCAGCCTGCAACATAATTCTATAATATTTCAGCTACCTCAGGATGCCGGCTTTCGAATGAAGTTCCTTCCGGCTGCATGTAAGAACTGCACTCTGTAAAAAATGGCAACTTAAGTAGCATGAATTTTTCTCAGTGATTTTCATTGCCTTTGAAAGTCCAATCATATTTAATGGAAAATATGCATAAAAATATTCATTCTTTTGCTCATTCGGTAGACAATTACGTCTTTTTTCAATTTCATGCTCGAAGGAAGGGCATAATTCGGTTTACAAAAACATTTCTAATTCCCGAATAATTTTGAACCCGCTCTACCGTTACACTTGAATTCTGGGTTTCCAAACTACAAGCCGTATATTTTCCGCGTACGAAAAACTACACATTTCTCTACGGTACTAAAGGAGGACCATATAGGGTTCACAAAATTTAACAGTGGATTTGCTCCATATTGTTAACTTTACAAGCCACATTGGTTACTACAGGGACATGACCATTTATGAACGGCCATTTCACGGCATTTAAGTCCCACAATTAGAAACTTTTTTAAAACCGAATTATATCCATCCTTCGAGTATTTGAATGGAAGAAGACGTAATTTTCTACCGAATGAGCAAAAGAATGAATATTGTTATGAATGTTTTCCATAAAATATAATTGGACTTTTAGGAGCATCGAAAATCAATGAGAAAAATGCATGCTACTTAAGTAGTCGTTTTTTTGCAGAGTATAGTTTTTGCATGCAGCCGGAAAGAGGTTTTTCGAAAGCTAGCATATTGAGGTAACTGAATTATTATAGAATTGCGCTGCGTGATGTTTACTTTTACAACCCTACTTAATTAATCTTTTGGAAACGAAAACACATTTCGGAATTTCGGTTGACATTTCATGGGTTAGCCTACCTACTGTACCTCTGTAGAATCAAGCGCAAATCTACCTGCAGTACTAGGGGTCCATACCTCCCTGCCCGACCAAACCATGCAAACACTCGCGTCTAAGCTCTGTCCTGGGAGACTGCAGCCTGAATAAGTTCATTCAGCAGCCGCAGCAGCATCAGGGAGGAGAGTGTATACGATCGGTGGCTACGCAAACGCACATGGGCAAACGGATTTCGCCTCACATGCATGGAGAAATGCAAAGAGGACCATCGAGTTTTTTCCAAGCCAGTTATTCACGAGCATAGCTAGGAGGGTTCTGAAAATTGCGATTTTTCTGTTTGTCGTTCAGGCATTTCAGACGAAAACACCGAAAAATTTGCTTGCTTATTGCTTGATTTTATCATTGGCTTAGCTGTTTCAGCATTCGTAAGCCTACTCAGACGACCATAAAGTAACTCACACAAGGAGCACCTTTACCTCCCAGTTCCAAATGCTAGCGCCTGGCCAGATTTAGCTTGAAGTAGTTGAATCCCACGTCCACTGCCGTAGGTAATGCAATTTATAGAATTACTTGCTAATCGGAAACACATACACACACGCAGCCTCACATTAATTATATCGCGTGCATTTTGTAGCGACAGCTTGTCATCTGCTCACAATAATTTTTGTAGCAAACTTTTGGGGCAGAGGATGAAATTGCTTTTTGACTCATCTATCAGTTCGAGCCGCTCTTCAGTCGGAGCAAGATTACAACCTTGGTTTTATTTTATATGACCATTCAACGCCTTCCTAAGTGTGATGCCCGAAGCCGCTGTAATGCTGACAGAGCGCTATTGAAGTCGACAGATAGTGAATTATCCTCCGATATTTCTGCCCTCATGTAGGTGCTATTTTAGATTGTTAAACAGATGGATAATGTTAAGTGTAGGATGATTTCATTAGAAGCACACCGAACCCTAAGCACGGAGGGGATCTCAAGATAGTTGCTCATCTGCCGTTTTCCAAAAAAACCCAGTCCAGCGTAGATTTTCGAAAAAGCCACTGTGCAACCGTGCCAAACTCATCAATAGGGTGAAACATGCCTTTTAGAAAGCAACTTCATGAATATATACCAAAAAGTAAATAGTATTTCGTAACAAGTCAACCACTTCTCAACTTGTATATGATTCTGCAATTGAACAACTGTTGAGAAGATGAAGCGTTCATGTTAACTTTTTGATTATTGGTCAACGACTGTTCCCCCGCCCTCCCGAAAGAACATTTTCTGATATAGCTCATAGGTGCACTTCCAAACCGTGTTGTAAATCTAAAAGCGTACTCTTTTAAGGTAAACCTGTCTGGCACCAAACGCAGATTATCATCTTCACCAAAGCGCCGCTCTAAGTCGCCTCCGGAAGTTGTCGCAGCCGAACCAACCGAAGGTGGTCCACCCAGCAGCAAGTGCCTACGTGTTATCGACCTCCAAAGTTACACTTCTGCTGTCCCGGCCACCGATCCCTTGGCAATAACTATGAACGGCTTGCGTCTTGTTGCCACCCCAGTAAAGCCCCAAGAAGAAGAATCGGAAAAGGCGTCAACAGTGCCTTCCGACAACCATTTCGTCTACGATGTCTACCGGATAGATCCAGGGGCCAGAATTGGACGTTTTAGTTCGGAGGGCTCAGATCTCGAGGACTCAGACCACCGGTATGTCTATGTAGACGTAGAGGACGCTGAATACAAAGATGACGGTGACATTTTTGAGGACGATTCCGACTCCAACAGCGAGTCTAACTGGCGCAACGATTACCCAGACGATGATGACGAGTTTGCCTACCTGGACAAAGACGATGAAGATACCGACAGTGATGACCACGACGACGACTCCAGCGATGAGGATAATGAACTTTCGCGACACCGGCCTTACCAATTAAGGCGTGCAATTTTCTCCAACGATCCTTTTGGATCGTTACTGCTATGACCTTAGCTGCTGCTTCGCCATAATCTTCTGTACAGATTTACTGTTTCATTTCTTAAGAATCTATCATTCTTTGCCTTCTGTTGACCTCTGGATTTGCTTTGAAGACGCTCGCTGATGCCGTGAAAAACCCTTCATTTGATGCACGTAGTCGAGAGTAAAAGGAAGTAGACCGATTTTTATTTACTATGTTTCACCACCAGCTACGACCTGCAGCAAGAGCAAGGTATAAACTCCGGTATACTTTACCAGACGGACCACGAATGATGCATACAATAGCATCATGTTTCCTCCCTTGCTCGGGGGAGGAATTCCCTCTGATCACAGTTTGCAGCCACACGGTTTAATGATTGACAGTGCAGTCGACAGTTGCATAGCACAGCCAGAGAATGACATCAAACTAGTGGTGACTGACACCAAGTCAGTATGGCCCGCATCGTCCGGGTGTCTGCTGCGGACTGGCGGCCCTGAAAGTGGCCTGAGTTCTCTCAAAAATGGCCTGGGTACTAATCACGGTAGGTGTACCTAAGTCCAGTAAGACAGTCCTGTGATTCTTCGTCTCCGACCACACGTTAACTCTGTAGGGACAACGAACTCGGCACGAAGTCCGCTAGTAGTAAATTTCCTGTGGACACTGTGTCCCATTCCCCGGGAAATTGTCTTAAGTAGCGGGACTCCATGGGAATATGCATCTTTAAAAGCGCCGCGGGCCCTGTTTCACGCCGTATTTTCCTCAAAGCAGCCAGTTAGGGGAAGAATCTCTATTGCAAAACCGGAAAGTTTGAAAATCTTTTACGAATCTAGAAATATTCGAGGTGCCGAAGGCCCAGGATGCCGCACTCCGGAGCAAGCCTGTGTGGGCTTGAGATTGAGGTTGCAACTGGGTTATTATCAAATAAAAGGCACGTCAAACGGGTTTGTCGGTGACGGAGACTGGAGCTCAGCTGATGAGTGCGGATTTGCAGCTCAAATCCACTACGTTATAATTTCTGCTCTTGGTGTCCGGCTGCATGTGGGGAGTGTTCAGGGTGTCTAGGTAGGCGATACGCCTTTAAGAGTGACGGATCACTCCACTAGAAGCGAAGAGACGAGTCACAGGAAGCAGTCTTGAAGGAGACACGATCGCTGGGACAAGAGCTTTATTAGCCTGGCGTTTCGGATTCCTGCTCGAACCCATCATCAGAGACAAAAGCAGATACGGGTAGTTCATGCACAAGGGGCTGCGGTATTTACAGGATACAGTAGCCATGCTACCGCATACCTATGAATATTCACGCCCCCCCCATTCATCAGGAATCGTTGCACGTGGTCGAGCAGTCATCACACCAACGCACGTGATGAAATTGCAGCAATTAACGACGCGAATGTCAGCCATCACATCACGTGCAACGACCTCTGATGAAGGGAGAGCCGTGGATATTCATAGGTATGCGGTAGCATGGCTACTGCAACCCCTTATGCATGAACCACCCGTATCTACTTTTGTCACTGATGCTGGGTTCGAGCAGGAATCCGTCTGCGAACTTGTGACCCGCTGAATGCCGCCAAACTGCATTCGGGGGCTTAAAAGCCCAGGTAGGGACACGCCATATCGCACAGAAGGGAGGACCTGACAGCCACAGTAGGCCATTGCAGAAAAGACGGATTGTCGCTAATGAGAACCTGCTGAGAATGCGGCCTATTAGTCACCAACACACTTTCGCTTTCTAAACCACGGGATGTTTTCCCATATTGGGTCAGTAGCAACGACAAGTACATGCTTCGAGCATCGCAAAAACATCTGCTGACCTGGCATTCAAAGGACAGCCAGTCAGATTGACTACATACTAGTCAGCTCAAGGTTCCGCAGCTGGGTTCACGATAGCGGATCGATGCGTGGTGCCGAGATTGGTAGGGCCCATGGGTCGGATCATTTCCTCATTCGTACACGCCTGAAAGTTCATCTCTCATCCGCGCCAAAAATGCCACCTAGACGCCTCGATGCCGCAAAAATCCGACAAACCAGCACTGCTGAGGACCTGAGCAGAGAAATCCGGACCTGTTTTACGACCCGAGCCGAAGAAGAAGACAGTCACCAGTGGTTGTCACCAAAAACGTCAGTCTATGGTGCAGCTGAGAAAATCCTTGGATACAACCAGCGACGCCGCAGTGACTGGATCAGCGGAAGAACCCTGCAGTTGTCTGCTCAGACGGCTCGAGCTAGGTCCCATAACGATGACTGCTTCCGCCAACTTCTGAAGATGACGGCAAAGTCGGCCAGGAATGAGCGGAAGCAATATTGGGCTGAAATAGCAACCACCATGGAACAGGCCTCAAACGTTGGTGACACTCGAAAACTCTACCAACTTATCCGCCAAGTTAGCGGTAAGCCCTCTACACTGAGTGACTCTGTTCACGATATGAACGGCGGCTTTATTGCTGACAACTCGGCCAAAGTCGAGCGCTGGCGTGAGCACTTTGAGCAACATCTCAACTTTGATACCCAAACCACCACGCCCTTGCTCTCCTCTTCAGCAGAGTTTCTCCGCTCTCCGACCTATGCAGTGTCATGCGACACTCCCTCTAAAGGAGAAGTCGTCAATGCCATACGAAAGCTACGCAACAATAAGGCACCCAGAGAAGACGGTATAACCGCTGAAATCTTCAAGTCTTGTCGACACGGGCGACCTGGCTCCATGAAGCGATTGAACAAGCGTGGAGAGACGAGGTTGTTCCTGATGACTGGGGCTTAGGCATCCTTGTATCTATCGTCAAGAAGGGAGATAAGATGCGAGAACTACCGCGGCATAACCCTCATCGACGTTTCTGTGAAGATCTTCGCTATTGTACTACTCAGACGATTCCAGGCTGTGCGTGACTCAAGGACGAGGCCCAACCAGGCCGGATTTCCTGTTGGACGTGGATGCGCAAACCAGATATTCGCCCTGAGGCGTATTCTCGAATTTCGCCATAGCTACCAGCAACCGACGCCTGTCTACTTCATTGACTCTGCCGCCGCGTTCGATTCCCTCCATCGTGAGTCCCTGTGGCGGTTAATGGCGCTAGATGGTGTACCGGCAAAAATAATCGCCATGATCAAGGCCTATTGTCCCTCCAGTACTTCGGGAGTACTGGTCCACAACAATCTTACCCAACCGTTCCGCATTCCGTCTGACGTTTGACAGGGTTGTATCCTGTTGCCCATTCTGTTCAATTACGCTACTGACTGGATTCTCGGAAGGGCCCTGTACGAAGGTGACGGTGTTCGGTTTGCACCCGGACACCGACTGACTGATTTTGACTATGCGCATGATATCGCCTTACTTGCTTCAAGTTTTGTTGATCTGAAGTCTATGGGGTCACGGGTGAACGAGGTCGCTAAATCAGTCGCTTTGTCCATAAACGCTGGGAAGACTAAAGTGATTTCAAACGGAATCCCTGACCAGGAGAGGGCACCCCTCCGGATTAGTGGCTGCCAACTTGAAGAAGTAGACAGTTTTAAATACCTCGGGGCGAGGCTGCTGCCCAATGGACAGAGTAAGGACGACATTGTCTCCCAAAAAAAGGCTTCCCGACAGGTTGTTTCAAGCCTTCAAAAATGTCTATGGATCCGACGCGACCACGCCATCGCCACCAATATTCGTGTGTACCGTGCATCTGGCAGAACTATGCGCGTGGGGGACGAGCGAAAACTGGAGATATTTGACCACCACTGCTTGAGGACTAACCATCGAGTGAAGTATACCGAATTAAAAAAACGAAGTGGCGAGTAGAAGTAGATTTTGAAAAACTGATCAGAAGAAGAATCGATCGCTGGAACGAGGGCTTCATTCGCCTGACCTTTCGGATTTTCACTTGAACCCATCATCAGAGACAGTGGCAGAAAAGGGTGACTCGTGCGCAGGAAGTTGCAGTATTTAGAGGACGCAGTTGCTATGCTACCGCATACCTATAACAATTAACCGCGCTCCCCTTCATCAAGGACTGTTGCCCGCTGGTGCGCTAATTGCTTGATGGCCGGCATGCAAGTTATTAATTGCCGAAATGTCACCACCCGTGTTGGATGCTGGTGTGATGATTGCTCGGCCATCTGGCTCACCGGCTTGAGCGCTCCCCGAGTGGTCAATTACTTTGGCCAGCCTATGCTTCAGCACGGAATATGGAGTGGGGATGTTGTTGCACTTGTTGATAGACTGAGGTCCCGTGAACCATGACTCAAACAACTCGCGGCTCACTCGATTATCCCTTCTCGCGAGAATTCCGGCCTCATCGAACTTGAATGCGTGGCCGGGTCTCGTCAACTGGGCCGCGACCTGAGAGTTGGCGTAATTTCTCCGTACCGCTGCCGCAGGTTCGGCAATTCGCGTTCGGAACAGTCTTCCAGTTTCTCCGACGTAGTTGCTTTGTCCGCAACTGCACCAGATCCGGTAAACGACTCCAGATGTTTCTTGCCGTGGCAGTGGGTCTTTTGATCTCATCACCTGACGCCTCATGGTGGCCTCCGGTCTGTGTGCAACTCCAACCCCAAGTGGTGCAAGAAGGCGACTAACGGCCCCGGAGACGTTTTTGATGTAGGGGATCGCTCGCCAGAATTTGGGGTCGGCACGGTTTTGTCACTCGTCTCGTTTGCGCATGCACCGGTTGACGAAGTTGCGCGGGTAACCATCTGCTCTGAAAATCC